>OX457030.1:28751977-29286977 GCA_949752745.1 Protula sp. h YS-2021
TTTTATCCATTTTCCGGCATGTAATAGAAAAGAACGGCACATTTCAGGAATTCTTTGAGCACATCGAGAAGGAGCGCGGCAAAGACTTCGAGCTGTTGGCGCGGAAATACCGCGCCAATCGGGCCGCTGCTCACCAAAGTGGAAGGCCTGGTGGCGAACACGAATACGGGCAAATCCGCGAAGCTGCATCAGTATTATGCCTACTGGGAGCGCAAGATCTTCGTCTCTATAACCAAGGTTTTGCGATAAATAGTACTTGTTGACGTCTTTAAAACCAAATAAATTAAATGTTTTAAGCGTGATAAATAGATAAGTCATAAATTAATAAATAATAAATAATAATAATTGATAATAAGGAAAAAGAAAGGGAGCTGATTTCATTCATTACACAAGACTGTTAATTAATAGTTAACCAGTAGTTAATTAGTAGTTTCAAAATTTCGAAGATAAACTTGTTATGGCATGCTATTATTCGCTTAGAATTATTATTCAAGTTTCCTGCAGTTAGTAGTTTTCAGTTGGTTCAAGTGAAAACATAAGTCAGTCAAGGTCACCGTTATTGCCATTCAGCCACTCTGAAACTTGAGCATGTTTGTTCGTGGTGACTTTCGAAATGGTGCCTTGCCTTTCAGCTGATTGAGGAGAACCTGAAGGCATTTAATGCCGCAGTCGTGGCGGACAAGCCGTTGTTCCAGGTGGAGACCCTGCTGGCTGCTCCCGACGTCGTCCTGCACCCCGCTGCCAACGAGGTCTACAAGCTGACGCTGCAGTGTGTGCGGGATTGTGTGGAGGGGTAAGTGTGGGGGGGGGGGGTTGAGGGGGGAGGGAGGGGGGGCTGGCTGCTCCAGATGCCGTGCTGCACCCCGCTGCCAACGAGGTCTACAAGCTGACGCTGCAGTGTGTGCGGGATTGTGTGGAGGGGTAAGTGTGGGGGAGGGAGGGGGGAGGAGGGGGGCTGGCTGCTCCAGACGTCGTGCTGCACCCCGCTGCCAACGAGGTCTACAAGCTGACGCTGGTGTGTTAGGGGCTGTGTGGGGGTGGTGAGGGGGGTAGGGGAAAGGAGGGGGGCTGCAGACGCCGTGCTGCACCCCACTGTCAATGAGGGGAGTGGGGGTAGTGTGCAGTGTCTTTGCACAATTTCCATAAAATCTGTACGATGATAAACGAAATGTGCACATTAGAAAATGTTCAGCTGTGTTTAAAAATGGATGCCTTGCCAAATTATTGACATGAATAATTCAGTCATGGAGCTGGAAATTTGAAAAAAAAAAAAACAACAATGCTGTAAGATTTATGTGCCGGTTGCTGAGTTGTGGGATGATATTTAAGTGAAATCCGTATGCTTTATGTTTGATAAAAAAAAAAAAAAAAGTAAGAAAAAAATGAAAGAATTGGTGCAAGGTTGAAAGCCGAATGGGTCTCCGGTCACAATATCGTTGATACTTCGTGAGCCTTGCAGACCACGCGATTGAACGACTTTGTTTTGGTTTGTTTACAGGACGAAGGGCTTCATTCGCTGGATGAACGGCACGTGCATCGAGACGCCGCCGCAGAAGCTGCCGGGCGAGGACGAGCCCTACGTCTTCAGCTTCTTCTCCGACGTGTCGGCCAATCCTGACGTCATCGTATTGGTCCAGACGATCCAGAATAACATGAAGAACACGCTGACCAGTCTGACGCGCTACCTCACGCGCTGGAAGAAGTTCAGGGGCATCTGGAAAATGGACAAGGTTTCGAATGCATTATTTTTCCTGTTAAGCGGGCTTGAGAAAAAAAAAGAAACTTTGAATTTATGAAAGTGAAATGAAGGTGAATTTTTTGCTTGTCATTTGTCTCGAAAGAGTGCTTGAAAAAAGGCGAAAAAATAAATGAATAAATGAATAATAATAATAATAATAATAATAATAATAATATAAAACAAAAATAAATAAATAAAAATGAAAAATAGCGCGACTTTGATGGAGATGGCCTGGTGCTGTGTTTAGGCGGCGGCCGTAGAGAAGTGGTTCAGCAAGGAGCCGTCCGTCGTGTCCTTTGACGACCGCCTGCAGTTCTATTACAAGACCATAGACGAACTGGCCAACAGTGTGCAGCTGAGCAAGGTATTCAGTTCTTATTTATTTATCTTTTGTTTTGTTTCTATATATATCTATTTTCTTGTTATTATTTCTTTTTTCAGGAAAAACTCTAAAATGATGTGATTAAGTGCGTTATTTTAAGCTAGAATAGTTTTAGTTTGTATAACTAAAAATTGTTATTTTGATGGATGGTGTTTGTAGGACCAGGAGTGCATCCACCTACATATGGCGCCGCTAGCGCAGGCGATCAGGAACCACGCTAAGCAGTGGATCGAGTGCTATGGCAACGTGCTGCTGGACTCCTCCAAGAAAGCGCTCAAGACGCTGAAGGAAGAGCTAGAGGTATGTCACCCCCCTCAGCCCTCGCCCCCCCCCCCAATCGACCCTCACCCCCTCCCCCACCCCGCCCCCACCTCCTCGCTACGGCAACGTGCTGCTGGACTCCTCCAAGAAAGCGCTCAAGGCGCTGAAGGAAGAGCTAGAGGTATGTCATCCCCTCAGCCCTCGCCCCCCCCCAATCGGTCCTCACCCCCTCCCCCGCCCCTCCCCCCCCACGCCTGGCTACGGCAACGTGCTGCTGGACTCCTCCAAGAAAGCGCTCAAGACGCTGAAGGAAGAGCTAGAGGTATGTCACCCCCTCATCCCTCGCCCTCCCCCGCAATCGGCCCTCACCCCCTCCCCCATCCCCGCCCCCACCTCCTCGCTACGGCAACGTGCTGCTGGACTCCTCCAAGAAAGCGCTCAAGGCGCTGAAGGAAGAACTCGAGGTATATCACCCCCTCAGCCCTCGCCCCCCCCCCAATCGGCCCTCACCCCCTCCCCCACCCCCGCCCCCACCTCCTCGCTACGGCAACGTGCTGCTGGACTCCTCCAAGAAAGCGCTCAAGGCGCTGAAGGAGGAACTCGAGGTATGTCACCCCCTCAGCCCACGCTCCCCTCCCCCCCCCGCCCCCCCCCCCCCCCGCCTGCCTACGGCAACGTGCTGCTGGACTCAAGACGCTGAAGGAAGAGCTAAAGGTCGTCCTCTCTCGTTCTCGTTCGTTCTCAGCTCGTTCTTTTATAAGAGAATTTTTTTTCTCAGTTTGAATTCAGTAATTGCCATTAAATAACGGAATAATAAATGTGGCAATTAACCGATGCCAACCACAGAATGGTTCAGTTAATGACACTAATCTCACGTAATGTTCTTATTATTCACTGTCGTCTATCCACAGAAAAGACTTAAAGTCGTGGTTTGTATATATTTTATATATGTAAGTTGTCCAGTTTATAGCATTTCCCCAATACATTATTAATATAATGAGCGTCGATAAAAGAAACTCGATAAGAACTGTTTGGCCGAGTATTTTCCTTCCCGCGTAGTGCATTGAAGTTTTGTTTTGTTTCCCCCCCCCCCCCCCCCCCCACACCTGTGTGATATTTCGCGAACACAGAGGTTGAATGCCCTCTAGTTATAACAAAGCAGTATAAAATTTAGAAAAGTAAGTCTGGCACAGAAACGGTTTGTTTATGAAAAATGAGTAGTTGTTTAAGCACGCAAGTTATGATTTTTTTTCCTTATGAACGAACGCATTGGTGTTAGTTTGTTTTATTTTTTTATTTATTTATTTATTTTATTTATTTATTTATTTATTTTTTTTTTGGAAGTTGAAATGTCAATTTTGTTTATGAAAGTGGTCTGTTTATTAAAACCCAGTAATTTTAAAAGAAGTAGAATTGGATTAATTTCAAAACCAGAGGTAACGTGACTTCCAACTAAACGTGATTTTCAGTAAAATGATTCCGAATATTATATTGAATTAACAGGGGAGTGTAAAAATCACGTTGTAACGACATGATTAATCCAACAAAATAAAGAGAGTCGTTATAACGAGGTGGCCTTAAGCAGAGAAAAGCATATACCGGTCCAGATAATTATGTCGTTATATGAGCTTTATGTTGTTATATCCGATGGTGTTGTGACTATTTTATTCACCTGGTTGTCGTTCCGTGATCTCCGTAATTGATCGTGTTTTTCCGTCGCTCTCCGTCTAGGATAAATCCGACGACCTGGAACAGACTCCGGACAGTCTGGAGGACTTGAAGTACGTGCTGAAGACCATCTCAGACATTAAGGACATGTCCCTGGACGTGGAGGGCCGAATAAGGGACTTGTCGGAGAGGTACAGGGTCATGCTCATGTACGACCTCGTGGTGAGTGCGCTAACATTTCTCTTAGAAATTCGCTGGGGGAGTGGGCTAAGGTTCACTTAGGAATTCACTGGGGAGTGGGCTAAGAATTCACTTAGAAATTCACTGAGGAGTGGGCTAAGAATTCACTTAGAAATTCACTGAGGAGTGGGCTAACATTTCACTTAGAAATTCACTGAGGAGTGGGCTAAGATTTCACTTAGAAATTCAGTGGAGAGTGAGCTAAGAGTTCACTTACACATTCACAGAGGAGTGAGCTACGAATTCAGTCACATTCACGGGGGAAGGCACAAAGATTTCTCTCCGAATTCACAGAAAATATGCCGGAGTACTTTCACTTATCTCACTGCAGTTATTTCTAATAATAGTTTATCTGGAATCCCTTCTGCAATCCCGACTTCAAATGCCATTGCCTTCTCTTAGTGTCGCAGAGTGAACTTATTCCTTAGTTGCGACAACTTCAGAAAACATTATTAGAAGTTTGATAAGTAATATTTAAATAAAAAAAATGTCCAAGGACGGTGTTCCATAGAAGGTGTCGCGAGGGACAAGTCTTGCTTCCCAGCGCGCCATTCAGTTTACATTTAATTCGCGTGGCGTTTCACTTTTCACTTTTCACTTTCACTTTCAACGGCAGAAACCAGGCGAGGAGACGGAGCTGGTGGAGAGGCTGCCCCAGATGTGGGACGACCTGGTCTACAAGTCCAAAAACACCGATGCCGGCCTGACCGTGGTCAAGAAGAAATTCACAGAGGTACAGTGCACTTAATTTCTTTGGTGATTTGTGGATTAACTGATTGATTGAGTGATTGATTGAATGATTATTATTATTATTATTATTATTATTATTATTATTATTATTATTATTATTATTATTATTATTATTATTGAAAATGATTCCGTTATAATTTTTTTAAATAAAAATTTCAGTTACTGCAGGGAATATTGTGCAATTTGTAATGTACAGGGATAGCCATACCGAATCAGTAACAGGTGTCAATAAGTAACGGGTGTCAATCAGTAACAGGTGTCAATTAATAACAGGTGTCAATAAGTAACAGGTGTCAGTCTGCTACAGTTGTCAGTCAGCAAACGGTGTCAATCAGTAACAGGTGTCAATCAGCAACAGGTGTCAATCAGCAACCGGTGTCAATCAGTAACAGGTGTCAGTCAGTAACAGGTGTCAGTCAGTAACATGTGTCAATCAGTAACAGGTGTCAAACAGTGCAAGGGTGGCAGCATTCTCTGCGGACGACTTACTGTCTTTGGATTTGATTTGTAGATTACGATCACGCAGATAGGAGGCTTCGGCGACGAACTGGGCAAATTCAAGGAGAAATTCCGCGACGAAGGTCCCGGCTCCGTCGGCAGGAATCTCGACAAAGGTGCAGTTAAAGCTTGGAAAAATTCAACCTTGGTAGTGCGGAGAAGGTTAAATTAACCAGAATTTTTAGGGGGAATAATGTCACAGCAAGTGAGAAAGTGTCCTTGATGCAATATTCATTTCAATTTCAAAAAAGATTGGAAGTTCTTTGTTAAAGCACATATATATTCATATATATTCATGGTTCTTAATTGTTAGGAGCTTGGGAGGGAAGGGAAGAGGGTTGGTGGTGGAGGGGGGGAGAGTTGCAGTCACTTTAGATACAAAACATGTTATCAGGTAAATAAAAGTAACCCCAGACTTTGGATAATCATTCACCCCCGCCCCGCTAAACAAGTTAATAAGATAAATTAATTAATAAAATAAATAAATAAATAAATAAATAAAAAATAAAGTAAATAAATAAAATATAATATTAACTAATAATAATTTTTTGGTTGGTCAGGTGTTGAATTACTGAAGCAGTTCCGAGCTGAGGTGGATCAGCTGGAGACGGAGAGACAGGAGCTTGGCAACGCCGAGAAGCTCTTTGACCTGCCCATCACGATGTATCCAGAACTCCTGCAGATCCAGAAGGAGATGAAGGGCTTGGAGCAGATCTACGCTCTCTACGAAGAGCAGAAGGTGAGTGGTGAGAGAGAGAGAGAGAGGAGAGTCCGTGGTGTATTAACGGGACAGAGGTCTGTCATGGCTTCGTGGAGATGTTGTTGAGGCGTAGCATTTTTATGAACGAAACCTTCTGTTGAAATGGTTCGTCTGATAATCAATGAACGTGTCAGACATCTGCGTTTTACGTTCTCTATCTTATCTGAGCTTGGGAGAGGGCAGCAAGGGGTGGTGGATAGGGAGGGAGAAGATGCACATCTTGTTTCAAGGCTTAAATCTCGTAACGCGTTTTATAACGCAAAATAGCGACAATATAAGTGGACCATAGTTCTGCTAGAGTGTTGAAAGTGTTGTATATTTTTTCGCGTTTTTTGCGCGTTGGCAGGCTGCCAGAGAACAATGGGCAGAGACGCTATGGTCGAATCTCAACATCCAAGTGCTGCAGGACGGCGTGGAGAACTTCCTGAAGAGCCTGCGCAAACTTCCCCGTGACGTCAAGAACATGCCGGTGGGGCGGAACCTGGACGAGATGCTGAAGGAATTCCGCGAATCGTTGCCGCTCTTCGTCGACCTCAAGCACGAGGCTCTCCGCGACAGGTGCGTGGCCGCGGCGGCCTTGACGTATCGTGTATCGGCGGGCGCGCGCGATGAGTGAGTGCTGCAGTGGCCTTGACACGGAGTAGCGCAGCACGTGTCTGGACGCATGTAGCACGTGTCATGTGTGAGCGCTGTAGCGGCCTTGTAGCAAATAGCGTAGTACGTGTGATCAGTGAATGCTGTAGCGGCCTTGACAGGAATAGCGCGGCACGTGTCTGTCGGCACGCGCGATGAGTGAACGCTGTGGCGGCCTTGACACGTATAGCACAGCACGTGTCTGTTAGCATGCGCAATAAGCAAGGACTATAGCTCAAGATAAAACACTTACACTTGTGGCTTGTTTTAGCACCAAGTAGACCTTTCTTTTCTTCATTGTGTAATGGAGCCCCATCATTCATTTAGTATAAAAATGGCTTTAAAATACACGGGTAAATATTCAATTTTCCTTGTAGAATGTATATGGTTAACAGTGTGGGAAAACATTTGTTAATTTGTGTAATTCTGTGGTAGACATTGGAAGGATCTGATCGCCAAGACCGGGCAGAAATTCGAGATGAATCCAGAGACCTTCACGCTCCAGAACGTATTTGCCATGGAGCTGCACCGCTTCCAGGAAACCATTGGCGAGATTGTCAACTGTGCGACCAAAGAGCTGGCCATTGAAAAGGTACAGCCGTTAGCTACTGTTGACAACTGTATCTGCCTTGTTTGTGTTGGGCTGTGGGGGATGGGGGTGATGGGGGTGGGGGTATGTCCAGAGTACGGTTGCATTTCATGGATAAATACAGCTGCTTTTGTGTGGTATAACTTTATATGTAGTTTGTGTAAAGCAGGGTTGGAGGGTGGAGGGGGGACGGGTAGAGGGAAATATTTCAAGAGTGCGGTTGCATTCATGGATGAATAGAGCTCATTTTGTGTGATAAGGGTCTGTCTCAGTTTCCAGTCTCGAAGCAGATGTCTTACGATTGAACTGACATTCTGAAGCGGGGGGGGGGGGGGGGGACAATACTGAAAAAAAGAAGTGTTATTTGACGACTCTGGCTTGTTTGCACAGGGCGTGAAAGAGGTCGAGGAGACGTGGGCCCAGCAGAAATTCAATGTGTCCAAGTACATGAAGGGCACGTCGGAGAGAGGCTTCATCCTGGGTGCTATCGACGAGGTGCTGCAGATCCTCGACGACAATGCTATGCAGCTCCAGGGTAAGCTCTGCTCCTCCCCTCCCAAAAATCATTGAGACCATGACAGGACCTAAAGTGCCAAAGGCGAGTAAGTCTGGCTACCTATTTCGTCTGGTCTCCTGTGTAGAAAAAGATCCATTTTATATTCAGTTACTGTTTTTTTAAGGATCGTTCAGCGTGACTGGCATACGCTACAACTATTGTCGATTTTTGTGCAGGTATGAGCGCGTCGCGCTTCGTCGGTCCATTTTTCAACAGCGTACAGAACTGGGAGAAAAGCTTGTCCCACATCAGCGAAGTCCTTGATGTGAGTAGCCATTGCCTGGCTGTGGCTGTGGATTGGTTGGGTGTGGTTGGTGTGGGGGTGGGTATGGATATGGTGGATGTGGATGGTGCTGGTGTGGATGGACCGACGTGGATGATATGGATGTGAGTGCGGTAGGTGTAGATGGGGTGGGTGTGAGTGGGTATGAATGGGGTGGTCGTGGATGGGATTGGAGTGGGTGGGGTGGGTGTGGATGGTGCGGGTGTGGATGGTTCAGGTGTTTATGTGTGGATGGGGTGGGTATGGATGGGGTAGATGTAGATGGGGTGGGTGTGAGTGGGTTGGTTGTGAATGGAGGTAAAGCGGAAGTGGTTGTGTTTAGAGCGGATCATTCCGAAAATCGCCGAACAGAAGTCGAAAACAAGATGATAATATTCTGACTTGTTGGTGTGTGGATGTGTGTGGAAGGGAATGTTGCAGAAATTGCTGACCTCCCCCCCCCCCCCCCCCCCCCTTCCCCTAAAAAAAAAAAAAACGAAAAAAAAAACTTATAGTTAGAGGGGATGGTCCTGGAAATTGCCAAATTCTAAAATAAAAAATGTGGTTTCCCTACCTAATGTGTCTTGTTGCTGGTGTGGGTGGTGGTACAGCGGATGGGATGTGTTTGGAGGATATCTTTCCCGAAATGTCTTGGCCAAAAAATATATAGTATCCCAATAAGGGATCGTCCTGGAAATTGGCAAGTTAAAAAAAAAATGATAAAATATCGTGTCCATATGTAAAGTATTGGCGTGTAGGTGTGGATGGTGGTACAGCGGAAGTGGATCCATGCGTGACGTATTTTGATTGGCGTGTAGGTGTGGATGGTGGTACAGCGGATGTGGATCCATGCGTGACGTATTTTGATTGGCCTGTAGGTGTAGATGGTGGTACAGCGGGTGTCGCTCCATGCGTGACGTATTTTGATTGGCCTGTAGGTGTAGATGGTGGTAAAGCGGGTGTGGCTCCATACGTGACGTATTTTGATTGGCCTGTAGGTGTGGATGGTGGTACAGCGGGTGTGGATCCACGCGTGACGTATTTTGTTTGACGTGTAGGTGTGGATGGTGGTACAGCGGGTGTGGATCCGTGCGTGACGTATTTTGATTGGCCTGTAGGTGTGGATGGTGGTACAGCGGGTGTGGATCCATGCGTGACGTATTTTGATTGACCTGTAGGTGTGGATGGTGGTACAGCGGGTGTGGATCCATGCGTGACGTATTTTGATTGGCCTGTAGGTGTGGATGGTAGTACAGCGGGTGTGGATCCATGCGTGACGTATTTTGATTGGCCTGTAGGTGTGGATGGTGGTAAAGCGGGTGTGGCTCCATACGTGACGTATTTTGATTGGCCTGTAGGTGTGGATGGTGGTACAGCGGGTGTGGATCCATGCGTGACGTATTTTGATTGGCCTGTAGGTGTGGATGGTGGTACAGCGGGTGTGGCTCCATGCGTGACGTATTTTGATTGGCCTGTAGGTGTGGATGGTGGTACAGCGGATGTGGATCCACGCGTGACGTATTTTGATTGGCGTGTAGGTGTGGATGGTGTTGCAGCGGGTGTGGATCCGTGCGTGACGTATTTTGATTGGCCTGTAGGTGTGGATGGTGGTACATCGGATATGGATCCATGCGTGACGTATTTTGATTGGCCTGTAGGTGTGGATGGTGGTACAGCGGGTGTGGATCCATGCGTGACGTATTTTGATTGGCCTGTAGGTGTGGATGGTAGTACAGCGGATATGGATCCATGCGTGATGTATTTTGATTGGCCTGTAGGTGTGGATGGTAGTACAGCGGGTGTGGATCCATGCGTGACGTATTTTGATTGGCCTGTAGGTGTGGATGGTGGAACAGCGGGTGTGGATCCATGCGTGACGTATTTTGATTGGCCTGTAGGTGTGGATGGTAGTACAGCGGGTGTGGATCCATGCGTGACGTATTTTGATTGGCCTGTAGGTGTGGATGGTGGTACAGCGGGTGTGGATCCATGCGTGACGTATTTTGATTGGCCTGTAGGTGTGGATGGTGGTACAGCGGGTGTGGATCCATGCGTGACGTATTTTGATTGGCCTGTAGGTGTGGATGGTGGTACAGCGGGTGTGGATCCATGCGTGACGTATTTTGATTGACCTGTAGGTGTGGATGGTGGTACAGCGGAAGTGGATGTATCTGGAGGGAATCTTTATCGGTGGCGACATCCGCTCCCAGCTACCGGAGGAGGCCAAGAAGTTTGATGGCATTGACAAACTCTTCAAAAAGGTACTGCTTAAGTTCATGTTGATGTGAAGTAATTAAAAAAATGACGATTTTGAAGTGTGAACCTTACTAATTTATATAAAAGAATGCTGAAATGTCTGCTTGTTTAACTCGCGTATTTTGGCGAATCTTTTCTGCATGGAGCATCATCCATGACGGGATTTTGTTGCACCAGAGGTTTGAAATAGTAAAGGTTTTTACCTTAAAAACTGTCACGTGACTTTATTGAAAAAAAGCCGAGTGCCCATCTCGGTATTTACCTGAGCCGTTCTTCAGGTCACCTAAAAGTGACTTTGGTAGTGAGACCAGAAATGACCTGTATTATATGCCCAGCGGGCCGTACGTAAAGAAATGATAGAAAAAAAAGACGAAGAGGACAGTATTTTCGAACACGTACTGTACCCCGCCTCCTTTTAAGCATCAAGACCTCGGTTTTTTCCTGATTTTCGCCTTGAAGGAGGAAGCGAAAAACTGTCAGTCACTGACAAAACAAGTTAAAAGTTTTTAAAGGCAGAAAATTATCCAGGCTTTTGGGGGACACATGCTTAGGCTTGTGCCCTGTGAGCCTCCTCACCCTTAGGCTCATGCCATGTGAGCCTCCTCACCCTTAGGCTCGTGCCATGTGACCCTCCTCACCCTTAGGCTCGTGACCTGTGACCCTCCTCACCCTTAGGCTCGTGACCTGTGACCCTCCTCACCCTTAGGCTCGTGACCTGTGAGCCTCTACATCCTTAGGCTCGTGACCTATGAGCCTCCACACCCTTTTGGCCTGTCAGATTCTACAGCCTTAGGCTTGTGACCTGTGAGCCTCGACACCCTTAGGCCTTTGGCCTGTCAGATTCTACAGCCTTAGGCTTGTGACCTGTGAGCGGCTACGTGCTTCGGCTGAGCCTCGTGTGTGTCTTTCATCCCTGTCAGATCATGACGGACACGCACAAGACGCCGAACATCAAGCTGTCGTGTCACGCGCCCAACCGCCTGTCTGACCTGGAGAACCTGGCGGCGGGCCTGGAGAAATGTCAGAAGTCACTCAACGACTACCTCGACTCCAAGCGGAACGCCTTCCCACGCTTCTTCTTCATCTCCGACGACGAGCTGCTCAGTATCCTGGGAAGCAGTGATCCAGAGTGCGTGCAGGAGCACATGATCAAGGTCAGTCCCTCCCCCCACTACCCTCCCCCGCCCCCGCCTCCGCCCCCCTCGAGTATGTGCGGGAATACATGATCAAGGTCAGTCCCCTCACCCCCCCCCCCCACTATCCTCCTCCGCCCCCCGCCCCCCCCCCCTTCGATTGCGTGCAGGTACACATGATCAAGGTTACTCCCCACTACCCTCCCCCAACCCCCCCCCCCCCGCCCAAGAGTGCGTGCAGGAACACATGCTCAAGGTAAGTCCCCTTCCCCACTAGCCCCCCCCCCCCCGCCCTATCCACCTCGGTATCTGCTAAATAATTATATTTCTTTGTAATGTTTTGTGTGTGTCGTCTGCTAGATGTACGACAACATCGCGGCGCTGCGCTTCCAGAAGGGCCCTAACAACGAGACCCTAGCAACGGCCATGATCTCGGCCGAGGGCGAGGTGATGGAGTTCCGCTCGCACGTGGCCGCCGAAGGCCGCGTGGAGGACTGGATGACGGACGTGCTGGCCGAGATGAGGAGCAGCAATCGGCTCATCACCAAGGAGGCCGTCTTCCTGTACTGTGACAACAAAACCAGGTGAACTGCCTTTGGGGAGAGGGGGGAGGGTGTTTTGCGGTGGAAGGAGGAAGGGAGGAAGGAGCTTTTGATGCGGGTGCTTCAAGAACTAAGAAAAAATATCATAAAAGGTCCATTGATCGTTTTTTTTTTCAAAATAATATGGATTTTGATTACCGTCCATAGTGGGGGGAGGGGGGGGGGGGGGGTTGAATTTGATTACATACATCCATAAAGTGCGTACCCTAGAGCAGTGGGGGGGGGGGTGAGGCGAATGGGTGGATGGTGGCGAGTGAGGGGGTTCTTGAATTTGATTACGCCCATAAAGTACGTACTCCAGAGCGGTGGGAGTGTGGCAAGTGAGGGTGGGGGGGGGGGCGAGGTTGCCAGTGCGAGGCTGCTTGAAATAGCGGTTATTGGGAGTTTCTCTGACGTGGCCAAAAGAAAGAAATCCTCAGTGGACCCTTATGTTTCCTTTGAGTGTGTTCTGTGGCAGGTTTTGCTTTTAATGCCTTTTATTATTTGCTTTTATAGTCTATAATTTTGTGCAGCTTTTAAAAGTACAAGCTTAATTATATTCTTAATACTGGTGAAATTTTATTTATCTTTCGCGAGTGCGTGCATTTTAATTTGCTGAATCGTATCTAAAGCACGAAAAAAAAAAATAAATAGAATAAAATTAAAAATAAAAAGAAAAAAGGAAGAAACTTATAATACATAATGTTATTTTTATTTTTGCATGAAATTTATGTTAAGTTGTGCTTCAGTTTTGTATTAATTGATACTAATATTTTTAAGTTTACAAAATGTCAATAACCCTATAAATCGTTAACTAAATACTAAATTTTAATTTGAAGGAAAACGGTGAACAAAGACCTTCCATTGAGGCAAGTTTCCGAGTTTAAAAGAAAGAATGCTGTCTGTAATGACTTGCGTTCTTTATTTTATGTAAAAAAACTTGCAGTTCAATATTTTTTCCTGATCAATTTATGAAAAAAAATTAACAAGAATAATAACAAATAGTAATAATAAAATATTGAAATAAAATAAATATAAATTCTGTATATATGGATTAGTTTGGGATAAATTGACTGGTTTGGGATAAATTGACTGGTTTGGGATAAATCGATCAGTTTGGGATAAATTGATTAATTTGGGATAAATTGACTAGTTTGGGATAAATTGATTAGTTTGGGATGAATTGACTAGTTTGGGATAAATTGACTAGTTTGGGATAAATTTATTTGTTTGAGATAAACTGACTAGTTTAAGATAAACTGACTAGTTTGGGATAAATTTATTAGTTTGCGATAAATTGATTAGTTTGAGATAAATTGACTAGTTTGGGATAAATTGACTAGTTTGGGATAAATTGACTAGTTTGGGATAAATTGATTAGTTTGGGATAAATTGATTAGTTTGGGATAGATTGACGAGTTTGGGATAAATTGGTTAGTTTGGGATAAATTGACTAGTTTGGGACAAATTGACTTGGAACGACCATTGCAGGGTGGATTGGATGATGTCCTACCAGGGCATGGTGTGCCTGGCTGGCAACCAGATCTGGTGGACGTGGGAGGTGGAGGATGTTTTCAAGAAGGTGGCCCGCGGCAACAAGCAGGGCATGAAGGATTATGCCAAGAAGCTGCACAAGCAGATTGACGACCTCGTCGTCACGGTCAGTCCACTGGTCGTTTGAACAGTTCGCTTTTCCGGTCTTGTCGTTTTAAAGCCCATGGGCATGGCTGTCTGATACTTTGTTTGCTCTAAAAATAATTAGAATGCTCCAGTTAACCCTCCTCCAGTGAAAAAGTTAAAAAAAAAAAATCGAACAAAAATAAATAACTAAATAAAGATCTTATCTCCGCCCCTCCCCCCCCCCCCCACTTTCTTTTTGGTGGGGTGGGGGGAATGGGTTGATTTTAGGTTATTTGGCTACGAGAAAAATACGACATGTGAACATTTATTATGGAATATTTAGATTTATAATTACAAGAAAAATAAGAAGCCGTATAGACCATGTCATTGTGTGTGGTTGTTTGTCCACAGATCCGCTCCCCGCTGTCAGAACCATGTCATTGTGTGTGGTTGTTTGTCCACAGATCCGCTCCCCGCTGTCAAAGAACGACCGCGCCAAGTTCAACTCGGTGCTCATCATCGAGGTGCACGCGCGCGACATCATCGACAGTTTCGTGCGCGACAGCATCCTCGACGAGCGCGAGTTCGAGTGGGAGTCGCAGCTGCGCTTCTACTGGGAGCGCGAGCCCGACGAGCTCATCGTTCGGCAGTGTACGGGCGAGTTCGGCTACGGTTACGAGTACATGGGCCTGAACGGTCGCCTCGTCATCACGCCGCTCACGGATCGTATCTACCTGACGCTCACCCAGGCGCTCAGCATGAAACTGGGAGGCGCCCCTGCTGGCCCCGCAGGTATCTCTCTCATATCACCTACTACCCCCCCCCCCCTCGCCCCCCCCCCTACCTGACGCTCAGGCAGGCGCTCAGCATGAAACTGGGAGGCGCCCCTGCTGGCCCCGCAGGTATCTCTTTGGTATCACCTACATTAAAAACACCTCCCGCAATTGCATCTACCTTTAAGAAGGAAAATTTGAATCCAGAAATGTTCTAATTGATCTTAAAAGGCGTGAATCATTTTGTCATCGTATTTGAAGGGCGGAGGGGGGGGGGGCAGGGGGGGAGGGGAGGGGGAGGGGAGAGAGAGATAATGCCGGGAACAAAATTCTGGTAAATTGTCAAGTAAGCACAAGCTGGATTTGAAAGGAGGATTGAGGTGGGAAAATGCGGTAACATTCGCGCTACACGGCCTGGGAAGACTTCTGAACTGTCCTCATTTCTCGACACTTTCCCAGCTGCCTAGTTCCAGGACCACATCCCCGTTGTTTATCCGCCTTTCTCTACTTTATCCATTTGGCACGCGCCTATTATAACAGACTGACATTTTAGTTACTTCGTTTACTCTGAAGTTATGCATAATAAGTTTGATACACAAAGTAAACGAACAGTTGAATAACACTTAAAAAAAGAATCTGTGCAAGCTGCAAATAAAACCTTTTCTGGATCATACATATATTTTTTTTGTCACTCAACTAACCGATATAATCGATGTGTCGGTTTCGAGCACCGACATTGTCGGTTTTCGGTCACCGATTGCGAAGCCTACTTGGACTGTAACGACGACAGAGCTCCATGTCTTGAGCGGAGCACATTAGTTTTTGACCGGGTAGTTCTGTGTGTGGGAACTAATTAGGCCGGGCCCTTGTCCCTTAACAGGTACTGGCAAGACAGAAACTGTGAAGGATTTGGCGAAGGCCCTGGGCCTGCTGTGTGTAGTCACTAACTGCGGTGAGGGTATGGATTACCGGGTGAGTCTTTCACATCTATATGTCAGTAGCTCATAATGCAAGCGGCCCAAGTTTGCTAAAAATGTAAACAAAAGAAGTAAACAAACCACATAAACTTGTGACTAATAAACACACTTTATCATTGCAAGAACTACATAGATTTATAACACTAGAATACTTTTATTTTTGAGAGTGTTGTCAGGTGATATTAACTATGTGATGTTGTGGCACTTTTGGAGCGTGGATGTGACGTCATTGTTGCATTTTCAGGCCGTTGGTAAGATCTTCTCGGGCCTGTGTCAGAGCGGCGCCTGGGGCTGCTTCGACGAGTTCAACCGCATTGACGTCTCCGTGCTGTCTGTCATCTCCACACAGCTTACCATGATCAGGAACGCGCTGCTAATGGAGCTCAAGAGATTCCACGTAAGTCAGCGCCACCTCCTGCCAACCCTTGCCCCATTCTTTGCTAATGGAGCTCAAGAGATTCCACGTAAGTCAGCGCCACCTCCTGCCAACCCTTGCCCCATTCTCTGCTAATGGAGCTCAAGAGATTCCACGTAAGTCAGCGCCACCTCCTGCCAACCCTTGCCCCATTCTTTGCTAATGGAGCTCAAGAGATTCCACGTAAGTCAGCGCCACCTCCTGCCAACCCTTGCCCCATTCTCTGCTGATGGAGCTCAAGAGATTCCACGTAAGTTAGCGCCACCTCCTGCCAACCCTTGCCCCATTCTTTGCTAATGGAGCTCAAGAGATTCCACGTAAGTCAGCGCCATCTCCTGCCAACCCTTGCCCCATTCTCTGCTAATGGAGCTCAAGAGATTCCACGTAAGTCAGCACCATCTCCTGCCAACCCTTGCCTCATTCTGTGCTGATGGAGCTCAAGAGATTCCACGTAAGTCAGCGCCACCTGCTGCCAACCTTTGCCCCATTCTCTGCTGATGGAGCTCAAGAGATTCCACGCAAGTCAGCGCCACCTCCTGCCAACCCTTGCCCCATTCTCTGCTGATGGAGCTCAAGGTATTCCACGTAAGTCAGCGCCACCTCCTGCTAACCCTTGCTCCATTCTGTACTTATGGAGCTCAAGAGATTCCACGTAAGTCAGCGCCACCTGCTGCCAACCTTTGCCCCATTCTCTGCTGATGGAGCTCAAGAGATTTCACGTAGGTCAGCGCCACCTCCTGCCAACCCTTGTCCCATTCTCTACCTGATGGAGCTCAAGAGATTCCACGTAAGTTAGCGCCTTCTCCTGCCAACCCTTGCCCCATTCTCTGCTGATGGAGCTCAAGGTATTCCACGTAAGTCAGCACCATCTCCTGCCAACCCTTGCCTCATTCTGTGCTCATGGAGCTCAAGAGATTCCACGTAAGTTAGCGCCACCCTCTGCCAACCCTTGCCCCATTCTCTGCTCGTGGAGCTCAGGAGATTCCACGTAAGTTAGCGCCATCTCCTGCCAACCCTTGCCCTCCATTCTCTGCTGATGGAGGTCAAGAGATTTCACATAGGTCAGCGCCACCTCCTACCAACCCTTGCCCCATTCTCTGCTTATGAAGCTGAAGAACTGAGTCGACACCACTTCTTGCCAACCAGTGCCCTTTTCCGGAGCACCCTGACCTGCTGTTGGAGCTCAAGGGACTTTGCGTAATATATGGTACTTGGATGAAAAAAAAATGGAGTCAAGTGTCTTCCAACGTGCAGTTACTTTATCTGGGTAAAATGGAATTTAAGTGACAAGACTCGAATCATCACAAGACCCTAATCATCACAACACGTTAGAAACCCTTACTTTCTTAGGTGTTTCAGTTTCGCAAGTATGTTTTATCGTTACATTGTATAACCCCAAATGGATGAGTAGTGCTTACAGCTGCGGTGCGATTGTATTGGCTTTTACTGCTGCCAGAACTGGTAGCTTTGTTGTTATAAAACATCTGACCTCTGGTGAGCTCTGTTTTGTATTAACACAGAGCATACGGATAATTTATAATGTAGTGCGCCCCATTAATGAGTTTTATTTTCGCGGAATCCCAAGTGAATCATCGGCGTAAAAAGGTGTTATACACAACAGTCTGAACCGCCGAAGAGGTTGGTTGTTGAACAACAACACTGGTAGCTTGTTGTAGATACGGACCCAGCACCAGTGTGTGATCTCGCTATTCTATAGTCAATTTTGTGAAGTTACGCGCTGTATGATCGATTTGTGTGTTTCTGGTGATCAGTTTGAAGGGCAAGAGATTGAGATGGACAGCCGCGTGGGTATCTTCATCACCATGAACCCGGGCTACGCCGGACGCACGGAACTTCCCGAGTCGGTCAAGGCCCTCTTCCGGCCCGTCGTCGTCATCGTTCCGGATCTGCAGCAGATCTGTGAGATCATGTTGTTCTCCGAGGGCTTCCTCATGGCCAAGGCAAGCACACCATTGTTTTGTTTGTTTGTTTGTTTGTTTTTGTTTGTTTTTTTTAAATTTTTTTTCTTTTAATAATGACTTGACAGTGTGATTTTAATGTAGACATTATATCTAAAAATATTTAAAAAATAAAAAAAAATAACAAAGTTTACAGTGGTATTCATGATACGCTTGCCTTCTCGATTGAAGTCGTTAGGTTTTTACCACGCAAACGTTCTAATCAACTGAGCTATCCAATTTCTTTTTTCTTTCTTTGATTTTTTTCGTTATTTATAAAATAAATACTGGGGTTTTCTATGTAGTTTTTTTTTATGCGTGTCAGATCTTAGCCAAGAAGATGACAGTATTATACAAGTTAGCGAAGGAGCAGCTGTCCAAGCAGTACCATTACGACTTCGGTCTGAGAGCGCTCAAGTCTGTGCTCGTCATGGCTGGAGAGCTGAAGAGGAGTGCAGCGGAACTGCCAGAGGTAGCCAACGCTTTCTCATATAGTCCGGAACAAAAGTGCTTTGTTTGGTGTGTAGGTGAACGTGTGTAAACCACGGACACATGCAGCAAACGGGATCAGTAACGCCACACTAAAAGACCATTCGGAGCTCCATTACAAAAATTAATGAAAAAGAAATAAAAATAAATTAAAAAATCGCCAAAATCAAAAACAAATAATGAAAAAGAAAACTGGTATGTATAGCTATCCGCAAGTATTTCA
Source organism: Protula sp. h YS-2021 (assembly GCA_949752745.1). Classification (NCBI taxonomy): domain Eukaryota; kingdom Metazoa; phylum Annelida; class Polychaeta; order Sabellida; family Serpulidae; genus Protula; species Protula sp. h YS-2021. Next base: position 28,770,740 of record OX457030.1, read on the forward strand.
AGATCAATAAAAAATGAGATGAATAATGTAAAATATCTTGATTCTGACTACAAAGAGGTTTAAGTGTCTTTTGTGTTGCCCATACTCATAATGTACTTTTAATCCTGCTGAATTGGATGACTTAGTTATTAAGATGAAAAAAAAAAAAAAGAAAAAAAAAAAAAAAGAAAAATAGAAAAAAATATATCCAGTAAAAATTATGAATTTAAACGTCGGACAGCTTAAGTCAGGTACTCAGTTCTTTCCCATTTACGGTAAAATTTTCATTGGTTTTATATTTGCAAGAAGACTAATTTTTGAAGCTCTTTTAAACAGATTTTTATTTTTGAATCAGAGATAAAAAAATAATGTTTGAAATGAAGAAAAGGGAAAGAGGAAAGTCTCGTGTTTTCTCGCTCAGGACGTGCGGTAAAAGAGACGTGGTCGGCAGTGTTGACGTTTTAAGTCTCGTGTTTTCTCGCTCAGGACGTGCGGTAAAAGAGACGTGGTCGGCAGTGTTGACGTTTTAAGTCTCGTGTTTTCTCGCTCAGGACGTGCGGTAAAAGAGACATGGCCGGCAGTGTTGACGTTTTAAGTCTCGTGTTTTCTCGCTCAGGACGCGCGGTTAAAGAGAGGCGGTCGACCAGCCGTTGATTTTATTTAAGTCTCGTGTTTTCTCGTTCAGAACGTGGTGTTGATGAGAGCGCTGAGGGATATGAATCTGGTCTCGTGTTTTCTCGTTCAGGACGTGGTGTTGATGAGAGCGCTGAGGGATATAAATCTAGTCTCGTGTTTTCTCGTTCAGGACGTGGTGATGAGAGCGCTGAGGGATATGAATCTAGTCTCGTGTTTTCTCGTTCAGGACGTGGTGTTGATGAGAGCGCTGAGGGATATGAATCTCCCCAAGTTTGTCTACGAGGACGTGCCTCTCTTCCTGGGCCTCATCGGCGATCTGTTCCCGGGCCTCGATTGTCCGCGCGTCCGTTACCCGAACTTTAACGACGCCGTGGAGGAGGTGCTGGAGAAGAACGGCTACGTCATGCTGCCCCACCAGGTGAGCTCCCTCTCCCACCCCACTCCCGTACGGACCCCCGGCTTTAGGCAAACAATAAATAATAAATAAGAAAAAAAAAGGATATTTAGCACATATAGTGTGAAGGATTGCTACTGTCCTGCGGGTACACGCGAGGTAAAATGGCGAGCGTTAGTTAACGCAGCAGAGTGTGTGAAACTTTTCCTCAAATGAATTGGTTAACGGCGTTTCTTTAGGGATTTGAAGATGTGCTGTTTTTAAGTCATTATAGGACCAAAAAAAAAATTGCGAAATAAGCGAAACGACTAATTTACAGCATATTTTTGTTGTTGTTGTTGTTTTTTGTTTGTTTGTTTGTTTTTTGTCTTGTAATTTATTTATTTTTATTGATTTATATTTTTTGCTAACTGCAGGTTGACAAAGTGGTACAGCTCTACGAGACGATGATGACACGTCACACGACCATGATAGTGGGGCCGACGGGCGGGGGCAAGTCTGTTGTCATCAAAACGCTGGCGGAAGCACAGACGAAGTGAGTCCTCCCGTCAAGTGAACTGCATTAGTAAAAGTGTTTAACTTGATGATTGGCATGGGATGCAAGTGGTACCAATGTTTATGTTGTACATTATTGTATTCGTTTATGTTGTACATAATTGTATTCGTTTAAAAATGAACTCTTGCAACATTTTTGTCATAAGTGCACTTAATTCTAGCATTTTAGTCAAGTTCATACGCCAACGGGAAGAAAAAATTGTTTGAAAACAAAAACTTTTCCCTATTAAGTTCCAGAACATTGTTTTTGTTTCATTTATGAGAAAGGAAAATTTAACCAAAACCATATTGAAGAAATACTGAGTTAAAAAAAAAAAATCGGCGAAATCTGTTGACATTTCTAGGTTGAGCCTGACGACAAAGCTGTACACGATCAACCCGAAGGACCGCAGCGTCATAGAGCTGTACGGCGTCCTTGACCCGGTCACACGTGACTGGACGGACGGACTGCTGTCCAACATCTTCCGTGAGATCAACAAGCCAACGGACAAGAACGAGCGGAAGTATATCGTCTACGACGGCGACGTCGATGCCCTGTGGGTGGAGAACATGAACTCGGTGATGGACGATAATCGCTTGCTGACGCTAGCGAATGGCGAGAGAATCCGCCTGCAGAAACACTGTGCTATGTTGTTTGAGGTCTTTGATCTGCAGTACGCGTCGCCTGCCACTATCTCCAGGTGAGGAACGTGTTGGGGACAAACTTGTAACGTTATCTCTCCCCTCCCTCCCCCCTCCCCCTTCATGATGTCGGGGTAATGTTTTAAATGTGTAGAAATACTGTGCTATGCTGTTGGAGGTCTTCGATCTACAGTCGCCCGCCACTGTCTCCAGGTTAGAAACAGTTTGAATACAAACTTATCGCATAACCTCCCCCCCCCCCCCCCCCCCGCCTTCATCTGTTCGAGATTATGCAGTCTGTAGCCAATAAAAGGCCACACGCTACCCGCCCCGCCCCGCCCCGCCCCGCCCCCCCCCCCCCCACCACATAAACAAAAAAGACCACGTGACTTAGACAACCAGTAAAAGGTCACACGCCTGCCCCCCCCCCCCCCCCCGCCCTCCCCACACGACTAAAAAGACAATGTGACTTAAAACAGGCAATAAAAGCCACATGTGGCATGGTCTGCGTCGACCCGAAGAACCTGGGCTACGAGCCGCACGCTTATCCCCTACTCCCCCACTCCCTCACCCCCTCCCCATCTCAGTACCGTCACGTGACCCTGACCGCTTCTCCATGACAGATGCGGCATGGTCTACGTCGACCCCAAGAAGCTGGGCTACGGGCCGCACTCTAATCCCCCCCCCCCCACTCCCTCACCCCCTCCCCATCTCAGACACCGTCACGTGACCCTGACCGTTTCTCCGTGACTAATGCGGCATGGTGTACGTCGACCTTAAGAACCTGGGCTACGAGCCCCCCTCCCCCACTCCCTCACCCCCTCCCCATCTCAGACACCGTCACGTGACCCTGACCGTTTCTCCGTGACAGATGCGGCATGGTGTACGTCGACCCCACGAACCTGGGCTACGGGCCTCACGCTAATTCCCCCTCCCCCCTCCCCCTCACCCTCTCCCCATCTCAGACACCGTCACGTGACCCTGACCGTTTCTCCGTGACAGATGCGGCATGGTGTACGTCGACCCGAAGAACCTGGGCTACGAGCCCCCCTCCCCCACTCCCTCACCCCCTCCCCATCTCAGACACCGTCACGTGACCCTGACCGTTTCTCCGTGACAGATGCGGCATGGTGTACGTCGACCCCAAGAACCTGGGCTACGGGCCTCACGCTAATTCCCCCTCCCCCCTCCCTCCTCACCCTCTCCCCATCTCAGACACCGTCACGTGACCCTGACCGTTTCTCCGTGACTAATGCGGCATGGTGTACGTCGACCTTAAGAACCTGGGCTACGAGCCCCCCTCCCCCACTCCCTCACCCCCTCCCTATCTCAGACACCGTCACGTGACCCTGACCGTTTCTCCGTGACAGATGCGGCATGGTGTACGTCGACCCCAAGAACCTGGGCTACGAGCCCCCCTCCCCCACTCCCTCACCCCCTCCCTATCTCAGACATCGTCACGTGACCCTGACCGTTTCTCCGTGACAGATGCGGCATGGTGTACGTCGACCCCAAGAACCTGGGCTACGAGCCTCACGCTAATTCCCCCTCCCTCACCCCCTCCCCATCTCAGACACCGTCACGTGACCCTGACCGTTTCTCCGTGACAGATGCGGCATGGTGTACGTCGACCCCAAGAACCTGGGCTACGAGCCCCCCTACCCCACTCCCTCACCCCCTCCCTATCTCAGACACCGTCACGTGACCCTGACCGTTTCTCCGTGACTGATGCGGCATGGTGTACGTCGACCCAAAGAACCTGGGCTACGAGCCCCCCTCCCCCACTCCCTCACGCCCTCCCTATCTCAGACACCGTCACGTGACCCTAGCCATTTCTCCGTGACAGATGCGGCATGGTCTACGTCGACCCCAAGAACCTGGGCTACGAGCCTCACGCTAATTCCCCCTCACCCCCTCCCCATCTCAGACATCGTCACGTGACCCTGACCGTTTCTCCGTGACAGATGCGGCATGGTGTACGTCGACCCCAAGAACCTGGGCTACGAGCCTCACGCTAATTCCCCCTCCCTCACCCCCTCCCCATCTCAGACACCGTCACGTGACCCTGACCGTTTCTCCGTGACAGATGCGGCATGGTGTACGTCGACCCAAAGAACCTCGGCTGCGAGCCTCACGCTAATTCCCCCTCCCTCACTCCCTCCCCATCTCACACACCGTCACGTGACCCCGACCGTTTCTCCGTGACAGATGCGGCATGGTGTACGTCGACCCGAAGAACCTGGGCTACGAGCCTCACGCTAATTCCCCCTCACCCCCTCCCCATCTCAGACATCGTCACGTGACCCTGACCGTTTCTCCGTGACAGATGCGGCATGGTCTACATCGACCCCAAGAACCTGGGCTACGAGCCTCACGCTAATTCCCCCTCCCTCACCCCCTCCCCATCTCAGACACCGTCACGTGACCCTGACCGTTTCTCCGTGACAGATGCGGCATGGTGTACGTCGAACCCAAGAATCTGGGCTACGAGCGCCCCCCCACTCCCTCACCCCCTCCCTATCTCAGACGCTGTCACGTGACCCTGACCGTTTCTCCGTGACAGATGCGGCATATTGTACGTCGACCCCAAGAACCTGGGCTACGAGCCTCACGCTAATTCCCCCTCCCTCACCCCTCCCCATCTCAGACACCGTCACGTGACCCTAGCCATTTCTCCGTGACAGATGCGGCATGGTGTACGTCGACCCCAAGAACCTGGGCTACGAGCCGTTCTGGAAGAAGTGGGTGGCCGGACGCACCAACAAGGTGGAGCAGGACTGGCTGGACGAGCTGTACAAGAAGTACGTGCCCATCCTGGTGGACTACATCGTCGAGGGCGTCATCGACGGCAGGCAGGGCGAGAAGCTCAAGACCATCGTGCCGCTCACCAACCTCAACATGGTACGCTCAACTTCACTTTTTACGCCGAATAAATTAAAAAAATGTTTAAAACATACTAATAATAATAATAATAATAATAATAATAATAATAATAATAATAATAATAATAATAATTGACTAATATTTGCAGCAGGTACAGATATTGTAGACCCAGAATATAACAGGTCACGCGGAATTGATGATTTTGCTTTCTCATTCTGAGGCATTTGTAAATTTGTTTCTTGTTTATTTAATATTTATTCCTTGAGTCTAATTTACAGAGATGTCCATACTTAAAATGTGGTAACTTTGTGTTCCAAATCGTACTATTTTCAGTGTCGTACAGAATTTGGTCTTCAATGTCATCAGATTTTTTTTTCAATGAATATTTTAAAGTTGTCTAAAAGTTGTGTTCGGTGCCATATAAAAAACAGCAGACTGAGTTGTCCGATGTTGCGTGGTAGGTGAGGCAGCTGGCGTACATGCTCGACTCGCTGCTCGTGAAGGAGATCCAGGAGTACGCCGTTCTGGAGGCCTACTTCCTGCAGGCCCTCTACTGGTCACTCGGCGCCGGTCTGCTCGAGGACGGACGCATCAAGTTCGACGCCCAGGTCAAGTACCTCTCGGCCATGCCAACCAAGGACGAGGGCGCCGGCCCAGGTACGTCGGACATATCATTTTATCTATTTTTTTTTTTAATTATTGATTATTTATTAATGATTGGTTCTTTATCGCGCTTCAAGTGACATCAAGTTGTACATGTGTTTGCAACAAACTTGAGATAATATACGGAGCCAAAAAAAATAATAAACAAGAGAGAATCAAAATGTTCGTTTCTGTTACTGTTATTACACGCAATCAGAACGCAGTCGGAGCGAAACAATTTCGCGCTGCGAAACAGTTTCTCGGTGTGAAACATTGTCGCGCGGTGAGACCAATTTGAGCCGAAAAGCAACGGCTATACATTTGGCCGGCGACAGACGAGGCAGTAGTCTAAACCCCCGCTGTGTCCGCCCGCCCTCGGGGCTGGTGACGAGGCCTTCCAGTGCTGTGGGTTACCAGCCCGACCCCTCGCAGAGAGTTCTGAGCGTGTGGAGTACGAGTCTGCAAGTTCTGAATGTCATAGGTCCTCACATAGTGCATGGGCTGTTGTGGTCGTTAAAAGTGAAAATCACTATTTTATCAGGGGTAAATCGCATTACGTCACCATGTGGAGTCTCCTGCATGCATTTGTATAACACCGAATTTGATTTTTGTATTTTCAGCGAGAATAAAAAAAAAAATAATAAAAAAATAAACAAAGAAAAAAAGGATATTTAGATGTAAATGGCGGCTCTTAGGGCGTTCGTTATGTTCGTGAAATTCATGGTGCATCTCGTCTGTTTTTCAAGCATGGGAATGAACACAAATTTTGCCGTACTGGTCGCCGTAAGCATCACGGTGCATCAGTGTTTGGGAGGCATGGTAACGGGTGTATCATCATGGTTGTTGTCCCAACAAGTTTTTGTCAGCGCCGTCGCCTTGGTAACAGGCGCCCCCAATGATATTGATAACGGCTTAATATGACTGTTGTAGTGTATGACTGTAATAAATACTGCAGTCCACTGAAGTACCAGTTATGTTGTTGTTGTTTTTTTTTTGTTTTTTTTTTTGTTTTTTTTGTTTTTTTTTGTCCCATAGCTAATTTTTTAATCGGAAAGACCCTAATGACTTCCGGAAAATAGTCCCCGAGAGTCCCCGATGGCTCTTCGTGCGCCTTAGTCCCTCTCTCCCTTCCCCCTCCCCCCTCTTCCCCCTCTTCCCCTACTGTGGAAGCATTGGCAAAGGGGGACGGGGGGGGGGGGACTGTCAGAACATTATTTTTGACACCTCCTGTGTGTTGCCATATTGCTCAAACGGGACACAAAACCACTCTTTGACAATTTTAAAAATAAGTAAATAAATAACACCCAAGACCAAGCAATGTTTGAACTAGATAAAAATATTGGAAACAGAAGGTTTATTTTGAGCGGAATCTCACTGGGGTCTTAAACGGTACGATTAGAAATATCCCTGTCGTTTCATAGGCGATAAAGAATACAATTCATAAAACTATCTTTTTTTGTTTTTCTTTCTTTCTTTTTTTTTTTTTTTTTTTTTTTTTTTTTGCTAATTGGAAAGTTTAAATCTAATCGTGAAAGAAAAATGGTTGGCTTCAGAGGACTCGAGCAAATTAGTCAAGTAAAGTGTCTAGGAGTTTAATGTAAAGACATGGATTGATTTAATCTTCGATAATGGAAATGACATCGAAAAAAAACTCCTGTGGTGTAAATATCTACGAGTAATGCAGTGAACTAGATCAGTAGAAGTGACATGGCGTAGTCGAGGCTTGTTGGTGCGGTCGTGTAGGTGAGATGCCCACAGGACAAGAGACCCTCTTCGACTACTTCTACGACCCCGAGCAGGCCAAATGGCTGACGTGGAACAGTCTGGTACCAAAGTACGTGCACGTGCCTGGGCGTAAGTTCAATGAGATCCTGGTACCCACGCTCGACACGACGCGCACCGAGTGGCTCCTGCGTCTTCAGGTCGGCATTAAGAGACCCGTGCTGCTCGTGGGCGAGACGGGAACGTCGAAGACTGCCACCACCGCCAACTTCCTGCGCTCGCTGGACAAGGAGAGCAATGTAAGTGCTTACAAGACACTGCCGTCTTATTTATTTATTTATTTATTTATTTATTTTGTTTTTTTTGGAGATTTTTTTATTACTTATTTCTTTACTGTTTGGCATGTGGGCTAGGCGGGTAACGGATTAAGGTTGGTGTGGCCGACTGCTTTGTGGGGTAGGCCTGGGTAACGGATTAAAGTTGATGTGGCTGAATGCCTTGTGAATTTCAGTGCCCGCACGCTAGAAAGGTATCGGTTGCAAGTCGGCCTCGGTGATAGCAATGGCTATCGAGTTTTTGAAAGTTAGTGTGCTGTTGGATACGAAAAAAAATAAAGAAAGAGAGAAAGAAAGAAAAAAACAGAAAGGAAGAGGGGAGAGAGAGAGAGAGAGAGAGAGAGAGAGAGAGAGGGGAGAGAGAGAGCGAGAGGGGAGAGAGAGAGAGAGAGAGAGAGAGAGAGAGAGAAGAGAGAGAGAGAGAGAGAGAAAGAGTGAGGGACAGAGAGGGTACACGAAGAAAGACGGGAGGATTTATAAGTAAAAATAGCATGTGTAAGTTTGTTTTGAAGTGACTGATCTGTTGATGTTTCCTTATTTTGATCTTGTCATTTCTGCTTGTGAAGCAAGAGACCGAGGAGGACCAGATTCCTGGTGATAAGCCGAGATATGTACGTGTTCCTCAGCGCCAATCAACAAAAAAATAGTCCCCTTCAAATTACACTCAGTGCACTGGTTTCTTGTTATGGCTAAAAGTGCTTAAAATTCGCTCTTTTTCTTCTTCTTTTTATTATAAAAACGTAAACAAATAAAGATAATGATAAGATAATGATGACGATAAGATAATGAAAACTTATTTTTTGGAATGTCCTTCACGAAAATTACATAAAATTAAAAAAAAAAAAATAAATAAATAAATAACAAGAAGCCAGTTGTTCTAGTATGCACTGTATTTCGGTAATCTTTATTCTGGTTTATTTTGGGAAGACTTTTCTGAGAAGTTCAATCCTTGTGGTGGCTAGGGCTTTTTGATTTTCTTCTGTTCTGCCAAAACATTAGTATCAATAAATATCCTTTGGTTGAGCTGTATTTATAATCGATTCATCCATGTACGGGGCATTTCCTACACTCATTAGTTTTAACACCGTTATTTTATTTTATTTTTTTTTTTATTATCTTTTTTTTTTTCTTTTTTTTTCACAGCACTGCACTTCCTTTTAGTTCAAATGACAGCAACGAAAATGTGAATTTCGGAATTGTTTCAAGCATTACTGTATCGTATTCACGTAAAATGAATAATAATAATGATAATAATCTGGGCAATGGGTTTCCCTAATTTATTTAGCGGGTAGAGGACCTATGTATAACAATTGTCCCCCCACTTTCTGGGAGGATATCGGGATCAGCTGTCTGTCCGTCTTTCTGTTCACTCCAGAATCTTAACAAAATCTTGTTCTTTTTTCAATTCAGTTGCTTTTTCACAATTCTGTGGTGTTTTTAAAATTGGTGAAAAATTTCAAAGTTGAAGATGTGGAAAGGTAGGGATTTGGGCTATTTTTGTATCAATTTTTTTTTCAAGCTTGAAGTTATTTGGATTGGGAACACAAAACATGAATGTTGAACATAATTTTCTGTTATTAATTTTCTGTTACTATTGTTATTTATTTTATTATTATTATTAATACCACAATCAGGAAAAAAGGATAATAAAATAGGGGTGTTGGCTATTTACAGCTGCTGCTAAACATGAACTTCTCGAGTCGCACGACGTCCCTCGACGTGCAGCGTAACATCGAGGCGAACGTGGAGAAGAGGACGAAGGACACGTACGGCCCGCCGCCCGGCAAGCGGCTGATCTGCTTCATAGACGACATGAACATGCCCCAGGTAAAACTCCCTGCCCACCTCCCCGCCCCCGGTCCCGCCCCCGCCCCCCGCCCCGCAAGCGCCTCAACTGCTTCATACCCCGCCCCCCGGCAAGCGACTAATCTGCTTCATAGACGACATGAACATGCCCCAGTTCAAAATTCAGTTTAAATAATGGCTAAAGAGAATTTTAATAGAAAGAAACGCACGCAGGTTTGGGATAATTGGAAAAAAAAATACAAACATAAACGCAGATGCAGAGAGATTAATCACAATACAGTAGGCTCATAACCAGTAGTTCAACAAACACAAACACACACAAAAAATACAAAACAAAAAAATAAATAAATAAATAAATAAATTAAAAAAGTAACCTTAAAAAAAGTGAAAACAAAGGATGAGAAAAGAGTGGACAGAAAGAGGGTTGCTCGCAGGTGGATCAGTACGGCACACAGCAGCCCATAGCACTACTCAAGCTGATGCTGGAACGAGGCGGCTGCTACGACCGCGGCAAGGACCTCAACTGGAAGGGCATGAAGGACCTGGGCTGGGTGGCGGCCATGGGCAAGCCCGGCGGCGGCCGTAATGACGTCGACCCGCGCTTCATCTCGCTCTTCACGGTCTTCAACATGACCTTCCCCGGCGAGGACGCGCTGTTCCATATCTATAACTCTATCCTGAAGGGTCACACGCAGCCCTTCAGCAAGGCTATCCAAGATATTGTCCCGCAGATCACCAAGATCACCATGGAACTCTACAAGTAAGATTTATTGGCATTTTTTAGCTTCTTTTTAACAACAACAGCAACATAAATAAATAAATAAATTAAAAACAAAGAAATAAATATAAAAAAGGTTAAAATACGTAACAATCGATTTCGAAAAAAAAAGACAAGGGTTAAACTACAATAGTAAAAAAAATGGTCTGGGTAAGAAAAATTCGCTTCTTAGTATATTAAGCGGAAAGATCGTATGGCGATTAGTGTACCGAACTGTTATTGACTGGTTGATTGACTGATAGCATGCATGTTAGCTCGATTTTGAAAAATCAAAACCCTTTGAGTTATTGGGTGACTAGTCTACAAGCTCGGGATGCACCCCAGTTTGATCGTTCGCCTTTTTTTCAACATCAAATCGAGCGTAGAAGAGATGGGTGGCTAGTGTACACCTCTACATGTTTACTCCTGCGCGCGTGTTCTACAGGTTGATCGTCCGCGATTTGCCGCCGACGCCGTCCAAGTTCCACTACATCTTCAACCTGCGTGACTTGTCGCGCATCTACAGCGGCCTGTACCTCACTACGCCGGACAGGTTCGAGACGGAGGCGCAGCTCCTGAGGGTGTGGCGCAACGAGTGCATGAGGGTCATCTTCGACAGGCTCATCAACGACAGCGACAAGGAGATTGTACAGGTTCGTGTCTGGTGTCAGGCCCCCGGGGGTGGAGGGAGAGAGGGACTATAGGCCTAGCTACTGAGGGTTTGGCGCAACTAGTGTATGAAGGTCATATTATTTTAGGTTTACTTGACCTAATTCCAAGGTCATAATTGCCGCCATCTTGGATTTTCAGTTGGGGTCTGTGGTTTCTACAATGACTTGTTACAGGTGTCTTCGTGTTGAGTGAGTCAGAAGTGGTTTTTGCACCAGTTTGGAAATTTTTTGGCCGACATTTTCACGCATGTGATTTTATTTATAAGCATGTATTAAGTTTGCTGTTGGATGAGCCTTCATGCAAACTTGGAACGCCTCATGCGGGACCCGATGTCATCGATTGAGCGATTGATTGATTGATTGATTGATCGTATGACCACCTGAAGGGCTTGCTGATGGGGGCCATTCAAGCAGCACATGGAGTACATCATGCGAAACCCGGTGCCACCGATTGATTGATTGATTGATTGATTGTAGGGCAACCTGAAGGGCTTGCTGGAGGAGCCCTTCAAGCAGCACATGGAGTACATCATGCGGGACTCTGTACCACCGATTGATTGATTGATTGATTGATTGTAGGGCCACCTGAAGGGCTTGCTGGAGGAGCCATTCAAGCAGCACATGGAGTACGTCATGTGGGACCCGGTGCCACCAACTGATTGATTTGTTGATTGATTGGTTGATTGTGGGGTCACCGATTGATTGATTGTAGGGCCACCTGAAGGGCTTGCTGGAGGAGCCCTTCAAGCAGCACATGGAGTACATCATGCGGGACTCTGTACCACCGATTGATTGATTGATTGATTGATTGATTGATCGATTGATTGATTGATTGTAGGGCCACCTGAAGGGCTTGCTGGAGGAGCCATTCAAGCAGCACATGGAGTACATCATGCGTGACCCGGTGCCACCGATTGATTGATTGATTGATTGATTGTAGGGCCACCTGAAGGGCTTGCTGGAGGAGCCCTTCAAGCAGCACATGGAGTACATCATGCGTGATCCGGTGCCACCGATTGATTGATTGATTGGTTGATTGTAGGGCCACCTGAAGGGCTTGCTGGAGGAGCCCTTCAAGCAGCACATGGAGTACATCATGCGTGACCCGGTGCCACCGATTGATTGATTGATTGATTGATTGATTGATTGATTGATTGTAGGGTCACCTGAAGGGCTTGCTGGAGGAGCCCTTCAAGCAGCACATGGAGTACATCATGCGTGACCCGGTGCTGTTCGGCGATTACAAGAATGCCCTGGAGGAGAGCGAGCCCCGGCTGTATGAGGACATCCAGGACTTCGAAGCAGCCAAAGCCCTATTCCAAGAAGTGCGATTTTTTAAACTTTTGTTTATTTTTATTTATTTATTTATTTGAATTTAGGTGATACGGAATTTGTCTTTAAAAATTTTAAAAATTAAAAAAAATGAAAACAAATGAAATTAAATCAGCGAAGGGAAAAGCTGCTAAAAAAGCAGGGGATGTGTATTCGAGTATCACGAGTCTTTGCGTGTGTATGCGCGCAGATACTGGAGGAGTACAACGACCGCCATACGCCCATGAACCTGGTGCTGTTCGACGACGCGCTGGACCACCTGACGCGCCTACACCGCGTGCTGCGCATGCCCCAGGGCCACGCGCTGCTCGTCGGCGTGGGCGGCTCGGGCAAGCAGAGCATCACCCGACTCGCCTCCTTCGCCGCCGACTGCGAGGTGTTTGAGATCACGCTCAGCAGGGGCTACAGCGAGAACTCCTTCAGGGATGATCTCAAGGTCAGTGTGCCACCGCACTTCTTTCCCCATGCATTTTGAATTATTTTTTTTATCTGTTTATGTATTTATTTATTTAAAAACAATATGGTCTGCTGTGTTATTAATTGGAGAGTTTTATAATATTTAGCATGTTTATTACTAGGTGATAAAAGCTCCTCAAGTGTCAACAACAATAATTTTGAAATACGGACTGTGTGCTTAAGATAATTTATTTAAATGCCTGAAACAGGAAATTTGAAAATAGGGCTAGTGGCGGTCCAAAAAGAATGAACGTAAAAATGTTGGGACTGTAAAAAAGGGGGACTGTTTAACACCCCCCCCCCCAACCTGGCGGTATTCGAAATTTGTGAAGTGTATCCTTTACAGATAACTCCCTCTCCCCTCCCCCTCCTCTCTCCTCTCCCCCTCCTCTCTCCCCTCCTCTCTCCCCTCCCCCTCCTCCTTCATTAAATGATGTGATTGTGTTGAGGTTGTGCGGCTGCTGGGTGCGGTCTTTTACAGATACTGCCCTCCCCGCCCCGTCCTCCTCTCCCCCCCTCCTCCTGTTCCCCCTACCCTCCTTCCTCCCCCTCCCCCTCCTCTCCTCTCCCCTCCTCTCCCCCTCCCCCTCCTCTCCACCTCCTTGTCCCCCCTCCCCTTTCTCCTTTCCCATCCTCATGATTATGTTGTCTTTTACAGATACTCCCCCCCTCCCTGTCCCCCTCCCCCCTCCCCCTCCTCCTCTCCCCCTACCCCTACCCTCCTCCTTCCTCCCCTTCCTCATGATTGTGTTGCCTTTTACAGATACTCCCCCTCCCTGTCTCCTTCCCCCTCTTCCTCCTCTCTCCCCCCTCCCTCCTCTCTCCCCTCCTCCTACCCTCCTTCCTCCCCCTCCTCATGATTGTGTGGTCTTTTACAGATACTCCCCCTCCCTGTCTCCCTCCCCCTCTTCCTCCTCTCTCCCCCCTCCCTCCTCTCTCCCCTCCTCCTACCCTCCTTCCTCCCCCTCCTCATGATTGTGTGGTCTTTTACAGATACTCCCCCCTCCCTGTCTCCCTCCCCCTCCTCCTCCTCTCTCCCCCTCTCCCTCCTCTCTCCCCTCCCCTCCTCCACTCTCCCCTCCCCCTCCTCTCCTTTTCCTCCCCCTCCTCATGATTGTGTTGCCTTTTACAGATACTCCCCCCCTCCCTGTCCCCCTCCCCCCTCCCCCTCCTCCTCTCCCCCTACCCCTACCCTCCTCCTTCCTCCCCCTCCTCATGATTGTGTGGTCTTTTACAGATACTCCCCCCTCCCTGTCTCCCTCCCCCTCTTCCTCCTCTCTCCCCCCTCCCTCCTCTCTCCCCTCCCCCTCCCCTCCTTTTCCTCCCCCTCCTCATGATTGTGTGGTCTTTTGCAGATTCTCTACAACAAACTGGGCATGGAGAACAAGAAAATGGTGTTCCTATTCACCGATCAGCATGTCGTAGAAGAAGGTAATTTTAGTTCTAAAATTTTGAATTTTGATTCATTTATGAAATTGCTCTTTGAATTTGATGCCCGCGCCTACCGACTAAAACGGTTTAAGATTGAAAAAAAAGGCACAGCGTCTTGAAGGAATGGCCACCATCCCTTATGAAAGCATGATGTTGCTTTCCTATTTTTAAAGTCATTATTGATGTGTCATAATAGATAATGATGCACGTGATATTATCGGTTATTGCAATTTCTGAAGTGTTTATGTTCATCTTGTCAGTATTAGACGAGAAAGAATCTACATACACCTGGCATCATACGAAACACTCTCTCTCTCAAACGGAGATCGTAGGAGCACAAAAAATGGAAATTCGTGTACCAGTTCTGCAGAATTAAAACAATGGGTTGATGTACAGTGTGGGCGGTTAATACTGCCACCCGCGTGGGGAAGGAGATTAGCCATGTTTTAGTTGTGCGAACCCTCCTCCCCCCTCCCCCCCCCCCCCCCCCTCAGTGCTGCCACTCTATAAACTTTTTTTAAGATGCTTAACCTTTTTTTATGTTGCCGCCATTTTAACCTGTTTTTGTCCTTTTTATGGCCATAAATTGTCTAAAAATCTTTTTTTAACATTTGTTTTACTGATGTTCAGTCCTATTTTATGAACACTTTCGGGCGTTTACCTTTTTTTTTGTCTGCCCAATTCAGTTGTACCCCTTTCTTCTAAGTACATTTTTGGACCTCGAAGAATGAAACAGTGCGTGATTTCACAGCAGTACGTAACAGTACGAGATTTGTGTCAACTGAAAAGTTATGTTTGACGTTATTAAAGACGTTTTACGGTGCACATTATTGTTTATATTTTCTGGAAAATAAGTATTCAGAAACCCTTTTTTAAACAATTTTGGAACCCTTTTTCTTTGAAAAATCTGGCGTGGCAGCACTGCCCTCTTCTCCTCCACTTATTGATGTTGTTAGCAGTGAAATGGCTGCTTGGTTTGCAGGATTTTTAGACATACTAAACACCCTTGTGCAGGGTAACGTCTATGCCAACTTCTTTAGCGATGAGGAGAAAGATGTGATTGCTGAGCAGGTAGCATCGTACCCGCCCCCCTCCCCTCCCGTCCCCTCACCCCCCCCCCGTCCTAATGTTGCCCCACCCCCCAACATTCCTTGGGGTCCTTTTCCATATATGTCCTGGACCATGGTATAGGGAATCCCATGTTATCATTGAAAAAAAAATTGACAAAAAATTTGACAAAAAATTGACAATCAGCACTGACAGAGGATAATTGTTTATTTCATAAAACAATGATGACGTACTTATAGAGTGATTACACAAAAAATGTTGATTTGAGATTCGTGTATTGTATCAAACACGAGGAGATGAATGCTGCATGTGTGTACATATGCCGTCTACCGGGTGCCGGAATAACGTCCAAAGCTCCAGAGCCAGCTATAGACATGTACCTTTTATTCAGGCAGAAAACTGTTTTATAACGTATAATTAACATGATATATTCGAAGCAAAATTTTATGACTTTTTTTTACTTTACTATTCACGGTTTTTCTAGCCCTAGTGTTTGTGTTGGCTAGAGTGAAGGTTTGCATTGAAAAGAATAAAAAAATTAGGAATACCGATTTTTTTTTGTTCAAATTGTTTGGGAGGGGGGGATGGGGGGGGGGGGCGCGCCATATACGTAACCAGTGACGTCATTGTGTGTGTGACGTATTGCAGCCTTCCTGGAGCTACTCAACAACATGATCACGATTGGCATCGTGCCAGCCCTGTTTGTGGACGATGAGAAAGAGAATATTATCAATAGTGTACGGTGGTATATGTCAAAAATAGAGCGCAAGTAGCTTCTGTGTGGCACACTTCTCTATATTTCCAAGCCAGATTTGAAAATTCCCCGTGCGATCATGCTTATTGCTGCGAGTTCCATTGCTCTGCTTCTTTTTGAAAATTTAAAAATATCAACATCAGACACAGATGATGAAATATTTTGTGTGGAATTTTCAACGTACTTTTAGGGTCTTGAATAGATAACACATATCAGCAATTTCTATATGTCACTTAGCTCGAAACTTTTAGATAATATCGACTGTCACACGCACGCTGTTGCACAGCTGTAAAAAATATTTACGTCTTCTTCTAAAACTGGTATTTAAATCTGTGACGTTTGAGAACCAAATTTAAATTTAGTTTTGAACGGAAAATAAGAGCCTCTCTTGCAAATGCTCAAGTGCAAGGCTTTGTGATACTTGTGAAAGCCGATATATTAATTTAAAATAAAAAACAATAGGTGTACTTAGGTACCCAACTAATTCTTTCAGTACATGTACTTCGGAAGTGGTGTACTTTCTGGGCCACGACACTCTTTGTTTATAACATCATTTGTTTTTCTGTAGAAAGTAATATTTGGAACTTAAACGCAGTAAAGTTTATGTTTTTTCTTGCATGCGATTAACGATTTCCCTTATCTTAAAAAAAAAATGAACATATAACACATAAAGGGTAAAACCTTGCTCAGCAATTGGTCAGGATGGAGGGGGGGGGGGAGGTTGTGGGGTGGTAGTGGTAGTGAACCGTGATCATGTACAGGCAAAGCACGTGATCACGTACAGACGAAGCACGTGATCACATACAGACGAAGCACGTGATCACATACAGACGAAACACGTGATCATGTACAGACGAAGCACGTGATCACGTACAGACGAAGCACGTGATCACGTACAGACGAAGCACGTGATCAAACCACCTACCACATGGGATCACCTCGGAAATGGGCCTAATTTTCGACAGAACCGAACATTGGATTCTGTAGCCTTATTTCCGAGATTTCATTGTGTCTATTTGTTCTACTTCGCGCGTAAAATGATTGGTGCGTACTTCGGAACAAGAATTATCATTTTCTTTAAAATCATAGAGAATCGGCAAATTTGAAATATTCACTTTGCGCGAATTAGAACAAAAAAAAAAAAAAAAAGAATAAAAAACTACATGGAATCAGCGAAAAAAGGAAGACAATCATGTCTGATTTTTTCGCTGTTACCAAATCTTCAGCTTTATATACTATCGTATTTGTATTATGTGTATATTATGATTCCGAGCACCGCTGGTTAATGGGTGTCTTACAAACACGCTTTGTATATTTCCCGTGTCTTATGTGGAATACTCTATGGCTTCACTCCTCTCCAGGTTTCCTCGAATTAATAAACAACATGCTCACTTCCGGTATGGTTCCCGCGCTCTATGCCGACGACGAGAAAGAGGCTATCATTGGATCGGTAACCAGTCTAGGTTTTGTTTTTTTTTCCGGCACAGGCGCCTGCTTTTGTGACTAAAGAATGTTTCTTTAGATGTTTGCTTATTTTACGTAACCAGGCCTGAGGTGATTGAGAGGGAAGTGGTGTTGGTATAGGGGTGGAGGGGGAGGGGTTCTGTGTGGGCAGGAGCTCTTCGTCATGTCTCAGAACTGGTTACTGTTGAACTTTTTATTTATAATTATCACTGTTGTTGTTTTGAATATTTTTAACCGTTTTACTTTTTTGTAGTTAGTGTTACTTTTGTTGTGAAGAAAACAAAACATAAAGTTGGAATCTTTGAAATCAGGAGCTTCTTGAAAAAAAATCTTCGATTTTTTTTCTTTTGCTTGTGAATTTGGACTAAAATGTACTAAAAAGTATCTGTAGAAAGCCGATTGAACAGGCATCTAACTGCCGGCAAATGCAGTGCGTAATTAACACTATAGACAATGTCGGTCTACTCGATAGATTTTTTATGAAATTTTACAAAGGCTTTTTTTTTTTTTTGCTGTGTAAAAAAAGGGGGGCGATGGGAGGGGAGAGAGAAAAAGCAAGTACGTGTGTTTTTGATGCATTCTACTTGCATTTTAAGTTACAGATATACAGATAGACAATAGCTGATTAATATCGTGGAGTGGTTTGAGTCTTTCGAGTCGTAATATATGGCGAAGGGGGAGGTGGGTGGTGGTGGAGGTGGGGGCGGGAGCTGGTTGTTCGTTCTTGTCGTAATTTGCTGTTTGTAGCCTGTTTGTGTTATTTTGTGTTATGCTTGCTTGGCGAGTTTCGTCTGTTTTGAATGCTCACAGCGTGCAGGTTTTCTTTAATAATGTTAAATGAATCACTGCTTGAAGTAACATTAAGGTCAGTACGTGTATTAATATCAATGAAGTAAAGTCAGTGAGGTCGCGGATTACTGTAAAATTGAATAAACAAGTACAGTAAAACTTGTTCATGATGAACACCTTCCGGTCCGGCTGAAATGTTCATGATACACAGGTGTTCACCAAAGAGAGGTAAATTTCATAACGAAAGTCCGAAATACGAAGCAAACAGTGTTCATTAATCAGGGGTTGTTTGCTGCGTGGAGGTGTTCACTAACGGAGGTTATACTGTACATGAAATAAATAAATAAATAAAAAGTCAATAAATAAGTTTAAAAATTAACAAATAAACAAAAGTGAAAGTCTGTACAATAAATAAAAGTCGAAAATACGTTAATAAAAAATAAATAAATAAAATGAAAAAAGTCGAATTAATCAAATCAAATCAAATAAAGTGAAGGTAAGTAAGTAGGCACACGGGGTTTACAGATCCGGAACGAGGCGACGGCAGCCGGGGCAGCGCCAGCCAGGGAGAGCATCTGGCAGTACTTCGTCAACAAATGCTCCAACAACCTGCACATCGTCATGGCCATGTCCCCCGTGGGCGACATGCTCCGCACCAGGTGTAGGAATTTCCCAGGTACGGCGCTGCAGTCTTTTTTTTTCATATTATTTTTTACGTCTTTTTTAAATATGGCTCAAATATTTGTCGTGTTTGAATTCTTTTATTATCATTTTCATATAGACAGATGCCATCAGTGACGTGAATCCATGAAATTTTAACCAGGATTTTGTATTTAAAACTCGCAAATCCCCATTTTATTATTTTAATTTTGTTTTTTTTTATTAAGTTATGTATATGTTTATTTATTAGTTATTTATTTTTATTTTAAAATATGAAGTAAATTTATCGGCTGATGTTGTTGTAATCTGGTGAAGTACTGTGATGACTTTGTCTTACACTGGGTATTCTAGTACTAGGTACTGTGTTGCAGTATTTAAAACTCGCAAATCACCATTTTATCATTTTTATTTTATTTGTTTTTTGTTTTTTTTATTTAGTTATTTTTATGTTTATTTATTATTTATGTATTTGTTCTAATTTTAAAATTTGGAGTAAGTATCTGGTGAAGTACTCTGATGACCTTGTCTCACACCGGGTACTCGGGTACTCTGTACTGTGTTGTAGGCATGGTGAACAGTATCGACTGGTACTTCCCGTGGCCCGAACAAGCCCTCTACGCCGTGGCCAGTGTATTCATCTCGCCCGATGTAAGGACTTCTGTAAATCATTTACGCGACAAATGTAGTGTCTCTTTAAGATTAGTATCGCTGTCAGATTCTCAGTTTTAAACCGATGTGTTTCATAAAAAAAAACAAACAAAAATAATAAAAATAAAAATAGAAATAATAATAATAATAATAATAATAATAATAATAATAATAATAATAATAATAATAATAAATAGAATAAAATTGAAAGAAGGAAGTGCTTCGTACGGCACTTCACTCGAGACTCTTTATTCGTTTGACTCGGCAAACCCTAGTATCGTCACCAGTCGACGTAATATGTGGGTTTACCTGACTGACGTATCTGCCGAAATACAGCGTCACAGTAGCCACTGTGCATTCGCCGTTCGATCCGGAAAGTGGAGTAGCAGGCCACAGGCTAATTAACTCCGCGGATGCGATTTCTCAACAGAAAGAATTGACCCCACCCCCTCATCCTTAGTACTTTATGGATGGTCCCGAAATAAAATAAATAATAGCCCTCTAACTCCTCCCCACCACCCACCCAGTGGTGTACGCACTTTACGCACGATCCCTTAATGAAGACATTCTCGTGTAGAACGCGCTGATCCCGGACGAGCAGCGGGAGGCGGTCGTGTCGCACATCGTCAAGGTGCACCAGTCCGTGGGTGCCTTCAGCAAGGAGTTCTCCCCCCTCCCGCCCCCCCCCCTCCCCCTCGTGTGTACGTATATGGCTTGTCCCTGAATGACGACATTCTCGTGTAGAACGCGCTGATCCCGGACGAGCAGCGGGAGGCGGTCGTGTCGCACATCGTCAAGGTGCACCAGTCCGTGGGCGCCTTCAGCAAGGAGTCCCCCTTCCCCCCCTCCCCCCCCCCCCTCGTGTGTGCGTGTATGGATTGTCCCTTAATGACGACATTCTCGTGTAGAACGCGCTGATCCCGGACGAGCAGCGGGAGGCGGTCGTGTCGCACATCGTCAAGGTGCACCAGTCCGTGGGCGCCTTCAGCAAGGAGTTCTCCCCCCTCCCGCCCCCCTCCCCCTCGTGTGTACGTGTATGGCTTGTCCCTGAATGACGACATTCTCGTGTAGAACGCGCTGATCCCGGACGAGCAGCGGGAGGCGGTCGTGTCGCACATCGTCAAGGTGCACCAGTCCGTGGGCGCCTTCAGCAAGGAGTCCCCCTTCCCTACCCTCCCCCCCCCTCGTGTGTGCGTGTATGGATTGTCCCTGAATGAGGACATTCTCGTATAGAACGCGCTGATCCCGGACGAGCAGCGGGAGGCGGTCGTGTCGCACATCGTCAAGGTGCACCAGTCCGTGGGCGCCTTCAGCAAGGAGTCCCCCTTCCCCACCCTCCCCCCCCCCCCCCTCGTGTGTGCGTGTATGGATTGTCCCTGAATGAAGACATTCTCGTATAGAACGCGCTGATCCCGGACGAGCAGCGGGAGGCGGTTGTGTCGCACATCGTCAAGGTGCACCAGTCCGTGGGCGCCTTCAGCAAGGAGTCCCCCTTCCCCACCCTCCCCCCCCCCCCTCGTGTGTGCGTGTATGGATTGTCCCTGAATGAAGACATTCTCGTATAGAACGCGCTGATCCCGGACGAGCAGCGGGAGGCGGTCGTGTCGCACATCGTCAAGGTGCACCAGTCCGTGGGTGCCTTCAGCAAGGAGTTCCTACAGAAGCTGAGGAGGGCCAACTACGTTACGCCGAAGCACTACCTGGACTACATCAACACGTACCTGAAGCTGCTGCAGGAGAAGGATAAGTTCATCCAGAGGCTGGTGAGTGCTGGGAAGTGACCCGTGTCTCCGGTCGAGTAGAGTTGGACTGAACAGCGCAAAGTGCCAAATAAAGAAATAAATAAATTAAAAATTATGATGCTAAATAAGTAAAAACAAAAAGGCGCATTTACTTCAGTCAATTACAGTAAAGGTGAAAAACATTTTATCGAGTAGAGTTAGACTGAACATCGCAAAATGCCAAATAAATAAATAAAAAAAAAATAATAATAAAAAATAACATAAGGTATGGCGCTGGCTCGGAAGGGTTTGGTTTTCAAGCCAAAAAATAAATAAATAAACAAATATATAAATAAACGTAGACAAAGACAAAAAGGCGCAGTTTATTTCAGAACAATTACAATACAGGTGAAAAGGAGGGTTTAAAATATAATAAGAGTGCATATTAAAGAAATCGTGAAAAAGGGTTTTAAAGGTTTATTCCAATTTTGCTTTTGAACATCCCTTTGATTTTCTTACTTTGCCAGTGCGAGCGTCTGCAGGGAGGTCTGACGAAGATTGCCGAAGCCTCCGAGCAGCTTGCCATACTCAACGAGAAGCTGGCCGTACAGAAAGTGGCCGTGACGGAAAAGACCGAAGCATGCGAGACGATGCTGGCGGAAATCTCGCAGGGCACGACACAGGCCACGGAGAAGAAGGGGCTGGCGCAGGCGAAAGGCGCGGAAATCGAGGAACAAAGCAAAGTCATCGCGGTGGAGAAGGTCGGTTCACTTAAAAAGAAACAGCCATTGTTTCAGTCAGTGTTATTCATTAAAAACTTGCCGTCAAAAAAAAAACAAACAAAAAACAATGATTAATAAAGAGTTTTTGAGGGCAAGTTTTATCGTGCTTAACCTCGTGGCGGTTTTTCACACCTTTTCACACCAGTTTGTCGGTTTTTCACACCAATAGTCACTTGGTCATGACTTAATAAAGACCCAGTATACAAGGCGATAAGAGGCATATGGGACAACAAAAAGCACATGGCACAACAAAAAGCACATGGGACGACCAAAAGCACATGGGGCAACCAAAAGCACATAGGACAACCAAAAGCACATAGGACAACCAAAAGCACATAGGACAACCAAAAGCACATGGGACAGCTAGAAGCACATCAGACAATTAAAGCACATGGGACAACAAAAGGCACATAGGTCAACCAAAAGCACATAGGACAACAAAAAGCTTGTCTTATTCATCAAAGAAATTCTTGGTACTCATCAAATTAAGAAGCGTATAAGATACGTGCCTGACATCTGGATACGTGCATGAAATCTGGATACATGCATGAAATCCAGACACGTACGCGAACTCTAGATACCTACCTGAACTCTAGATGCGTACCTGAACGTTAGATGCGTGCCTGAAATCTAGATACGTGCCTGAAATCTGGATACGTGCCTGAAATCGTGCTGAAATCTAGATACATGCCTGAATTGTAGGTAATAAGATAATGCCTGGGTAAAAGGCAAATTCATTTGTATTTTTTTTTTTTTTGGTCCTCCAGAGTTGGCTTTTACTTTTCGAAAAGAAAGGCACATAAAGTTTTCTAATTTCTGCATGGTTGATTGATTGGTTGATTGATTGATTGATTGATTAACAGAAAGATGCGGAGGACGCACTGGCAGAAGCCTTGCCCGCGCTGGAGGCTGCCAGGCTGGCCCTGGATGACCTTGACAAGAATGACGTCACAGAAATTCGGTACGCTTGCGTCATCAATGAAAACATGTCTTTGGTACTCAGCAAGCCTAACGAGAAACTTCAGGGCAGCAGCTACAATTTTCATTGGCCGATTTACATAAATATGTAGCACCATTCAAATTATAAGTGTAGGCTTATATTGTGATATGATTTCAATGTGTCACCACAGCAAACAAACCATCGTCCCAGACAAGCGGCATATTCTGGCCTTTCTACGATTATTCAAAGGAATATCTTAAAATCAAACGAATATCTTGAGACATGACGACCATGGCTGTGGCAAGTGAAAATATTATTTTATTCAATTTGGACAAATTTCACGCGTCAGTGGGCATCTTGTTGCAGATTTATTTATTTTTTTTTATGTTTATTTATTTATTTATTTTTTATTTTACTGTACATAATCTGTAAGCAGTGTGATGTGACTCGATTGTGTGGTGCACAGGTCGTTCGCCAAGCCGCCCAAGCCCGTACAGACTGTGTGTGAGTGCATCGTGGTGCTGAAGGGCATCAAGGAGGTGTCCTGGAAGTCGGCCAAGGGCATGATGAGCGAGGCCAACTTCCTCAAGTCACTCAAAGAACTCGACGTCGACGGAATAGGTTCAAAACAGGTACGCCTCAGAAACGGCACTGTAGAAGGCCTTAAACGGTCCCAAAAAAGTGCCCCTATCCAGTGCCCCTACCAGGTGCCCCTATCCAGTGCTCCTACCAGGTGCCCCTATCCAGTGCTCCTATCAAGTGTCCCTATCAAGTGCTCCTATCAAATGCCTCTATCAAGTGCCCCTATCAACTTCCTGAAGTCACTCAAAGAACTCTGTCGACAGTAATGTCTCAAAACAGGTGCGTCTCAGATACTGTCCTGAAGAATTCCTTAGACGGCCGTTTTTAACTGCTCCTAAAATAGTTTCTCTGTGCGAAATTTCGATTAAAACGACAAAAAGATGAAAGGCAACAGCCAAAAATCAATAATTTTTAATCTGCATCGCTAATATTTCATTTATTTTTGTTCTTTAATATGTTGTAATTTATTTATTTATTTGTATTAATTTATTTTATATTTTATGCAAAGTTACAGAAGCAGATGGTATTTGCTTTCTAGAGAAATTTCTCAGTCTGTGAGTGTATCTGGATGTGTCGTAGGTTGGTACAACGAAAGGGTTTCTCAAAGAGATGGACATCAGCATCAGTGAGATGACGGAGAAGTCCAAAGCCGGCGCCGGTCTCCTCAAGTTCGTGACGGCCGTCATCGGCTACTGTGACGTCGCCAAGGAGGTGAAGCCCAAGCGGGAGAAAGTGGCCAAGCTGGAGAGGACGTACCATCAAGCCAAGAGGGAGCTGGACAAGATCACGAAGGAGGTCAATGCGCTGGAGGATGAGCTGAAGAGACTGGGTCAGTGGCGCGTCGCTTTTAGTGGTGCTGTGAAAAAATACACAGCGTTAGAAAGTTTTCGGTTGGGAGCAAATTTTAAGTTTTACACAAGGTTTGGGACTTGACTTAAAAGGAGAGAGAAATGCAGGGTGGTTACTGGGGAAGAAAAAGCTGGAAAAAAAGCCGGGAAAAGGCATGGAATTCTGGAAAAATTGCGGAGATGAAATATCGCAAAATTCCAGAAGAATCAGAAAAAAAATTGGGATTCTTCTTAAAAAAACTTCACAATTCGAAGTCTAGCTATAATTGGATCTCTTGAAACATGTAAGATTCTTCTTGAATTGTGTGCAGTTTGCAGAAAGTAATATATTTAAAAAACGTAAATAGCCCAACATTGGCTACTTAAGTAAGTTATGCAGCAAAATATGAGATGTGTGTAGAAGAACTGCAAGAAAACGATGTGGCTATTGACAGCTGGGCGCATGTCCTTTGAATGATGCAGGTGAGAAGTACGAGGCGGCGATGGCGGAGAAACAGCAGCTTCAGGACGAGGCGGAGATCATGGAGAGACGCCTCATTGCCGCCGATAAGCTCATCTCCGGCTTGGGCTCCGAGAACGTCAGGTAGTGTACTGGTGGTGGTGTACTGTAGCTAGGGTACTGGTGGTGGTGTACTGTAGCTGGGGTACTAGTGGTGTACTGTGGGTACAAGGCGGAGATCATGGAGAGACGCCTGATTGCCGCCGATAAGCTCATCTCCGGCTTGGACTCCGAGAACGTCAGGTAGTGTACTGAAGCTAGGGTACTGGTGTACTGTAGCTGGGGTACTAGTGGTGTACTGTGGGTACTATGAAAAGATTATAGAGAGAAGTCTCACTGTTGCCACTAAGCTCATCTCCGATGTGGTGGTAAGTAGCTAGGGTACTTGTACACTGTGGATAGGATACTTGTGTACTGTACACTGTGGGTAGGATACTTGCGTACCGTGGGTAGGTGCTAGTGTACTGTGGGTAGTGCATTGCCGTATGAGAAAGTAGTGCTTCGCTACCGGACAAAGCAGACTCGGAAATGATATATACGAATTGTGGAGATTTCTGCAAACACCCTTTGATATATTTACCTCGAAACTTTAAAATACGATTTTTTTAGTTTTAAAAGGATGAAATGAACCTAAAATAATGTAAAAGAGCAGTGATTATGGAAGAGATTCACCCCCTCCCCCCGCTCTCCCCTTCCAGGTGGGCCAATGACTTGGAGGACCTGAAGGTGCAGCGCGTGAAGCTGCTGGGAGACTGCTTGCTGAGCTCCGGCTTCCTCTGCTACGTGGGCGCCTTCAGCTGGGAGTTCCGCCACCGCATGTGGGAGGACAGCTGGCAGAAGGACATCGTCGAGCGGGAGATCCCGATCAGCCAGCCGTTCAAGCTGGAGAATCTGCTCACCAATGACGTGGAGATCTCCAAGTAAGTCTCCGCTGCGGCTCTCTTTCCTCGTCAGTGGTGACATGTTGACGCATCGTCCGTGGCCGGTCTTCTCTTGTTGACGCATCGTCCGTATTACCATTTGAAACAAAAATTCAAAAAAAAAAATACCCACCCACCAATTTTCTTAGTAAATTAGAATTTTCAGTGATTTTTTTTTTTGATGAAATTACATGTAAAATATTGACTTTAAAAAAAAAATCGGTGTGTGTCGGAGGATATGTGTGTGTTGTTTACGGGGTGTGTGTTTGTTTTTAGGGGTGTTTGTTGTTTACAGGGTGTGTGTTGTTTATGGGGGTGTGTTTTGTTTACGGCTACGGGGTGTGTGTTGTTTACGGATGTATGATGTTTACGACGTGTGTTGTTTACGAGGTGTGTGTTGTTTACGGGTTGTGTGTTGTGTACGGATGTGTATATTGTTTACGGCGCGCGTTTTGCGCAGGTGGACGTCAGAGCGCCTGCCGCCGGATGAGCTCTCGATCCAGAACGGCATCCTGACGACGCGCGCCAGCCGCTTCCCGCTCTGCATTGATCCGCAACAGCAGGCGCTGAACTGGATCAAGACGAGGGAGGCTCAGAACAACCTCAAGGTCCGTGCTCGCCTGTCTTACTGTCCGGTCTGATCCATAAACAGGCTCCGGGATAGCCTTTGCTAGTCTGAAGTCCTTGAAGAATAATAATAATAATAATGATAATAATAATAATAATAATAATAATAATAATAATTGCAGATGAATACTCTAAGCAACTTTTTTTCACCGTAAACATTTTGTCTTAAATCCATGATGAGGACTCCAGTTTGCAATAGACAGCGGTCGGCCGGAAGTGTAAACTAGAGCGGGCTGTGTGTGCTTGCAGGTGTGCACCTTCAACGACTCGGACTTCCTCAAGCAGCTGGAGATGGCCATCAAGTATGGCTTCCCGTTCCTATTCCAGGACGTGGACGAATACATCGATCCCGTCATCAATAACGTCCTCGAGAAGAACATCAAAGGTGCCGCCGCCACTTCGTACCCCCGTCCGCCCCTTCACTCCCCCCCCCCCCGCCCCCCCCCCCTCCATCCAATTACCACTTCAGGTGTAGAACTGTAGAATTCACAGCCCACCTCTACAGGGACATTTCTTTTCATGTCGTTCTAAATAAAACCCGAACTGAACTGCAAATTCTTGGTTTTACTGGTTCAACATCGCCATATAATTAATTATGTGCTGTTTGACTAACGTTGTTTAAAATATATTAAAATTTTAGCAACGGTAGACCATAAAAAAATTATTCTTAAAATATTAACACCTCATGTAGGTTGAACTCAGCTATGGTTAAAAAAAAGACAAAAAAAATAAAAGTACTTTAAAAAAAAAAAAAAATGACAAATTCATGTAGGTGGCATGGGGCGCGAATTCATAATACTGGGAGACAAGGAGGTGGATTACGATCCTAGCTTCCGGCTGTACCTCAACAGCAAAGTGGCCAACCCGAAATACACGCCCAATGTGTTCGGCATGGCCATGGTCATCAACTACACGGTGACGCTGAAGGGTCTGGAGGACCAGCTCCTCTCCGTCATCGTCGGCTTTGAGCGCAAGGAGCTGGAGGAGCAAAGGGAACGCCTTATCAAGGAGACCAGGTATGCTGTTTTCTGTGACGTAGCGACGTCCTTATGACGATATCAAGTACACACTTTCTGTAGTGCGTAGCGTGACGTTTTCGATACTGGAAGAACGACGAGTACGGCTGTACGTATTTACCGGGCGTATCTACCAGGAAAGCTGGTGCAGTAGTCATATACATATATCTGGGATTTTTTTTTTTGTTATTGTTACAAGCAAATTATCGAAATCAGGACTTTCATTTAAAATTTTCACGTTAATTTTAACGCGGCTTTGGAATCGACATGTCTGAAATTTTACTTCGAAAATTCAAACGAGGTCAAGGTCAAATGTCATTTTTCGTTTTTGACAGCCCCAATTCTTGACAAATTGTATTCATATCTTTTCATTAAAACTATAAAATGATAAATAAATACGATATAAAATGTGTATATCTGGTGACATTTTATGTTTGTGACTCTTAGTGAAAACAAGAAGCTGCTGAAGGACTTGGAGGATTCGCTCCTCAGAGAATTAGCTACGTCACAGGGCAACATGTTGGACAATGTCGAATTGATCGACACCTTGGAATCGACTAAATCCAAAGCCAATGAAGTAGGGGAGAAGCTGAAACTCGGTGCCAAGACCGCCATAGAAATCGATAAAATGAGGGATGGCTATCGCCCAGCGGCACGCCGCGGCGCCATCTTGTTTTTCGTCCTCTCCGAAATGGCCACTATCAACACGATGTACCAGTATTCGCTGGCCTCGTATCTGGACGTCTTCCAGTTCTCACTGAGGAAGAGCATGCCGGATACGATCATCCAGAAGCGATTGCGTAATATCATGGACACGCTGACCCACAACGTCTATAACTACGGCTGCCAGGGCATCTTTGAGAAGCACAAGCTGCTCTTCTCCTTCCAAATCACCATTAAGTTGGAACAGGATGAGGACAGGGTGAAACAGGAAGAGCTGGATTTCTTCATCAAGGGTAACATTGCTCTGGAGAAGAGCAAGCGCCGTAAGCCCCACGCCTGGCTCCCGGAAGCGGGGTGGGAGGATTTGGTGCGCCTGCACGAAGTCTCACCGGAAGTCTTCGGTTCTATTCTCGACGACGTCGAACGGAACGGCAGCGAGTGGCAGACGTGGTTCGATCTCGATGCGCCCGAGTCGGCCAAATTCCCGGGCAAGTACGAGGAGACACTCAACGACTTCCAGCGCCTCATGCTGCTGCGCTGCTTCCGCGTCGACCGCATCTACCGCGCCGTCACCGAGTACGTCACCAAGATCATGGGCGAGAAGTACGTCACGCCGCCCATCATCAGCTTCGAGGCCATCTTCGAGCAAAGTACGACGCTTTCGCCCATCGTCTTTATCCTCAGCCCGGGCTCCGATCCCGCCAGTGACTTAATGAAGCTTGCAGAGCGCTCAGGCTTCGGTACCAACAAGCTCAAGTATCTGTCCCTGGGTCAAGGTCAGGAGAAGCTCGCCCTCCAGCTACTGGAGACGGCCATTGCACGTGGCCAGTGGCTGATGCTTCAGAATTGCCACTTGCTTGTGAAGTGGCTGAGAGAATTAGAGAAACAGCTGGAGAAACTAACCAAGCCCCACCCGGACTTCCGCCTGTGGTTGACCACAGAGCCCACTTCCGCCTTCCCCATCGGCATCCTACAACGCTCGCTCAAGGTCGTGACGGAACCTCCCAACGGTCTCAAACTCAACATGCGCAACACGTACTTCAAGATCTCGACAACGGCTCTGGCCGACTGCCCCCACACGGCCTTCCCGTCTCTCGTCTTTGTGCTCGCTTTCTTCCACGCCGTCGTGCAGGAGAGGCGCAAGTACGGCAAGATCGGCTGGAACATCAGCTACGATTTCAACGAGTCCGACTTCCAGGTGTGTATGGATATCCTCAACACGTACCTGACCAAGGCGGAGGAGAACGGCGACACCAAGATACCGTGGAACAGCCTCAAATACCTCATAGGAGAGGTACGTGCACCGATATGGCAATGACCTTTACACGTTTTTTTCGGGGAGGGGGGGGGGGGGGGGTTAGGGCCAGTCCAGTCGGATGTTCAAGGCCCTTGGACTAGACAAACTCTTGTACGATTATGATGATCCCACAAATATCACTGTCCTCTTAATGCTATGTTTTTCGCAAGATTGATACCGACAAGAAAAAAAAATAATGATAATTTTTCCTAATATTGATATGAAAAAGACAAAAAAATGAGAACTTTACCAATACCTATATCTATTCGGTTTTCAAGTCCAATATCTATATCAATTCGGTTTTAAAGTCTTTTAAATAGAGATCAATTGATTGACCCCCCCCCCCCCCATCCTCCCCCGTGTTTTCCGCAGGTGATGTACGGTGGTCGTGCCATCGACAACTTCGACCGGCGCGTGCTGAAGACGTACATGGACGAGTACATGGGCGACTTCATCTTCGACACCTTCCAGCCCTTCCATTTCTACGTGAACGATGAGATTGATTACTGTATCCCCGAGGACGGGCCCAGGGACAACTATGTCGGTCAGTGCTTCCGCTCTACCATTGAAAAAAAAAAAAAAAGAAACACCATTCACTTCGGTCAATTAAAGTAGTGCTTGCACATAAGTGCTTTTGATTTTGGTTAAATATTAAAATATTTTTTTAAAATCCAGTATTTACTTTTTTTATTTTTTTTTTAAGTTTTGCAAGAACAAAGGACTTAACACTTTAAATAAACCAAAACAAAGAAAAATGAAAAATGAACAATAAAAACAAACAAGAAAAAAAAAATACTAATAATAATAATAATAAACACGAAAAAAAGAACTGTCTGAAATACATAAATAAGATATCCTTCCAGGGACAAAGTCAAATAAATATTGGCGCGTAATAGAAAAACAAGTAATAAGGTTATTTTTGAACGTGCGAGCAGATTACATAGAGACGCTGCCGCTGTCGAACACTCCCGAAGTGTTTGGTTTACACCCGAATGCTGAGATCGGCTACTACACGAATGCGGCGAAGGAAATGTGGTCATACCTGGTGGAGCTGCAGCCGCAAACAGGTCTGTACAGCTACTTATTTATTGGTGATGCTAATGAATTAAAACGTTAATTAAACATCCAGCGATATTCTGATTAATGGTTTGCTGTCCCGGGCCTAGTTGCTTATGCAGTTACGTTTCCAGTTGAAAAAAAAATAAAGAAAACAATGTAAGATCTGGTGCGCTGTATTTATACAGTCATGTCACTTATTGTCATCTAGGTTTGGAGGAAAAAATTTAATATGACAATTAATAACGTAGAGTCTTTGTGAAAATCAAACTAAAATGTTGGTAATGTCTTTGTTTTCTCAATCACTTTCCTGTTCATTCACCAGACTAAATAATTGGATGAGTGGAAACGGGTGGGAAAAATTAGTATTATTTCTTAAATGGCTAACTTTGTTCCTGGTGATAAAATTCTTTTTTTTTTTTTTCTTTTTAATATAATATTGATAATATTAATTGATTTTTCACCGATATTTGAAATTGGTAGTCCGCGTGATAAACATGTGCGTGCTCTTTTCAATGCTGACAGAAGCGTCAAGACCTCGTAAATACGGTTCCTTTTTCCACACCACCATGTAATTGTTTTAGTATCCCGGCACACCCCCTAGATATAATCTACGTGGCACCTTCAAGCTTTATGTAATAGCACACGTAATGTTTGCACCAGTGTTCTGAAAAGAAGCGAAAAAAATAGAAAGAAAGGAAGATGTGTATCTGTAGAAAATTGTAGACAGGACTATATGTTTCATAAAAAAAAAATGCCAGTTTTTTTGGTTGACTCTGTTTTGAGTCAATTTGTGCAATTTTGTGAGTCATGAATGTGTGTGTGTTTAAGTGTCCTTAAT
The DNA here is from genome assembly GCA_949752745.1 of Protula sp. h YS-2021. Taxonomy (NCBI): domain Eukaryota; kingdom Metazoa; phylum Annelida; class Polychaeta; order Sabellida; family Serpulidae; genus Protula; species Protula sp. h YS-2021. Next base: position 28,802,135 of record OX457030.1, read on the forward strand.
GTTTCTGTGAATGTTTCATTTTTTTTTCGAAGGGGGGGGGGGGGTTGTTGGGGAGGGGGCGGTTGGGGCTGGGGCATGACACACATACGAAATATTAGGAAGTTTGTAAACACATGCGGCGTCTGGTAGGCTTTACAGTAGAATTTTCATTCAGAAGAGAGACTTCTATTGACAGGCTTACTTCAATATTAAAATAATTCAAAAGGCTGACGCAGCTTTCATGAATTTCTTTTAGTAAAAATTAGCAATTAAAGAATCAAGTAGGCTCTGAAAGACATGCTTATGCATACTCCGAAGGTGTCGCCCTCAGTTCAGTGCACTGTTTTTATATATGTTACAGGGAATCTGTGAAATTAGGGATTTCATGAAATCCCTAGTGGATTCGTGTAATAACTTGCCCAATCAATTTTGATGTTTTTATTGAGAATTTTCATGTTTGCAATGTAGTATTTTACCGAAATTAATAGTAGATTTTGAATTAATATACTCAAAGCACTCGATTGTCATTCATGAGATACTTCAGTACCTGAATTTAGCAGTATTTTTTATCCTACGTAACTTATGTCACATTTCACGCCAAATTCTGTTATTTTGGATGGTAATGTTATACATTCCAATTCCTTTCGATGTGAAAAGGGATACACAGTTTTGAAGAACCGCTAAACAGCCTTTCTGAATGCATAATTTTTCAAAATAATGTTACAATCAATGTAAGCTAATTCATTACACGAATTCCCTAGGGATTTCATGAAATCCCCAATTAATTACATACCCTGTATGTTCCCTGTAACATATATATGTACAAAATGCACACATTCTGTACGGCATAGTGCGTTATGGGCGCACTGTGGGATTCCACAGATGTCACTTGTGTCGGAATGAGACCGGAACTTCCGGTACACGTGGCATTGTGGGTCTTTTAGACACACTGAGTTCACGTGGAGAATGTTCAGTGCTGATGTAAGTGTTGTCTTTTTTTTTTTTTGGTTCGTCTTGGTAACTGAGAGTCGTGACGTTCTTGGTATAGTGTATCGTGGGCACATTTACAGCGGTGCAGAAACTGTCAGTGGAAGTGAAATATAAGTCACAGGTGCAGCTGCGGACTTCGTCTCTTGAGACATTCTGGATTAAAATTGTAAACAGTTTTGAGTAAAAGCGTCGCCTGACAGGTCCAAAAATCTGAAGTGCCTATGTTCTAAGTGGTCGTTAAATAATGCCTATGAGCGTAAGTGTACCGGGGGATGGGGGTGGGGGGAGGAGGGGAGGTGGGGAACCTATACGAAGGAGAGGAGATAGAATCTGTTAGAGTAGATCGTAACTGGTGACAAAATGGTCAGTTCTAACTTAACTTAGATGCAAATTTGCCAACCCTTTCGACTCCAATACTCTTTATTTTACGATATTTGGCAACTTAAGATTGTTTCAGCTACGGAAGCTGTTCTTCTCAATTTCGAAAATTTTGGATCTACTTTGATCATTTATTCTCTCCCCCAACTCCTCGTACATTTTGTCGAGCGTCTAGCAGTTGCTGTCCACCAACGTGTTGCTCGCCTACCAGTTGTCCACTACAGATGTGAAAAAAAGTCTGTTGCCTCCAAGAAGAAAAAAAAATGGAAAAAAAATGTTACTTTCAGTCTGCTCCATCAAATTCTTGTACGAGGGGGGAGGGGTGTGATGGGCGGTATATGATGCTCCGCGATTTGGAAATTGGACGGTTTGGAAACGTTCAAAACGTGTTTATTCAAAGAACAAACTATTGCGTGATAGATCATCTCTTGACAAAAAAAAAAAAAATAAAAATAAAATAAAATAAAATAAAACAATATTTCGACCTCATTGAGCTGGATTTTTGAGATCAAGGTCAAAAGGTTTTGCCAAAATTGAATCACCTGTGACTGCTGTAAGAGTGAAACAATAGCACTTTATGGTCATAGTAAAAAACAGAAATGTGCGATTTTGGGGAGATCTTATCTGCTTCTCTGCAGCTGCTTGAGTCATTTTCGTACGTCAAATGATCAAGGTGGAATTTTCCGTAAACCACTCACACGGGGAAAGAATGAAAAAAAAAACGGGGGTGACTAGGAAAGTTCGGAATATCTGTCCCATTGGGAAAGGAATTCTTGGCTATAACTGCTCCATGGATGATGATAATCAATGAAAAATAACCAGTATCCATTGGTCTTAATTGGTTGGACTCGGGCTGCAAGTTTCCAAACATTAGGCATAGAAAAAAAAACAACCTTATTTCTCACCCCCCCCCCCCCCCCTAAAAAGCAGTGACCCGGGCCTGGTCTTAAAAAATCGGCTTAAAAACTTGACCGGCAGGGTATACAATTTTGCATTTTTTTTCTTCAAATTTGATAACAAATACGACTTTGTAGTCTGATTTTTTAAAATTATTTAAGTGTCTAAAAATTACGCATTCGCTGGGAGTGTCGCCTGCACTGATAATGAGTTAGGCCTGATTTTCCTTTGATATCAAGCTGAGTATTTAGTCTGAAAATGCCTTGAAAATGTAAATTAAGGTTAACTGAAACAGTGGATAGCCATTGTACCAGTTACAGGAGAGGCCTGGTGCCGGTCTCTGGTCTAGTTCAGAGGTGACATTCATGTCTGGGTGAAAAACCTTCGGCCACATTTACATCAGTGCAGAAATTCTACCATTTTGAATTGGAATCAAAACGGGTCACAATTGTAGCTGTGGACTTGGTGTCTGAAACATATTGGAACAAAATTGAAAATTATGTTAATTAAAAGCGTCGCCTGAATGGTCCAAAAAAATATGAAGTCATGTTCTCAGTGCCCAGTTAGAATGCCCATGAGCACAAGAACCAGAGCAGTTGGGGGGGGGGGGGTGAGGGGTTGGGGCGGGGAAGGTAGTGGGAGGCAGTACCCATACCCATACATTTTGCCAACCAGCTTTTACCTACTGCAATGAAAAAAAAACTGTCAATTGTCCGCATAAAAAAGCGCAAAGTTTTATTCTTTGCTCATTTGGAATGACCAGTGCTTTTTTCGGGGGGGGGGGGGGGCGTGGAGGGGGGAGCGATTTATGATACCCGGTCATATGGAAATGAAACGTTTTTTTAAACGTTCATTTTGCACATAAAGTGTGATTTATTCAAAACAAAACTTTATTTCATGACAAATCTCTTTAAAAAAAAAAAAAAAAAAGAAAGAAAGAAAGATTGTGATGGTCAAGGTCAAAGGGTTTTGCGGTTTCAGCAAGGCCTTATTCTTCTCCATATATCTACCTAAATTGGAGCACCGGCGACTACTAATGTAGCAGTTTTCTGAAAACAATGCTAAAGTAAAAATAGCAGTTGCCCTCATTTTTTATGCTCAGGGTAAAAAAGTTCACGATTTCGGAGAGATATACAGATGTCAAAAGTCGGATCATACGGCCAAAAAAAAAAAAAAAAAAAATTAAGCGGAGGGTGTAGAATGTAGAAACTATCGGAATAACTGTCCCAATGGGAAAGCACGTCTTGGTTATAAGTATAACAGCTTTGTGAATGATAATCAGTGAAAAACAACTAGAATTCATTGGTCATAATTCGGTGGTTTTGGGCTATGAATTATTTTCCAAATTTTGGGGCGAGGAAAAAATAGTAAATTTTTAAAGAAAAAAAACTGTCTTGCTGTAGGCGAGAAAAAAAGGTGTCGCTGGACTTGTCTGATTGTACTTGGCTCAAATCATGGATTCCCTGCCAGTGTCGCCTGCACTGCTGTGCACTCGTATATTTTGGCATGGGTTACGAGTAAGGCATAAGTGCATTGTGGGAGTACTTTGCGTATCTTGGGTACTCACCAGATGTCGCGTGTCTTGTAATGAGACCGGAACTTCCTGTTCACGTGGCATTCCGGGATTTGAACAGTGGAAGAACACGTGTGACACAGTGTAAAAATGTACAAGTTTGTAAGTGTTTGTTTTTAATTGTGTATTTCTGGTCAATTTGAAAAGACTACTTCAGTATCAAGAAAACTATCAAAGTATATTTAGTCGTGAAAAAAATTTATTTGCAAATTGGTGTTAACCAAGAGAGAAGGAAATCAGTGAAAGCTTTCGATTACCATGGTAATGCTGGAATAATCTTGAAGTTCCTTCTTTCGATTCAAGTTAAAACCGGAGTATAACAGCACATTAAAAGAAATAAAATGAAAAAAAAAAACAAAAAAAAAAAACGAAAAAAAAAAAAAAATAAAATAAATAAATAAAATTTCCCGGTATTGTATTGCCGGGAATTTTATGGGTTTGGGACCGTGAATTACCAGTTGGAAACACCAGAGGCCGTCACGTGCTCATTCGCGGCTTAAGTTTGTGGTAATGGACCGGACAAGTCGTACCCGAGTCGAATCGATTCCAGATTCGACCAGACTTTTGTTGAATCCAGCCCACAGTGATTGACTTTAGTCTTGAGCATTTTGGTTTGCTTGACAACCCCTGTCATTTTTTTGTAACTTAAAATAGCTACAACTTATGAATACATATCGTATATGCGGATTCCAGGCTGGGTTAAATCGTACCCAGCTCTTTTTGGCCATGAGCCAGTGTTTCTGCCAAAACGAAGGGCACCCATTGCTTCCGGAAGTTTGTGAAGATTTAAAAAAAAAAAAAAAACTGTTAATACAGGCGACGCTGGGGCGGGCATATCACGTGACGACTACATCGACAAGGTAGCCAATGACGTACTCACCAAGCTTCCGGAAGAGTTCGCCCTCGACAAGATCCGTAAGAAGTTCGGCATCGACATCACGCCGACCACGGTGGTGTTGCTGCAGGAGCTGGAGCGCTTCAACAAGCTCATCAAGAGGATGCGAGTGTCGTTGCAGACTCTCCGAAAGGTGAGTGTTGCTACAATCATCCCCTACCCCTCCCCCCCCCCCCCCCCGCCCAACAGCAAATAACACGCCGACCACGGTGGTGCTGCTGCAGGAGCTGGAGCTATGAGGCTACAATTCCCTCCCCCCCTCATCATCACCCAACCTGTAAATCAGATTTTAGTCTTCATGAAAAATGGACACAGGTCGTGCGATGCACTTCACAAAGTAGTTCGTTGGGTTGGCCGGGGAGGGGGGGGGGCGGAAAATTTTGTGAAATCTCTGGTCTGGGTAGCCTCATATTAACAGGGTTCTTCTTAACGCAGTTTAAGGAAATCTGTATTTTGGTGTTTTAGAGTTGGAACTATAAAACAACACACAAAGAAAAACAATACCAGTAAAAACAACAACCGAAAAAAAACAAAAACTAAAACAAAAAAAAAACAAAAAACACAACAACAACAACAAAAGTAAGAAGATGCCTGTTTTCCTGGTACTGAAAGCTTGGAAGATGCCAGCGTTGTATTAAATCTGGCTGTTGATTATAAAACTGATGACGTGTGCGCTTGTGATTGGCCAGGCGCTGGCTGGCGAGGTGGGCATGAGCAGTGAGCTGGATGACGTCGCAAAGTCGCTCTTCAACGGCATGATCCCGAGCATCTGGAAGCGCCTCGCCCCGGACACGCTCAAGTCGCTAGGCAACTGGATGCTCCACTTCAATCGCCGATACGAACAGTACAACTACTGGGTAAGTCAGAAAAAAAAAAATGGATGGCATGTACTTTATGGACTGTCGAGGTAGAAGCGCAGTGTCCCCCGTCTGTCCTTCCGTCGCCAAGATTTTCAGTGTCTACACTCCATCCATCCTCCGCCCTCCCCCTCCACACACACAGTGGGGCTGCATGGAGGGTGAGGATGACGGATGGAGGAGCGGGAGTCTGCTGTCAGGCCTCCACCCCTTCCATCGCCCCCCCCCCACCCCATACAGATGTATCGTGGGTTTGATTGACAGGTGGAGGAGCGCGAGGCTGCCGTCATGTGGCTGTCGGGCCTGCACCCCCTCCCTCTCCCCCTCCTGTCCCCCTCCCTCTCCCCCTCCCGTCCCCACCCCCCCCCCCCACCCAACACACACACAGCAGAGATGTATCCTGGGTTTGATTGACAGGTGGAGGAGCGCGAGCCTGCTGTCATGTGGCTGTCAGCCCTGCACCCCTCCCTCCCCCCCCCCCCACACACACACACAGATGGATGTATCCTGGCTTTGATTGACAGGTGGAGGAGCGCGAGCCTGCCGTCATGTGGCTGTCCGGCCTGCACATCCCCGAGTCCTACCTGACCGCGCTCGTACAGGCGACGTGCAGAAAGAACGGCTGGCCGCTGGACAAGTCGACGCTCTACACCACCGTCACACAGTTCCAGGGCGCCGAGGACGTGACCGAGACCGCCCACCAAGGTTAGATGATACGTCAATCCTAAACCATGAGAACTCTGTATTGATGGTAAAAGCAGCGTCTTCATGGAGTAATATGTGGACTCCAGGTTTCTGTCAATATTCTGTCAAATTGCTGTCCACATGGGGTCGGTGGGCCACGGAGCTTCTTGTTTCATTAACAAACTGCGAAGTGATCCCGGTAACACATACAATGGACTGGAGCCAGATTCATTCCGTGCTTTTATCGCTTGTAAAATACGAGGTTGTTGATGATAACAAACACTATAAACTACTAGTAAACAGTCTTTGATGATAATCCGACTGCTTGGGCATGAGGGTAGGTCATGTGGCCGGCTGATTCGGTATCCCCGACCGAGCGGAAACGTAATGCTCGTACCATCTGTGCGAGCCAGCCTTTGAACAAAATGTTTGCAAGAGACCTCGAAGACGAAAAGTCGGATCGACTTCAAACTTGGTCTGTTTATTCGTTGGGTAGGTCGGACGGTTCTATCAACTTCAAACATATGTTACTTTATTATGGAAGGCGTATGACGTCATTATGTAAAAATCTTGTGTACCCCATTTGTCAGCCGCTGAATATCGCAGAATATCGGTGAAGATTGTTGCTTGGTAGATCCGAAGGGTTCTGTCAAATTTTGTAGCGAGTAGGACATATAACGAGCACGCCATATCACGCCATTACGTAAAATATATGTGTACTTTAACAACATATTGTGTGAAAAATAGTCGTATGTATGGGTATTCATTGGGTCAATCGGATGGCTGTCAACTTTGGATGCATGTGGTGAAATTATGAAAGACGCATGACGTCATTACGTCATGATTTTCATTTACAAAATGTTTCGGCCGCTGAAGGTCGCAGATCCCTTGGACTTACTTGCTAGGTTCGAAAGATTCTATTGAATTTTGTTACGAACTGCGAAAGTGAAAAGACCCCATATGACGTCATGGCGTAAAATAATCTGCTTCAAACACATTCAAAACAAACTGGGATCGACTCCATACGTGGTATAGTTATTCCGTGGATAAGTCGAACGATTTTGCACAACTTGAAATATATGGATGGCGTATGAGGTCTTTACGTAAAATATTACGTGATATATTTTTCTTTCACTTACCCCGCACCACCCCCCCCCCCCCCCTCCCTTCCTCTCCCTTGTAGACCCTTTTATAGACAACGCATTATGTTGTTAGTTTCTACGCTTACTAATAGAGCGTTTTCCAGAAGCTTATCGATCAGACCTCTATTCTTGAGGTATTTCAGTTGGAAACAGTGAGAGCGCAAGTATAGCTCTCCATCAGCGCGGTATGACTCGCACTGTATGTTGCGTTTCCGTGCAATGCTCAATGAATTGGTATTGTGTAATGAATTCATTAGCCAGGGGTCAACTCCCTTTGTATATCATTTAACTGATACCGAAAGGTGTGGTTTTGTTTTTAAGGTGTCATTATAAAATGGGCTAGGTTAAATGAGGTTCTGGACCTAACGTGAGTAACAAGTGTTATTCTTGGAAGGGGGGGGGGGGGAGGCTGGATTAAAAAATGTGGGCTATTACTACATGTTGCAAGTTCTTGTTTGGAACAGTGTTATGAACATATCTGCAGAAAAATTATGCAGAAAAAATGGGGAGACAAAAGCAAGAAATTATATAGGTCTGAATTGAAAGTATACGATCATTCCGTGTACACTGATGTTTTTATGCACTGGCCATCCTAGTTTGTACTGACACGCATGCAAGGCCTGTGATCGAATCACACTGTGAGGAGTTCATTGACTTGCTACAAGTGCCTGAATCCAATACAAAGCACCCCAGCCCTGTGGTTTATCATTATTATAACACAAAACACAAATCGTGCTTTATATAGAGGAGTGAAGCTTTGAGCGGGTTTAGATATTGCCAAAGTTTTCGTGGCCATTTCTATATACGGGAGTGCATTGTCGCCGGGTGCGTGTTTATGATATTGGCTATTGCTGGTATATGTGTCTGTTTGACCAGGCTGCTTCGTGACGGGGCTGTACCTGGAGGGAGGTGCCTGGGACGTGAAGAAGGGATGCCTGATCAGACAGAAGCCGAAACAACTCATCCAAGAGCTACCCGTGCTCAAGATCATACCTATAGAGGGCCACAAGCTCAAGCTGCAGGTGAGCTGTCTCCCAGATCTGTCCGACCATTGTATAGTGGGGATGGGGGTGAGGGTTAAAAGGCCAAGTTACAGGTGAGCTGTCTCCCACATCCGTCCAACCATTGTGTAGCGGGGGGGGGGGGGGGGGGCGGGGATGAGGGTCGCAAGGTCAAGTTGCAGGTGAGCTGTCTCCCACATCCGTCCAAGCATTATATAATGGAGGGTTGGAGGGGGTTGAGGGGATGGGGGAGGGGCGCAGGTGAGGTCGCTTCTTTAACTGAGTCAGTGAAACTGATTGGAAAGAATGGTCAGCCCTCGGTCATGATTCAACCCCACGGTATTATCCTGTTGTTTTACGAAATCTGGATTGATGCTGTTTGAAATGTCGATTTTTTTTTAAGGGAAATTTACTTATAGTAGTTACAATAAGGTGTGACATTTCGATGTCTTTTATTCCGAAAAGCGACTTTTTTTCCTTGGAAATCACACCAGAATTGTATTATTGCTATAAATAGCCCACTCGACGAAAGGGTGTCCATGGAAGTCACATAATGCATGATATCACATATATTATCTAACGAGAAATCTGCGGTTATCCGTCCGCGGACTAAGTACCAACGCAATCTTTCCCACAGTGGGGGCTGGGCATGTTGGGGGGGGGGGGGGGGGTGGCTGGCCAGAAAACAGCCTGTGGTTTGTAGGCCCAGCTTGAGAGGGGGTGGGGTTTAGCTGAATTGCGTACGCCTGTGTGCAGGGATCAACAGATTCGGTGTTCATTTGAACGCACATGTGATTAACATGTAGAAAAATGTAAGTAAATATTCGTTACTTCGAGAAAATATGACCCGCAGTGGTGGACTGTTCGTTAAGCTAACAAACTTACAAGCCATCCAACTAACCAGCCAACCAATTAACCAGCCAACTAACTGCACTTAGTTCCCCCCTCCCAACTTTTTCGAAGTAACGTGTATTTACTGTGTTGATAAATACTTTCTTATGAATTACTTTTCCTCGACCCCTGCACGAAGGCATGCGCAATTTAGCTGAAACTCTGCTCCACCTCTTCCCCCTCCCCCCAACTGTACATCCTATGTGGACAATATGTAAAGGCCTTTTGCAAACCACCCTTCCAGGACTGCCCCCCCCCCCCCCTTCCCAGTTGTCGTGATTAGTCCTTTGGATAATCTGTAGGACTCCGCACAGTATAAACACATGCGATGCATTCTGTAATTCCATGGACACCGTTTCCCGAAATCATTTCCCTCATCATTTCTGCGTCATTTTGATGAAAATTGGAATGTCATTTGTATTAACGTTTCTACTTAACTCTGGAAGACAAATACGAAATTTGGAATGATGCTCTTTATAGACATAAATTTCAAACTTTCGAGTGGTTTAAACAAGAGATTCAATCGACACGACTTCCGCATTAGCAAACGTACTTGGAGAAACACACAAACATTCACTACTTCCTCGCAGCAGCTGACACCATTGTCATTGTTGTCCAGCCGCTGACACGTTTGTCAGTGTTGTCCAGCCCCTGACACCTTTGTCAGTGTTGTCCAGCCGCTGACACCTTTGTCAGTGTTGTCCAGCCGCTGACACCTTTGTCAGTGTTGTCCAGCCGCTGACACCTTTGTCAGTGTTGTCCTTCCCGTTTACTTGCTCATTTCATCAGTAAAATAAATAAGAAAGTATAATAATAAACACATGTCAGAAATAGCTAATTTCAAACGAAAGGCGGGAGTGTTCTTTTTTTTTTTGAAGTGTGTTGTTTTGGGAGTGCTTGGTTTCTGAAGAGTGAATTGTTCAGCGTTAATTCCGGGAGTGCTTGCTTGGTGATAGTGAATTGTTCAGCTTTAATTTCGGGAGTGGTTGCTTTGTGAGAGTGAATTGGTAAGCGTTAATTCCGGGATTGCTTGCTTTGTGAATGAATTCTTCAGCGTTAATTCCGAGAGTGCTTGCTTCATGAAAGTGAAAAGTTCAGCGTTAAATCCAGGAGTGCTTGCTTTATGAGAGTGAATTCTTCAGCGCTAATCCCGAGAGTGCTTGCTTCGTGAGTGAATTCCTCAGCGTTAATTCCGGGTTGCTTGCTTTGTGAGAGTGAAAAGTTCAGCGTTAAATCCGAGAGTGCTTTTTTCGTGAGTGAATTCTTCCGCGTTAATTCCGGGGGTGCTTGCTTTGTGAAAGTGAAAAGTTCAGCGTTAAATCCGAGAGTGCTTTCTTCGTGAGTGAATTCTTCAGCGTTAATTCCGGGGGTGCTTGCTTTGTGAAAGTGAAAAGTTCAGCGTGCTTGCTTTGTGAGAGTGAGTGGTTAACAAGAGTGTGTTTATCTGAATTGCTCAGCTGGAATTCACTGAGTGCTTATTTTCTGAAGAGTGAATTGCTCAGCCTGATTCAGGGAATGCTTGCACTTTGAAGAGCGAATTGTTCAGCTTCAGTTAACAGACTGTTTTTCTGAGTGAGGTGCTCAGCCCGAGTTGAGGAATTGTGTTGTCTGAGTGAGTTGTTCAGGGATGTGTTGTCTGAGTGAATTTCGCAGCCGCAGCCAGAGTTCAGAGACTGTGTTGTCTGAGTGAATTTCGCAGCCTGTTTTCACAAAGTGCTTGTTTCTGTTTGCCACAGAACACCTTCCGCACGCCCGTGTACACGACGTCACAGCGGCGTAACGCCATGGGCGTCGGGCTTGTCTTTGAGGCGGATCTACACACGACTGAGCACCCCAGTCACTGGATCCTGCAGGGAGTCTGCCTCATTCTCAACACAGACTAAACGTCACAAAGCCATCGTCACAGCCTATGCTCCTGTGACTCGCTGCATCATTCGCAGTATACATTGTAACAACTGAAGAAATAAACACGTACATTTCAACCACAGATTGTTTATTCCACCATAAATATCTACAGTTTTCTACATGAACAATACGTCTGTAAATTTACAACATGCTGACGTAAGCAACAACAAAACGTCACAAAAAACTGACATGTCACCTGGGTGATTGACAGCTACCCAGACTTAACAACTCACCATTATGGCCGATCCACCACAGGCCGCCAGCGGCCTGAAGCGACACAATGTGTTTTTTTTTTTTTGTCACTGAGGTAAGTCTATAGAGACGAAAAGGGATTTGGGGAATTTTCCTTACAACTAGCCCTAGAATAAGCTTTTACTAAAATTGAAACAAGTATTCATAAATAAGAAAAGTGAAGATTAAATTTGAAAAAAAAAAAATGAAATGACAAGAAATAGTTGAAAAGAACCAAAAAAAAAAACCTTTAAAAGAATTGTTTGGTCGGCTGATTTACTTGACTTAGCGCTTAAAAGGATTAATTTTTTGGCATTGAGAGGTTACTGAAGGTCACTAACAGAAACGATGAAATTCCAATTGTAATATTGCCGTTTGCCGTTAATGCTACCATAGTTATCAACATATCCGGGGGTTGATTTCAAAATTCAACTTAATTTATCGGGTTATCGGGGCATACTTGCTCCAGCGGGCACACTTGTAGTTCAGTTGCCATTTTTAAACAAGTTGTTTTTAAGCATTATATACTTGGGAGCAAAGTTGTGATATCAGTAATCAAAACACAGCAAGATCAATAACGTGTGATGTATTATTGTAACTTATTGATAGTTTGTTCATTTACACTGGTAGTTTGTACAGTATTTATTTCAGTATTACGTAAACATTGATACTATTTCTTTTGAGTGTAAAGCGAGGGAATAAGCTAGGAAGTCCACAGTGTTCTTTCCTATCACCAAGAGGGTCACTCACTCAAAGCAGATAGAAACAGAAAGCTATAGTGGATCACCAAAAAAAAAAACGGACATATCTGTTACAAAATTTGAAAATACATGAATCAACAAGGGATGTCGCCGCAACCCCCCCCCCCCCCCCCTCCTTCCCACTGATGGCACCACACCATCCTTCGCCACCCCCACCACCTACCCGCAGATGGGACTACACCATCGCAACCAAGCCTGAATGGCCATTGCGTTTCCATAGTGTTCGGGTGTTATACGTATATTGCTGTTTGCCCGTTAAATTTCCAGAAAATTCCGGAAAGGACACACAGCAGTTCTTTTTGCGACATTGCATTATCAAAAGAAATAGTGTCGATGTCCTGTGATGACGTCATGAAATTGTTATGTAGAGTTTTACAAGCAGTGGCAAGTCAGTTGCTTGTCACGAACCTGTGATATCAGCATTCAGTCCGTCCATGTCGCTGTTTGCATTTGAAGTTCTATTGCTGCTCGCGTATGTTAAGATCTTTGAGATGTGTTGTTTGTATATTTGTGAAGTTTCCTGCATTGAATCTGTATGCTTTGGTCTAATTTCACCAAGAAGCAAGTGTGGAAGCAAGCAAATCTGCAATTAATTTGGAATCAGTCGATTCAATTCACAATTTTATTGAATTCATATGGTTTCGTGAGCTTCTGTCCTTGGGGAAAGTCCAATTTGAATATGACCAACGATTAGTGCTCTAGTAAGCGGTGAAATCACCGGGCGGTTTTGTTTGTCACACATTGTCCCTAAATGAAATTTTGCAAGATTTGTGATGGTCATTGTTTGGCTTGCTATTGTGCACGAAACTATTAGAATTCAATAACATTGTGAAAGACTGTTGAAAAAATGGTTGTTCTTTATACAAGTTGACATGAAAAAAAAAAGGAACTTTTGACCAAGTATGGATGGACTGAATCGACGGATTCCAAATTAATTGCCATGCCTTTGGTTCATGACCCAATGAGATTGGAAAGGTTGCAAAAATTTGACAAGTCTGCCCTCACAATTTTATTGAAAGCCCATCAATTTTTCGTACCGCGGTTTTCATCTGCAATTTTGGTTGCACGCCTTGAGAAATGGTGCACAGACATGTATTGGTGAACATGACTACCTCACCTTTGGTCTGTTCACCATTTTTCATGTTCACCAATATATGTTTATACTGTTGATACTAATAGTTAAGATACTTAATTTGTTGCTCGCTGTAGTGATGAAAGTGAACGCAATTTTGCTGTCAGTTTTTCTTTTTTTAAGTTGAGAAATGTTATTAAACGTAAGAACGATCGAATTGATGCGTTGAGTCACTACGCGTTCACGCGAGATCTGTGAAAAAGTAGTGTAATTTTTGAAGTTTCGGTTAAGTAATGTGAAAATCGCAAGTATCATTTTGTTTATGAAATTGGCAACAAACTGACCAGTGATAAAAAGGGTAAGCTTGTGTGAAGGTGCAACACGCAAGGCAAGAAATGACGCCGTGCAAACGTGGTGGAGTCTGTCCCAGGGATTGTATTTGGGAGGAAAAGGGCATGTTTTTGAAAAAGGGTCGGTTCGTGGCGGGGATGGGAAAGAAATCGAAGAAGTTAATTACCACAAAAATTGCAAATTTGATGGCGAACTGTCCTGGAAGGGTATGGGGTCGTCATTTCTGTCCTACTTCACAACAGGCATGGTACAATTATAATACTTGAAGGGGTGTATGAGAAAGGATACAAAATGAGGTGTGTAAAATCTGTTGCGAATGTGTTTGAATAAAATATCGGTAAATGAAGTGATGTGTAATTTGTAGAGGTTTTAGGAGGTTTGGGTTACGTAATGTGCAAGTCCAGCGTCATTGTTGTTAAAACTGTGGGCGAATTGGTTGGGTATAAGGGTACAGAATGTGGTGTGTGAAAAAGTTTAAGACGCTATAAAGCTCGCCAGTAATACTGTAAAATTTAAATGGGCTTTTCCCGGTCCCAATTAATACGGGCAAAGGGTAAAGCCCATTTAAATGATACAATATTTCTGGCGAGCTTTATCGCTTCTTAAACTTTTTTACACACCACATTTTGTACCCTGCTCTATTCTACATAAGTAATCGATCCCGCAGGGTGGGTGGGCACGGGGGAGGCTTGGGACTTAACACGTGCGTTGGACTTAAACCGTGCGATGGCGTAACCCTCCCCTCCGAAAACTTCCGTTTTTTACCCCCCCCCCTTCAAAAAAAAAAAATCCTTCCCTCCCACCAGTTTTTTACTTCCTAGTTTTGAAGGAAAAAGCACGAGTCTTTTTTTTTTTTTTTTTTACTTTCGTTTCAAAATTGATCTTAGGCCAAACACTGCAAATGTTTGTTTCTAGTTGCTTTGAACTAGAAACAAATATTTGTAATGTTTGGCCTAAGATCTTTTCTTGAAATCGAAAGTAAAAAAAAATCCAAATGACTTATGCTTCTTTTTTCAAAACTAGAAAGAAGTTTAAAAAAAATTGAAATAGATAAAAACATTACTTTTTCACAAAGCCATGCACTTACCTGGTCCCCTCTGAACTCTGCCTTGAAAACCCCACGGATGTTACATTGTCCCATGCAGCAACGTCTTTATTTACAAATAAACGTCAGGAACACATTTCTGCGACTTTTACTTCAACACAACAACATTTTCAGTTACGCTGTACATCAAATATATAGAGTACAATTTTAACGTTACTCAAGCAATAATACATTTGAAAATGTCGTCGGCTATTGTGACCAGCTCAAATTTCATACTTAATCAAATCAAACAAAAAGAAAAAAACTACCAATACTCATGTCAAACTTTTCTTTCAACTTAAATCCGAGACACTTCAATAACGGCTCTTTGACAAGCATTGACTGAAATTTTTGCCAGTACATTTCTCGTGAATGACACATCCAGAACCACCATTAAAAACCGGTTGCCAAATACCACTTGCCCAATTTATAGCAAACCGCCAAAAAATAAATAAATTTGCTAAATTTTAGCCAAAATGCACTTTTTCAACAAAAGACTACCTTGCAACTATTCATACAATATTGACAGCAAAACTATCGCTCAAGCAGTATTTTGAATAAAAACGTTACATACGATCGACGCATGACCCACACTGATTGACTAGACCAACCAGACGACCAACAACTAGAGCAGCTGGTGATCGCCAAACAACACTGTACATTCATATATCACAGGCGTAAAATCGAAACGTACATATTTCTTCTTGTTTTACAACAATGTCTCCCCGACCAAATAATACTACAACAAACATCAACCCCTTTTTGTTTTACTTTTAAACAAAATAATGCATTACCACAAAAATCAAACAGAACGCACAATTATAGAAAAAGCAGCCAAATAATTCTAACAGAACGGCATGTCATAAGTAAAATATCTGCGGCGTACGGTTTTTTTTTCCCCACAAAATTTCAGTTTGTCCAAAGTGACCGCTTTCCAGATCACTTTATTTCTCAATTTCGGCAGAGACATGCCAGTCGTTGCACTTATCCATGACATAGCAACAATCAGTTCGGTCGGGGAGACATTTTTAACCAAATGCTTATTGCGTATGCTAACACAGGTGAACGATGCCCGCATGTAGTATGCTGGCAACCGCAACAAACAAGAATGTCCAGGGACATTGTAACCAGCCCAGTTTCAGCTAACATAGTGTCCAAAGGCAACCATAAGATTTCATTTGACAACTAGTCCTTTGACTTTTTCGAATGCCCGTGTTAACGCATTTTAGAAAATAATTTAGAAAATAAGATTTATGCATACTTTTAACTCGCCGCAAAAAAAAAAAAATCCCGCAAGAAAGAATTGTACATTCGAAAGCACTCAGATCAAAACCATGGCACCAGAAACAACTCACAACTGCATTTTCAAAATAATAATAATAATTACTATTATTATTATAGTAATAATAAATACATAAAATGCTGCTATTTAATCCATTTTTTGGCCAATCGCCAAATAAGCAATTTTAAAAGAGTACACTAAATATTCACAAAAAATTTGACAGCAATCTGATCAGGCGAAAAAGCATTTTACAGAAGTTTACACACGAACAAACAAACAGACGACGGATGTCCCCAGCGATCCGACCAGCCTGACAAAGTCGACTTGGTCTAAAAACCTGCACTTCACACCATTTTGAAAGTAGAACAGTTCTGTGAACGAACCAGGCATGTAAGCATTCCATGAGCAAAATATTTTTTTAAAGAGCGCATTTTTTAAAAAACAGGGTTTATAACGATTTTTAACAGCAAAATTAAAGGTTTTTTTATAGTTTTTTTTAAAGATATAATGACAGCATATGGAGGAATCTTTGGTACGGCCAAAAATTGATGTCCCCAGCGATCCGACCAGCCTGACAAAGTCGACTTGGTCTAAAAACCTGCACTTCACACCATTTTGAAAGTAGAACAGTTCTGTGAACGAACCAGGCATGTAAGCATTCCATGAGCAAAATATTTTTTTAAAGAGCGCATTTTTTAAAAAACAGGGTTTATAACGATTTTTAACAGCAAAATTAAAGGTTTTTTTATAGTTTTTTTAAAGATATAATGACAGCATATGGAGGAATCTTTGGTACGGCCAAAAATTTCAAATGACAAAACAGAACAGAAATTTTTCTTTAAGTCGCATTTAGAGTAAGAAATAAGCTTTTTTTCTCTTATTTCCTATTGAATGCAGAATAACTTGTGAAGGGTTTCTGACTTTCAACAAAAATTAAGATTTTGAAAGGTTTTTGCACAACAATAAACAGTGGTAAAAAAATCAATGTTTCACTGACATGCCTGACAAACTTTACAATTTACGCCACTGGACGACTTTCTGATTCACATGTATTTTGTACATCCCTGACATTTCAATTCCCTTGGTGGGTTTTTAAGGTATAATGGGCGGTTTAGCAGTCTTCCTCCCTTCCACCTACCCCCGCCCCCCCCCCCCCCCCCCGCCATCGGTTCTGAATCATTATGTGCAAAATGAAGAGAAACAAGTTAGTTGCTGTGGGGAGGGGTGGTGCGGGGGTGGGCGGTCGGATGGTCGACATAACTCACTCCCCACCCCCTGGGAGCTCCACTCCCTCTAACAGGCAGTCCCCACTGACCTTTCCACTTTTGATCTTTTTCACAAGTCTTGCGTCTTTGGCTAAATCGTCCAGATCGTTTTCGTCAAACTGGTGTCGGCGTTTCCGCCGCATTTCTTTGATCTCGCGTCGTTTGATCTTCCTCTCTTTCTTCTCTCTTTGTTTGGACCAGGCTTCTGTTTTATGCTGTCAATTATATAACCGATATTTTACGAGGCTTCTGTTTTATGCTGTCAATTACACAACCAATATTTTACCAATCTAATCCGCAATTATTTTCTTTTTGTTTCCACCACTTTGATATGAAACAGGATTACAAGTAATGGTAAGAAATTATGTGTAGGTAGTAGTCATTCGCTACGACATCTTCACACCATTCAGTGCTCCATAAACGTTGTCAGTTCTTTGCGAATTTACTCCCATTTTCACGGACATAAACCATATATTTTAGCACCATGAAGTTAAATGTATGAAGGGACTAGAAAAGTGTCCGTCGGAAAACGGACGCCTCGACAATGAATAAACCAGAGCAGTGTGCATAGCCCACGTATTCCCCACAGCCCTCACCAGTTGGGCCAACCTAACCCATTTAAAATACCGATCCTTGTTAGTGCCCACAGAAGCTACACACCACGTTTTATTCAAATCCTTGCAGCAGTTTTTAAGTTATCGTGTTAACAGGCCCACACAATAGTCAATCAAGAGCTGAAATTTTCTAAGTCCAGCTGGTCCATTTTTCTTACACAAACCTGGCCCACTTACAATACCCCTCTGTGTTTGTTCCCATACAAGCTACATACCAAGTTTCACTGAAATCCTTGCAGCAGTTTTTAAGTTACCGTGTTAACAAGCTTTGATGACAGACCGACAGACCGAGACACGGTCGATAGCATGTATTCCCCACAAGTTCTACCTGTGAGGAATAAATCACTGAACTGTCACATCAACTCATGAATTTGAAGTTTAAAGTCTACTAGTGAAGTTGAAGGTCACGACTGGACTTGTAATAGTTTCCTTCGATCCTGTCATTCATTAAAATATATACAGCGTTACCAGCAAGGATGTCCAGGGACACTGTGACCAGCCGAGATCTAGTGAATCCAGTATCGAGGGCCTGGTCAGAATCATGCTGCATACCAGTGTTAAAAGTGTAAACTGAAAAGCCTAAAACTGACACTCACAAAACTGACGCTGACATCACGAACATGACAGCAACAGCTATCACAAAAATAACAAGTTACCAGTAAAACTGATGAATGTCCCCCGCCACGAACTATGGTCGAATCGAAAACTAATGCGACGTCGCACAACTTCAACAAATGTATTTTCACTGTGACAACAATCAAAAGCCAGGGTTGAATAGCGGCTGATATATCGCGTGCACAAGGTTGCACTGTAGGCAACAGAAATACTAAAACATTGCCTATTTTCAACAAGTCGCCATTTCGTCATTTTTTGGTCGAATCGAAAAATAATGCGACGTCGCACAACTTCAATATATACATTTTCACTGTAGCAACAATCAAAAGCCAGCGTTGAATAGCGGCTGAGATATCGCGTGCACAAAGTTACACTGTAGGTAACAGAAATACTAAAACATTGCCTATTTTGAACAAGTCGCCATTTCGTCATTTTTTGGTCGAATCGAAAAAAATGCGACGTCGCACAACTTCAATATATATATTTTCACTGTAGCAACAATCAAAAGCCAGGGTTGAATAGCGGCTGAGATATCGCGTGCACAAAGTTGTGCTTCCAAGTGTCGCCAGACGGACGGACGGCAAGACGGACAGATCGGAATACTTATAGTCCCCCGCTCCGCGCTACGCGGCGGCGGTGGACTAACAATTGAGTCTGCTTGTGAGGTCGTCCATCTACGTACGATATGTTTCAGCAAAGGTCGTGTGAGAAAACGTGCCCAAATCCTGTTCACAAAACGCAAAAACTGGAAGGTGTAGGAATGAACATGTCACCAATCCGAGAGTTTCAATCAAATCTCCTCATACTTTCACTTGAATCCTGTTTATTTGACGCAAATCACTCCTCTGGTCTCATCCACACAACAGTGTCCAAAGGTGACCTTGATTAGTAATAAGAGGTCACGAAATCTAATCAGCCCAGGACGTTGTTGTCTAACAGCCAACCTCTCGCGGTTCGATCTGGTGTTGTCAACCAAAAGCCAACCACTACAGCGGTTTCGTCTGTCGTGTATCATACAGTATGGCACCTTTTTACTCCGCAGACCCACTAGGGATTCCGCGAAAATAACTCCTAAAATAGAACTACTTTTAAAATATCCATCCGCTCTGTGTTTATAGATCTCGAAGGCCAGCTGTTTATGGTCACCTGTGTGAGCTCTCACATCGAATTACATAAAAATCTGCACAACTTGTTAAATTTTGTTCAAACATGAATGTCACACGTCGGCGTTGACACTCAAATTCAAAGTACAGCGATGACCTTGAGAAGCCATGTGAGGTCACCAAAATCTAACTAGTCTGAGAGGTTATCCAGTGAAACACTCGAATCAAGTTCGCCAAAACCGACGGAATAGAAAAGATAAGATCCACACGGCTTATCAGTCCTGGAGGTTATCAATACCAAATCTGCATCACGTTTCGTCCAAAATCCCACTTCGGTGGACTCGTGTTTACAAGATCCACCTTTACGACAGCGTTAAATGCAACAAATCCATCAGTGACCTTAAATGACCTTTTAAGGTCACTAATATCTACTTCGCCTGAGATTATACTCAGTATTCAATACTCACATTAAGTCCCCCCACCCCTATACGTTCAACCCTGCTTGACAAATCCCCGCTTTTTAATCGGCATTATTCCAGTCTCCTCGAGCGCCGGATATACCACCCCCTTCCCTCCCCGTTCAACCCTACCTTAATAAATCTCCTCTTTTTATTCGGAATTGTTCCAGTCTCCTCCAGCGCCGGATATACCACCCCTTCCCTCCCCGTTCAACCCTACCTTCACAAATCTCCGCTTTTTATTCAGCATTGTTCCAGTCTCCTCCAGCGCCGGATATACCACCCCTTCCCTCCCCGTTCAACCCTACCTTCACAAATCTCCGCTTTTTATTCGGCATTGTTCCAGTCTCTTCAAGCACCTTCAGCTTTTCTTGGCGTTGTTTTTCCCGATGTTTGTCTCTGACACGAACAGAAAAACTCTTTTTTTTCAGGTCCATGACTTGAAGCTATTACCATGCTTCCAACAGAATCTAGAATTTTCGCATCAAGTCTTGAGATTATTGTGCATCACAAACTTCACTTGGATTGCCCAGAAATTTTCAAACTAATCGAAATAAAATTTTGGAGTGAAATTATTGCATTCCCTTTACTGTAGGTCGAATTTTGAACATTTTTTTTTCGCAAACAAATGTTTCAAACTCTTTTAATGGTTTATTTTGACAATGTTTTTTTAGACACACTTGTATGGAATGGCATTTATGTCCGTAACTTCTTCTACGAAATCGGGGAACTTCTTGCCTTTCAACTCGGGCATTTTGGGCAATTTTAAGAGGCCAAATCCCCGCGCCAGTCTGCCGATCTCCAAGTCTGTCAATAAAATAGCCACTTCACCCATTACAAATAAAATCTTTTTTTTTTTTTTTTACATACTTAGTCAACGCAAATCATGACATCAGAAAATCTCTATCGATCTCCATAACAAGAAAATTTACTTGTTTAAAAACCACAATTTTGCAGTAATATAAATCCATGTCAATATCCGACTCTGGTATGAAATGTTTAATCATACTTCATCCATGTTCGTTTTTTTTTTTTTTTGGGGGGGGGGGGGTCTCTCTTTCACACTCATGGTTTGTATGACAGGCAAATCTTGACCACAGTGGTTGGTCTAAAGTATGTTTGAAAACGAACAGCAGCTTTTAAATTTTAAGCATTTTAACGAAAGTTTACATAATGGCTGTTTTTCAAACACCTACGAAGTGCAACATTAAGTGCTAAGATAGAGACCAGAAAATTGCCAACCTTTAAATCTGAAGAGCAGATTACACTCGTGTTTCGCGTACGCCTGGATGAAGGACACGAAGGCCTGCAGTCCTTTCTCAAAGACGGCCCTGCAATGATAAAGGGCAAGGTTGGGGTCATCGTCTGCAAATTCGACCGCAAAAAGGGTCATCGTCTGCAAATTCGACCGCAAAAAGGTCGACGGATAAAACGTCGACTGCAAAAAAGTCGACGGATAAAACGACTGCAAAAAGGTCAACGGATAAAACGTCGACTGCAAAAAGGTCGACGGATAAAACGTCGACTGCAAAAAGGTCGACGGATAAAACGTCGACTGCAAAAAGGTCGACGAATAAAACGTCGACTGCAAAAAAAGTCGACGGATAAAACGTCGACTGCAAAAAGGTCGACGGATAAAACGTCGACTGCAAAAAGGTCGACGGATAAAACGTCGACTGCATAAAGGTCGACAAATAAAACGTCGACTGACAAAAGGTCGACAAATAAAACGTCGACTGCGAAAAGATCAAAAGGACAAAGTGACTTATTCAGACGCCAACAATACCTTAAATAAGCATTTCCAAGTTATACTTCTTGATGGAAGTAGGGGTGGGGAGGGCTTTGAAAGACTGCCGACGTTTTATCTGCCTCTACACCTGTCGGACGTTTTGCGCAGATACCTCTGCACTGATAACGGTCAAGTTTGCATCTGTCAGGCTTGTATCCGAATAACAAACACTGGACCAGGCAGCGTACCCGGATAAAAAACACTAGACAAGGCAGTCTACCCGGATAACAAACACTGGACAAGGCAGTGTACCCGGATAACAAACACTGGACCAGACAGTGTAGCAGGATAACAGACATTGGACCAGGCAGTGTACCCGGACAACAAACAATGGACCAGGCAGTCTACCCGGATAACAAACACTGGACCAGGCAGTGTAAGCGGATAACAAACACTGGACCAGGCAGTGTAGCAGGATAAGACATTGGACCAGGCAGTGTACCCGGACAACAAACACTGGACCAGGCAGTCTACCCGGATAACAAACACTGGACCACGCAGTGTAGCAGGATAACAGACATTGGACCAGGCAGTGTATCCGGACAACAAACACTGGACCAGGCAGTCTACCCGGATAACAAACACTGGACCAGGCAGTCTACCCGGATAACAAACACTGGACCAGGCAGTGTACCCGGATAACAAACACTGGACCAGGCAGTCTACCAGGATAACAAACACTGGACCAGGCAGTGTACCCGGATAACAAACACTGGATCAGGCAGTCTACCCGGATAACAAACACTGGACCAGGCAGTGTACCCGGATAACAAACACTGGACCAGGCAGTCTACCAGGATAACAAACACTGGACCACGCAGTGTACCCGGATAACCAACACTGGACCAGGCAGTGTAGCAGGATAACAAGACATTGGACCAGGCAGTGTATCCGGACAACAAACACTGGACCAGGCAGTCTACCCGGATAACAAACACTGGACAAGGCAGTGTACCCGGATAACAAACACTGGACCAGACAGTGTGCCCGGACAACAAACACTGGACCAGACAGTGTAGCAGGATAACAGACATTGGACCAGGCAGTGTACCCGGACAACAAACACTGGACCAGGCAGTTTACCCTGATAACAAACACTGGACCACGCAGTGTACCCGGATAACAAACACTGGACCAGGCAGTGTACCCGGATAACAAACACTGGACCAGGCAGTCTACCAGGATAACAAACACTGGACCACGCAGTGTACCCGGATAACAAACACTGGACCAGGCAGTGAAGCAGGATAACAGACATTGGACAAGGCAGTGTATCCGGACAACAAACACTGGACCAGGCAGTCTACCCGGATAACAAACACTGGACAAGGCAGTGTACCCGGATAACAAACACTGGACCAGACAGTGTGCCCGGACAACAAACACTGGACCAGACAGTGTAGCAGGATAACAGACATTGGACCAGGCAGTGTACCCGGACAACAAACACTGGACCAGGCAGTTTACCCTGATAACAAACACTGGACCACGCAGTGTACCCGGATAACAAACACTGGACCAGGCAGTGTACCCGGATAACAAACACTGGACCAGGCAGTATACCAGGATAACAAACACTGGACCACGCAGTGTACCCGGATAACAAACACTGGACCAGGCAGTGTAGCAGGATAACAGACATTGGACCAGGCAGTGTATCCGGACAACAAACACTGGACCAGGCAGTCTACCCGGATAACAAACACTGGACCAGGCAGTCTACCCGGATAACAAACACTGGACCAGGCAGTGTACCCGGATAACAAACACTGGACCAGGCAGTCTACCAGGATAACAAACACTGGACCAGGCAGTGTACCCGGATAACAAACACTGGATCAGGCAGTCTACCCGGATAACAAACACTGGACCACGCAGTGTACCCGGATAACAAACACTGGACCAGGCAGTCTACCCGGATAACAAACACTGGACCAAGCAGTGTAGCAGGATAACAGACATTGGACCAGGCAGTGTATCCGGACAACAAACACTGGACCAGGCAGTCTACCCGGATAACAAACACTGGACCAGGCAGTCTACCCGGATAACAAACACTGGACCAGGCAGTGTACCCGGATAACAAACACTGGACCAGGCAGTCTACCAGGATAACAAACACTGGACCAGGCAGTGTACCCGGATAACAAACACTGGATCAGGCAGTCTACCCGGATAACAAACACTGGACCAGGCAGTGTACCCGGATAACAAACACTGGACCAGGCAGTCTACCAGGATAACAAACACTGGACCACGCAGTGTACCCGGATAACAGACACTGGACCAGGCAGTGTAGCAGGATAACAGACATTGGACCAGGCAGTGTATCCGGACAACAAACACTGGACCAGGAAGTCTACCCGGATAACAAACACTGGACAAGGCAGTGTACCCGGATAACAAACACTGGACCAGACAGTGTGCCCGGACAACAAACACTGGACCAGACAGTGTAGCAGGATAACAGACATTGGACCAGGCAGTGTACCCGGACAACAAACACTGGACCAGGCAGTTTACCCTGATAACAAACACTGGACCACGCAGTGTACCCGGATAACAAACACTGGACCAGGCAGTGTACCCGGATAACAAACACTGGACCAGGCAGTCTACCAGGATAACAAACACTGGACCACGCAGTGTACCCGGATAACAAACACTGGACCAGGCAGTGTAGCAGGATAACAGACATTGGATAAGGCAGTGTATCCGGACAACAAACACTGGACCAGGCAGTCTACCCGGATAACAAACACTGGACAAGGCAGTGTACCCGGATAACAAACACTGGACCAGACAGTGTGCCCGGACAACAAACACTGGACCAGACAGTGTAGCAGGATAACAGACATTGGACCAGGCAGTGTACCCGGACAACAAACACTGGACCAGGCAGTTTACCCTGATAACAAACACTGGACCACGCAGTGTACCCGGATAACAAACACTGGACCAGGCAGTGTACCCGGATAACAAACACTGGACCAGGCAGTATACCAGGATAACAAACACTGGACCACGCAGTGTACCCGGATAACAAACACTGGACCAGGCAGTGTAGCAGGATAACAGACATTGGACCAGGCAGTGTATCCGGACAACAAACACTGGACCAGGCAGTCTACCCGGATAACAAACACTGGACAAGGCAGTGTACCCGGATAACAAACACTGGACCAGACAGTGTGCCCGGACAACAAACACTGGACCAGACAGTGTAGCAGGATAACAGACATTGGACCAGGCAGTGTACCCGGACAACAAACACTGGACCAGGCAGTTTACCCGGATAACAAACACTGGACCACGCAGTGTACCCGGATAATAAACACTGGACCAGGCAGTGTAGCAGGATAACAGACATTGGACCAGGCAGTGTACCCGGACAACAAACACTGGACCAGGCAGTCTACCCGGATAACAAACACTGGACCACGCAGTGTACCCGGATAATAAACACTGGACCAGGCAGTGTAGCAGGATAACAGACATTGGACCAGGCAGTGTACCCGGACAACAAACACTGGACCAGGCAGTCTACCCGGATAACAAACACTGGACAAGAAATCATAAACATCTTCATAAATTTCAATCCTTTACGTCTATATCACTGCGACTACCAAAAAGCTGAGTGGCGCAACGAAGCAATTTTCTTCAATGAGTCAAAAGTGTCAAGCGCAGGAAGTGTCATACGTAAAGTGTCACACGCACAAGATGTCATACGCAAAAAGTGTCACACGCACGAAGTGCTTTGGTCAAATGTGGGGAGTATCATTCGAAGAAAGTGACAAATGTCGGGAATAAAACGCGTTTGAATGTCATGCGTAGGGAATGCCAAACACAAAGTGTCATATGCAGGGAGTAACACGTAGGAAGTGTCATGCGCAGGAAGTGTCAAAGTGTGTCATATGCAGAGAGTAACACGTAGGAACTGTCATGCGCAGGAAGTGTCAAAGTGTGTCATATGCAGAGAGTAACACGTAGGAAGTGTCATGCGCAGGAAGTGTCAAAGTGTGTCATATGCAGAGAGTAACATGGTAGGAAGTGTCATGTTTAGGGAGTGTCAAACATACATCGTCATATGCAGGGAGCAACATGTAGGAAGTGCCATGTGTAAGGAGTGTCACACGGCGGGAACACAATGCAAACATGCTTCACTCCGGAATTAAGAAGGAAAATAACCTCTTTTTTCTCGGCAAAATAACCTCCTTTTTCTTGCAAAAAAATCATCTTCTGCTTAACGATTATCGGACATTGTACCAGCCGAGTTAGTTGTATAGTTTTGATTAACGACGCGGCAAAACCGTTAAGGGTTACCTTGTGCCAGTACTGGTGACTGACTAGAAACAAATCGTGCTAACCGAACACTCATCTTACCGATATGGCACTCATCCAACCGATATGGCACTCATCCAACCTATTTGGCACTCATCCAACCGATTTGGCACTCATCCAACCGATTTGGCACTCATCCAACCGATTTGGCACTCACCCAACCGATTTTGCACTCACCCAACCGATTTGGCACTCATCCAACCGATTTGGCACTCATCCATCCGATCTGGCACTCATCCAACCGTTTTGGCACTCATCCATCCGATCTGGCACTCACCCAACCGATTTGGCACTCATCCAACCGATTTGGCACTCATCCATCCGATCTGGCACTCATCCAACCGTTTTGGCACTCATCGTTCCGATCTGGCACTCACCCACCCGTTTTGGCACTCATCGTTCCGATCTTGCACTCACCCACCCGATCTGGCACTCACCCACCCGTTTTGGCACTCATCGTTCCGATCTTGCACTCACCCACCCGATCTGGCACTCACCCACCCGTTTTGGCACTCATCCATCGGATCTGGCACTCATCGTTCCGATCTGGCACTCATCCAACCGTTTTGGCACTCATCGTTCCGATCTGGCACTCACCCACCCGTTTTGGCACTCATCGTTCCGATCTTGCACTCTCCCACCCGATCTGGCACTCACCCACCCGTTTTGGCACTCATCCATCCGATCTGGCACTCATCGTTCCGATCTGGCACTCATCCAACCGTTTTGGCACTCATCGTTACGAAATGACACTCGCTCAGTGTCAGACCCTAACATACCTGTCCGATCTGGAGAGGGCCTTGAGTTTTGGAAGCACGTCTTGAATGTCGCCTATGTCACCTTCGTAGCTTTCCAACGGAACCTGATCAGTAAGTACCACTATTTATTTACCTTTTTTAATATATAATACTATCATTATCTAGTTAGTCTTTATATGAACATTTTATGAACATGACAACAAATAATAAAACTTTGAAAGACACAAAAATGGAAGACAAAAAAATAAATAAATACATAAATAACTTCTTTTGTTAAAACACATTAGTGTACTTTTTTTTGGTTTGCTTTTGCAGTACGCTTTTTCACACCGTTTTTAATGTCCACCACTACGTTTTATTGATCTACAGTTTTTTGCTCGAACCTTTTGGTTAATAGCCAGGAAGTTGACGTAGGGTTCCTCAGACGGTAAGAGCAACACCAAGGCGTTACCGGCGTTGCCAATCCTTGCTGTTCTGCCGCACCGGTGCACAAAATTACTGCAACACCAGAAAAATATTTTTCCCACGCAAAAAAAAAGAGCACTAGCTGCCAATATAAAACCGAATGTGTGACGTCATGAACGCGTCGCTTTCCGAAGTCCCAACACCTGGTCCCTGATGACTTTATCACACAATCACTTAGTTTTGTTTTTCTTTCACCCGTTAATTTTTATTGTTAAAAAGATAATCGCTTCAAGGTCACAGATTGAGGCGAGAGTGCAGAACTGCCCCATAAAGTAAGTCAACAGGTCGCCCAAAAAATATCTAAAGTTCACACCTGTCATGGCTATTTTTTTTTTATTTACAATTTTACAGGAAAACGGAAAATAACCGCATGCCGCACAGCTCAAATATATGGTCTTTCTTTGTGCAAGAAACACACGGAATATACGCAATACTTGGCGCTTACAACCTTAATACACGGCTCTAATGCTTTTCTTTTTCAACTAGACCAGTGTGCATAGCCCACATATTCCACACAGCCCCCCTCCCCCCCCCCCCCCCCCCCTCCATCAGTTAAACACGGCCATCAATCAAGAGCTGAAATTTTCCAAGTCTAACTGGTCCATTTTCCTTGGACGAACCTGGCCCATTTACAATACCAATCTGTGTTTGTTCCCATAGAAGCTACATACCAAGTTTCATTAACATCCTTGCAGCATTTTTTAAGTTATTGTGTTAACAAGTTGTTGATGACAGACCGACAGACGGTCGATCGCATATATTCGCCCCTGTGGGGAATAAATAAACTGCCAATTTAATTTTTATGAAAAGTGAAACATAACCCCACGTTACACAGCTCCAATATATGGCCTTTCCTTGAGGAAGAAAGAAACGGAATCTGTTGAATATTTTGCGGAGATATGGCACGCACAATAATACCCAAGTGCTCTCATGGCATTTGAAAAAAGAAACTTTAAGAAAAACGAAGAATAAGTCAATGCTATTTCTTTGTCGAAGTAAGAAACGGAATCTGTTGCATACTTGCTGAGATATGCCGCATCCAAAATACGCCAGTGCACATCTGAAATGCCATTTTTTACCCTCAAAAACTTGCCAGTTCTTCAAATTTAAAAAAAAAAAAAAAAAAAACGCAAATCGCACAGCTCCAACATTTTCTTCGTGGAGTACTTGCTGAGATGAGGCGCATATAAATACATGTCTAAATTGGGATTTTTGTTCAAACAATTTGCGTCTTCTTGAATTTTACCGAAACACGAAAAATAACCACACGACGCACAGTTCCGATACATGATCTTTCGTTGTGGGAAAAAGAAAATGAATCCATCGGAAACTTAGAAATGGCGCGTGCAAACTTCTTACGATTGTTACGGGAAAGACAAACGATCGGACATCGTTTCAAGAGACTAAAAAACGCGGAACCGTACCTGGCAGAAGACGGCGGGTCGTACTGTATGACCCAGTGCACTTCCGGTATGTCGATGCCGCGGCCCATCACATCCGTGCACACCAGGACGCCCCTGAAAACAGATGGCAGTCATAAGGGGGCGAGGGTTGGGGGGGGGGGGGCATCACGAGGCCCATCACATCCGTGCACACCAAAACGCCCCTGAAAACAGATGGCACTCGTAAGGGGGCGAGGAGGGGGTGGGGCATCCCGAGGCCCATCACATCCGTGCACACCAGGACGCCCTTGAAAGCAGGCGGCATTCTTAAGGGGGGCGAGGGGGTGGAGGGAATGCGGGGATCCCGCAGCCCATCTCATTTGTGCACATCTAAGCACCCCTGAAAACAGACGGCACCAATAAGTGGGAGAGGGGTGGGGGGGGGGGGTATCCCGCGACCTATCACGTTTGTGCACACAAGGACAACCCTCACAACAGACACTACCATTTGGGAGCGGGAGGGGGAGGGGGGCTGAGTTTTTATTACGTTAGTTATCGGTCATGGATACAGACTGTTTGTGGGTGGAGTGGGGGGGGACCCAGCCTTCTTGCCACACATGTTAACTGCGTCACTTACTGCTCATGGATACAGACTGTGGGGGGGGGGGGGGTGGGGGGTGGGGGCAGAGCTTCCTCGCGATGCATGTTTATTGCGTCACTTACTGGTCAAGCGCCGTGAACCTGGAGATCACTTTTTCGCGCTGGGCCTTCTTGCCATGTATGCAAAGAACTTCTGTTTTCTTCAAAATACTGAAAAAAAAAACAACATCAAAAATACACCTTCTACTTCTTTTAACAGATCAGCCATTCTACACACGTCCATGAGACAGCATCGGAAGAGACCATGTTTCGTTTCATAGTTTCGAATGTCTGTAGAATAGCTAACCAATATGTAACATCAAAGTCTCTACAGTGCACTTTTAAACAGAACTAGACCTGTGTCCCGTTGGAGCACATGACCCACCAGGGTTTTCGGATTATGCAATGAAAACCAAAGGGGTGGGACGTAACAGTTCAGGGAAATAGCAGTACATAATTACAAAATGGTAACTTATTGTTAAATTACTGTGAATTACTTCTTGCTGCAACTACTCACAACGCACAAAATGAATCCACAACAATAAGCTGCAACTGTGAAAACCTATAATAGAAATAATTTCAATCAACAAAAGCTCACATTCCTGGAGCTGACTGACTGACCCATGACCATCGGTCAAAATCAGTTTGGATGATGGGCAAGTACATGTCCGGATAAAATGTTTCAAAAGGTTGGACTTGTATGGACATATCTCCCCAGTCTCGACGCAAATCGTGTAAATCTTTATCTGTTTTACTTAAGTGCATATCCCTCAATTTCTTGCCGACTTCAAAAAATAATACGACCATGCACAACTGCATTATATATATGTTCACTGTTTCTGAGAACTTTTCCACACAGGCTAAAAAATGGTAAGTTTATCAGTTCTTAATTATCCGTAAATTATCGCTCGATTTCAAAAACAATACTTGACCGAATTCGGCAAGAGGGCGGAATGACCCGCTTCGAGAAACCACAGAAGAAAACGAGGCAACTTCCGTTTTCTGACCTTGATCGAGAAGTCAAGGTCACCGAGACACCTCTCACATAAGGTTGTTTAGGCCCATAAATTGGAAATTGGACGCAAATGTGTGAATGTCCATCCAATTTTAACGAAGTGCCGATCCGTCACTTCTGGGCGACTTCAAAAGCAATGTTGTACATGTGTAACAGGCATATTTCATGTTTAACATACACGTGTAACAGACACGTTTCATGTGTAACAGACACATTTTCACTGTACGAAATTTCGAAAGTCCAGGTCTTATGGTTTCTCGGTGAACTTGTACGGGCAAAACTCGATGTAAAATGTGCAAATTCATTTTTTGTTTTTTTTTTTTTTGTTTTTTTTTTTCACAAATTGTCGATCCGTCAAATTTTGGCATATCCCTAACTGGTTTCACGAAAAAAAAGGAAACAAATATTTCTAATGTTAATGAGTGTGCGGTACAGGTTTCATTGATGTGGGAAAACGTTTCCTTGTAAAGTGAGGGTCGTGAAAATGTGTTTATGACGTTTATTTGTAAATAAAGACGTTGCCGTATGGGACAATGTAACATCCGTGGGGTTTTCAAGGCAGAGTTCAGAGGGGACCAAGTAAGTGCATGGCTTTGTGAAAAAGTATCAGTAGTTTTTTTTTTTTTTTCTTTTCTTTTCTTTTCTGTTTTTTTTTTTTTTTTTTGGTGCCTGTTTTGAACTTGGCGATTGGTGAGTTTTTGGAATTCGCAAATGCTGCAGTCTGATTGAATTGATTTGATCAAGTATGAAATTTGAGCTGGTCACAATAGCCGACGACATTTTCAAATGTATTATTGCTTGAGTAACGTTAAAATTGTACTCTATATATTTGATGTACAGCGTAACTGAAAATGTTGTTGTGTTGAAGTAAAAGTCGCAGAAATGTGTTCCTGACGTTTATTTGTAAATAAAGACGTTGCTGCATGGGACAATGTAACATCCGTGGGGTTTTCAAGGCAGAGTTCAGAGGGGACCAGGTAAGTGCATGGCTTTGTGAAAAAGTAATGTTTTTATCTATTTCAATTTTTTTTAAACTTCTTTCTAGTTTTGAAAAAAGAAGCATAAGTCATTTGGATTTTTTTTTACTTTCGATTTCAAGAAAAGATCTTAGGCCAAACATTACAAATATTTGTTTCTAGTTCAAAGCAACTAGAAACAAACATTTGCAGTGTTTGGCCTAAGATCAATTTTGAAACGAAAGTAAAAAAAAAAAAAAAAAAAGACTCGTGCTTTTTCCTTCAAAACTAGGAAGTAAAAAACTGGTGGGAGGGAAGGATTTTTTTTTTTTGAAGGGGGGGGGGTAAAAAACGGAAGTTTTCGGAGGGGAGGGTTACGCCATCGCACGGTTTAAGTCCAACGCACGTGTTAAGTCCCAAGCCTCCCCCGTGCCCACCCACCCTGCGGGATCGATTACTTATGTAGAATAGAGCAGGGTACAAAATGTGGTGTTATAGGACGTTAGATGGCCTCTTCTTCCGTTAAGGCCCCCTTCGTTAACGGGGCTCTTCGTTAGATGGCCACTTCGACTGACGGCGTCTGTAAGATGGCCTCTTCATGAGGCCTCTTTATTATAGGGCCCCTTCGCGATGGCCTCTTCATTAGAGAGCTTCGATAGCGTCTCTCCGTTCGTTAAAGGCCCAATTCGTTTGAAGCGCTCTTCGTTTTAGGGCCTCTTCGTCAGAAAGCCTCAGGATGACAGGGCCTCTTCGTTAGAAGGGATCTTTGTTAAAATGCCTCTTCATTACAGGCCCCCTTCGTTAGTGAGATTCTTAGAGGGTCTCTTCGTTATGAGGCCCCTGCGTTAATGACCCAGTTCGTAATACCGCATCTTCACCAAATGGCCTGTTTGTGAGAGGGTAGCTGAGGAGTTAGTGGGACTCTCGGTTAGATGACCTCTTTGTGAGAGGATAGCTGACGTGTAAGTGGGAATCTCGGTTAGATGACCTCTTCGCAATTGAACGAAGTGGCAGGCAGGGGTTACGAATTGTCTTTCGCAAGGGTACGAAGTGGCAGGTAGGGTTACCAAGTGTCTTTCACAAGGGTACGAAGTGACAGGTATTGTTACCAAGTGTCTTTCACAAGGATACGAAGTGGCAGGTAGGTAGGGTAAGAAGTGACAGGTAGGGTTACCAAGTGTCTTTCACAAGGGAACGAAGTGAAAGGTAGGGTTACCAAGTGTCTTTCGCAAGGGTACAAAGTGACAGGTAGGTAGGGTACGAAGTGACAGGTAGGGTTACCAAGTGTCTTCCACAAGGGAACGAAGTGGAAGGTAGGGTTACCAAGTGTCTTTCGCAAGGGTACGAAGTGGCAGGTAGGGTTACCAAGTGCCTTTCGCACGGGTACGAAGTGGAAGGTAGGTGGGGTACGAAGTGACAGGTAGGGTTACCAAGTGTCTTTCACAAGGAACGAAGTAGCAGGTAGGGTTACCACGTGTCTTTCGCAAGGGTACAAAGTGACAGGAAGGCAGGGTACGAAGTGGAAGGTAGGATTACCAAGTGTCTTTCGCAAGGGTACGAAGTGGCAGGTAGGTAGGGTACGAAGTGGCAGGTAGGGTTACCAAGTGTCTTTCCCAAGGGAACGAAGTGGAAGGTAGGCTTAACAAGTGTCTTTCGCAAGGGTACGAAGTGGCAGGTAGGGTTACCAAGTGTCTTTCGCAAGGGTACGAAGTGGAAGGTAGGGCTACCAAGTAGCTTTCGCAAGGATACGAGGTGACAGGTAGGGTTACCACGTGTCTTTCGCAAGGGTACAAAGTGACAGTTAGGCAGGGTACGAAGTGACAGGTAGGGTTACCAAGTGTTTTCACAAGGGAACGAAGAGGCAGGTAGGGTTACCACGTGTCTTTCGCAAGGGTACAAAGTGACAGGTAGGTAGGGTACGAAGTGACAGGTAGGGTTACCAAGTGTCTTTCACAAGGGAACGAAGTGGCAGGTAGGATTACCAAGTGTCTTTCGCAAGGGTACGAAGTGGAAGGTTGGGTTACCAGGTGTCTTTCGCAAGGATACAAAGTGACAGGTAGGTAGAGTACGAAGTGACAGGTAGGGTTACCAAGTTTCTTTCACAAGGGAACGAAGAGGAAGGTAGGGTTACCAAGTGTCTTTCGCAAGGGTACGAAGTGGCAGGTAGGTAGGGTACGAAGTGACAGGTAGGGTTACCAACTTGGTACCAAGTGTCTTTCACAAGGGAACGAAGTGGCAGGTAGGGTTACCAAGTGTCTTTCGCCAAGGGTACGAAGTGGCAGGTAGGGTTACCACGTGTCTTTCGCAAGGGTACGAAGTGGAAGGTTGGGTTACCAGGTGTCTTTCGCAAGGATACCAAGTGACAGGTAGGTAGAGTACGAGGTGAAAGGTAGGGTTACCACGTGTCTTTCGCAAGGGTACAAAGTGACAGTTAGGCAGGGTACGAAGTGACAGGTAGGGTTACCAAGTGTTTTCACAAGGGAACGAAGAGGCAGGTAGGGTTACCAAGTGTCTTTCGCAAGGGTACAAAGTGACAGGTAGGTAGGGTACGAAGTGACAGGTAGGGTTACCAAGTGTCTTTCGCAAGGGTACGAAGTGGAAGGTTGTGTTACCAGGTTTCTTTCGCAAGGATACAAAGTGACAGGTAGGTAGAGTACGAAGTGACAGGTAGGATTACCAAGTTTCTTTCACAAGGGAACGAAGTGGCAGGTAGGGTTACCAAGTGTCTTTCGCCAAGGGTACGAAGTGGCAGGTAGCGTTACCAAGTGTCTTTCGCCAAGGGTACGAAGTGGCAGGTGGGGTTACCACGTGTCTTTCGCAAGGGTACGATGTGACAGGTAGGGTTACCAAGTGTCTTTCGCAAGGGTACGAAGTGGAAGGTTGGGTTACCAGGTGTCTTTCGCAAGGATACAAAGTGACAGGTAGGTAGAGTACGAAGTGACAGGTAGGGTTACCAAGTGTCTTTTGCCAAGGGTACGAAGTGGCAGGTAGGGTTACCAAGTGTCTTTCGCCAAGGGTACGAAGTGGCAGGTAGGGTTACCACGTGTCTTTCGCAAGGGTACGAAGTGGCAGGTAGGGTTACCACGTGTCTTTCGCAAGGGTACGAAGTGACAGGTAGGTAGGGTACGAAGTGACAGGTAGGGTTACCACGTGTCTTTGACAAGGGTACGAAGTGACAGGTAGGTGGGGTACGAAGTGACAGGTAGGGTTACCAAGAGTCTTTCACAAAGAACGATGTAGCAGGTAGAGTTACCAAGTGTCTTTCGCAAGGGTACGAAGTGGCACAGGTACGAAGTGTCCAGTTCAAAAAGGGATGTACTTACTTGGTGAGTGCCTTGGAGAAGTAGTCGACGCATGCGCACGTGCTGAAGAACAGCATTATCTTCATGTGCTTGTGTTTCCTCAGAAACTGGACCAGCCAGTTGAACTTGTCATCGCTCTCGCAAACCTGAACATTCCACAAGAATAAACATCTGAATATAACCGCCATCAGGTCTTGCCATTTCTCTAACTCCTGTGACACGTTTGCATATCACATCTGACTAGCTATCATCAAGACCATTTATCTAACTTGTGTGACACGTCTTACAGTTTTGAGACTTCGTAAAATTTTCTGGTCACCCGGCACAAAAGTTAGTCGCCCGGCGCAATGTTTGCAAATTTGAGTAGCCCGCCTCACGTGAAAAAACAACAACGAAATGGTGTTTAAAATAATCAACAGTATTTACCTAAAAATACTCAGAAAAAGGTAAGTCGCCATTCGGGCGACCAACTCTAAAAAATTGGTCGCCCGAGCCAAAAGTTGGTCGCCACGGGCGACCGAAAAATCTCAACCCTGTCATATCTGTCCCTAACAGATACATTTTACTTTTATTGGTAGATGCCAGGGAGATTTTCCACCTTATTTCACAGATTATGTTGTCATTTGAGGCAAAACATTTTGGATATTCATGCAAGGCTTACGGCCATCGCTGGTACCCAGTCCATTACTAAGACCCTGGTGCCAGCATAAAAATAGCACCAAGTATCCCTCCCTCGAGACCTACTCCGATTTTTTAGCGAATCCAGCCTGTTTTTTTATTATTATTATTATTATTATACTATCGATTTCCAAACATCCGCGCACGTCATACTGACGCAATGAGCCGGCCGTGTCGGTGATGGGTACGGCATAGCTAAGGGTCTATACGTCACGTCCGGTCAGGGCGCACTGACCTTGTAATAGTTGTCGAGCAGCGCTGGGGTCTTCTGCGTCGCCTTCACGGCCGCGTGTTTCTCCTGCACCGAGATGCGCACGGGGTTGCGCAGACCGGCGCGTATCAGATCCTCCACTTCTTTCGTCTGCGTGGCGGAAAACAAGCCCGTTCTCCGCTGCTTCGGCAGGTAACTCAGGATCGTGTTTATTCTGTTGGAGAAAGAAAACATTTATACCCCAAAACTTTGTCGTGTTTGTACGACTAATGCAATATTTAGTCAAATTTCAAACTTAAACGAAACACCATGTTATTTAAATTTTAATTCCAATTTAAAACAGGATTCAGATTTTAGGATTAAAAATTGGTTTTGGGGTTTTCTGGAATAAAACTGGTATTTAACTGCATTATTGAGAAAATTTAGCAGTACCCGATATATCCCGACTGAAAGTTGTCGAAACTATTTTAACAGCGAAGAAATACAGTTCGTTTCATAAGTTAAGAAACAAAACTCGCAAAACGATAGGATTGCTCAAGTGTTTTGTTTTAGCAGCATTGACTCTTGACGGCTGCAAATGAAATGACAACAGGCAAGTAATGCAGAAACTCTTTGCTACCTGGAGCACAACGAATATCTCCAAAAACCTCATCTCATTTTCACTATGAAAATTATTTTTGAAGAGGGTTAGTGGTATTTTTTAATCAAAACAGGTTTTTACACTTACGTGCTGTGAAATCCCAGTCCCAGTAAAGCGTCCGCCTCGTCAAAGACCAGAACTTCCTGAAAACGCGACGCTTTTTTAAAATTATTGTTCCATACACTACAATCAGAGCCAAATAGACAACAGGGGCGGATGGGGGGGGGGGGGGGGGAGTAGAAGGGGTGAGGGTGTGGTAGCGCTAAAAAACGACGCAAAATGAGGATGCCAACATTGCAGCGATGACTGTTCATAAACTGCCATCTTTGATGTGGGAAAATGTAAGCTTACTATAAGAGCACAAAATAGACGAATCGCGCACTGTTCGTCAAACGACAACATTGTAGTGTGTGAAAATTCAACCAAGAATCAAAAGAAAAACATTGTAAAACTAGAGCAGTGTGCATAGCCCACATATTCCCCACAGGCCCCCCCCCCCCCCCCCCCCCATCAGTTAAACAGGCCATCAATAGTCAAGGCTGAAACTTTCTAAGTCCAGCTGGTCCATTTTCTTTGGACGAACCTGGCCCATTTACAATACCGATCTGTGTTTGCTCCCATAGAAGCCACATACCAAGTTTCATTAAAATCCTTGCAGCAGTTTTTAAGTTATCGTGTTAACAAGCTCTTGATGACAGACCGACCGACCGACACGAGGTCAATATATTCCCCCTGTTGGGAATAAATAAAAGACGTCATGCCGTCGCTTAAGACATTATGAGTATAACATGTTTACAGAATCGAATCTACCCTCGATACCGTCGTAACAAGTTCGAAGCGGACAGACAACACGTGCATCGTGGCCACAGAATTTCGTGAATCCTTTTTCATCACTTACCGAAACAAAATCTTTTCCCTGACCTGTAAACGTGGTCGCACCCTGTTCCAGTAACACCCCAGTCATATTCTTTTCAAAACCCCCGATGTTTGGGGACAAGGTAATACCTACAGCCAGACCTGCTGCTACCCCGACCCGCAATAACAAAAATTTCTGGATCCCGACATACCAAGGCCTTGACGCTGGCAGCAAACTGTGAACTACTCGACAGCCGCTTGTCCAACATGTCCTCCAGTCTGCCCGGTGTAGCCACGATGATGTGTGCCCTGGAAAAATATGCACAAAGCCACCATTTACAATTTTAAATTCAACTCCAGCTTATTCTCTTCATGATCACATTCCTGTTATCCGCCACCCCCACCTCCCCCCCCCCCCAAAAAAAAAAAAATAGCTGAGTAAACATGTTTTAATATGACGATTTTCCTAATATCGATAAAAAAAAATAATTTAATGCATCACTTCACTGTTCAAGTCCAAAACGTGGCACACAAACTGAAAAAAAGACAAAATTGGCCAAGATTTCAAAACAATATCTTCTGCAGCCTTGAAATAAAGGACGACTTCGCATTCCAAACCTTCCGATGACTTCTCGTGCCAATCAAAGGTTTTTGTACAAA
Source organism: Protula sp. h YS-2021 (assembly GCA_949752745.1). NCBI lineage: Eukaryota > Metazoa > Annelida > Polychaeta > Sabellida > Serpulidae > Protula > Protula sp. h YS-2021. Next base: position 28,839,854 of record OX457030.1, read on the forward strand.
AAAAACTTAGAATGATGACATTTATGGTAACACTTTCGAGTAGAATTTTTTTGAGCAAATCTTTTTTTCTTAACTGGCACGATTGGTCTTCCGTAGAAACTGATCCCTTGTAAGGAAAACAATGTACCCATTCTTGAAGAACTGCTCCACGTCGGAGTGGACGTTCTTGCTGCCGCCGATGATGAGCATGTGCGTGAATTGTGGCGTGTGCTTGACAAAGCTCAGCAGCACGTCGTAGATCTGACTCGCCAGCGCCCGCGTCGGCGCAAGGATAATAGCGCCAATCTAAATAAAACACAGCAACATATATGCGCTAGATGGCGCACAAAATATTCCGTATGCGCCACCTGAAGGCTAGGAACGCAAAATTCATACTTCTCAGAGTGATTATCGAAAAATTTGACCCGGTTCTTTTTTTTTTTTTTTTGAAAATTTCGATGACACGGCATTGGCCAAAAGACGATGAATACAAACAAGCCAAATTATTTACGACTTTCATTTTGACAGTCATGTAGAATCAAAATCTGATGTCTGGAGAGGTTCATAACTTACACAATCACAACATATAGTGAACCTAGACAACATGTTATAAACTCCAGCCATGATCTATGAATTAAATTCAACCTCGTCCTTTCCAATTCCGACTTTTTTTAAAGCTTTTCAGACGTAAAAAAAAAATTCTGTGCCGCTTTTGAATTCACAAAAAAAGAAAGAAAATCCACAAGACTTGCATCCATTTTGCGGAGTTGCTCCTCCCTCCTCAGCAGCTTCTCCAGTATGGGTATGATGAAGGCTAGGGTCTTCCCACTTCCTGTAATTGCCTCGGCGGCCACATCCTTGTTGCCCATGAACAGAGGTATACACGCAGCCTGCAAAACAGCGTATGTGAAGCTTTAGAAATGCTCAAAACAACGGTTGTTTTATTGCGATTATCATCAGGTTTACAGAAAATCCCAATCGGTGAAAATGAATTAAATCTCTTCCATGGTTGGAAATAAGTTTCTTCTGTCAAGTATTGCAAATTTGCCAAACCTCTCGACTCGAATTTTCCTTATTTTGCGACACTTGACAAATAAAAATTGTTATCAGTCACGGAAGATGTTCTTTTCAATTTCACCAATTTGGATCTGCTGTAACCATTCGTTCTCTTCAACCTCGTAGTCCTCGATGAATTTAGCGGTCTTCCTATGACAGCAAGAGTGACTCTTTCTGTGCTGGAGCGAGGAGAGGGTAGGACTGTTAGTCCTGCAAGTAGGTTCAATTGACTTATAGAACCGCTGAATGAAGACAATCGAAGCGGGACTCTAGCGAGTTACTTTTACACCAGACCGACAGTTAAGCCAAGCTGTGAAGTAATAACACCTGCATTTGCGCGTTAGCGTTTCGACCGAATTAGGTTGGGTACAAAAAAATCATACAAAGAACTTGCAAAAAAGTAATATTAAATTTTACTAGAAACATATTCACAGGTGGGTTGTAAGAGGGGCAGAATGATATCTAAAATACTTGATCATTCATACTGAAGATTTTGCAGTCGAAACGACAGCTGCATCGGAAGAGTCCGAAATAGCTCCAAGAAGCGATCCGATACTGGGGTTCGGCGGAGAAATCATACCAAATATAAATAATAAAGAGCTGACTTGGAGATAGCTCCAAGAAGCGGTACGCTGAAAAATTGCCAGGCAGAGAGATTTATGATGTTATATAAGTCAGAGCTGACTGAGAGCTAACTTGGAGCTACTAGTAACCTGGGACGTTCGCCACTTTTCAATGGTTTTTACGCAATAACTCTCATGTTTTGAACGCGATCCGGAAATGCTTTTGTATGTAACAAATACAGAATTTTACACAAGTTTTCTGTTATGCGCGAAGTAAAATGTCATGATTTATGAAAATGCCAGACCGATGTATTTTTTCGGGCAGGATTTTCCAGCTGTAACTCGCCACTTTCTTCTACCATCCCGAAATATAAATTTTAACTGTAAAACTCAACTCGCTTTTCAAAATGACTGCTAAGAGCTTTGAGGATCATTACATATGAGTACAAACCTAATTTCATATGTATATACTGACAGTTTACTTATAGCAGCTCAGTATTTTGCATTCGAGAACCAGTGGCAGTTGCCCGAAGGTTCGGCAAAAAATATCATTTCCGGGATAATTGTTGTTTTCGGGAGGTGGCGACGGCACAGGTATAGGCGGATTGGATCTAGGTTACTGGTACTAAGTTCGAAATTGCTAGATGATTTGTTCACTCAGCATGTTGTTTGAAAATCCGTCCCAGTGGACCCTTTCTACTATCAGTAAGTTACCTCCAAGAAGCTGACAGAAGAGATGTACCAAGTAAGTTTAAGGAACAGCTGAGGACTTCGTAGGCGCATATAACTGCCACTAAGAAAAAAATATTCACTTACTTGAACTGGTGTCATAAATTTAAATCCCAAGCTGTTTACTGTTTGGAGAACTGTGTCAGCAAGAGGAATTTTTAAATCTTTCCACTTACACTCCATGTCTGTTTTTCTTGCTTCTTCCTCATTCACTTTAACTAGTTCTTCCTTCGACCAAAAGAAGACTACTCTGAAAGAGCAAACGTGCACCTCACATGTTTCCGGTGTTCCGGTGAAAGTACTCCCCCATGCAAAGAAACCCCCTTACTGAATAAAAAAACTTCTTAACCTACCTTTTCATGCAACGAACATCATTATTTTCATGGATACAACATTATTATTGCACGACATTTACATTGCTTTGTTGCCTATTTTTGTTCGAATTACGTACTTTGAAAGTTTTAGGTTGACATCACTTTTGAAACTACATTGAAACAAACATCTTATGTTGCTTGCGCTTTGGATGTATGTCATAAATCGGTTCAAATAGCGATAGACATCGAATTTCGGCTAAAATGTTGTAATTAAGTAAATTTAAGTTGATAAACTGACATTCAGTCGAATTATATACTGACAGAGGGATTTGCTTTGGCGGGAGTTTGTTTGCCAGGAGCACCGGGTTTATTTGCTTAGACTTTTGGAATTTTTGAGCATCTCACTGAATTTTCTTAATGTTACCGGTACATTGACTGATTAATAGATTGATTACACTTGACCTAACAGTCTCTCAGCTTCTCAATCAGACCAACAAAACGACATTTTGGCGAAAAAAACGCCCCCATCCCACTCATTACTATCTGAATCGATATCGTCCTGCCGGATCCACTGGTCCCGCAGTCTCGTTCTCACCCCTAATCAAGACTCCCTGTGTTGTCTGTCCAGAATCACCCTAAGGGCGCGGGGGGGGGGGGGGTAGTTTAGTTTGTGTGTAATGGGCCCCCTTACTCCAGCAATTTAGTAGTTTGCCGCTGATATTCTTTGGATATAAACCACCCTACCTGCCTCATTCCCTTGTCCCTCTCTCAATTTCTGGAACTCAGTGTCTTTAGTCGACACTTATGCTGCAAAGACTTGTCTGCTAGCCCATACTTTCATCATTGTCCCCCTTGTAACCTAGCAGTTCCTTTTGCTATTGCCTAGGCGTCATCTCCTTCCCATTCCTCTATTTCCCGATAGGTCAAAATGCCTTCACTCAAATCTGCCATCCCTTCACATTCCACAATTAACTGCCCCAGGGTTTCCTCCTGCACTGATCCACAGAATAAGCACTGATCGACTCTTCCCAACGTTTCCTCTTTTTAGATGTGTCTGTCCCCTCTCTGCAGTCGAGCAACACACATTGCGTCCCCCATAAACAATCTATCCACGGCATACTTTGACCCACTCTTCCCTCTTCTAAAGACAGCCAGTGACTTTTTTCTCTACAACTGTCCTTCCCTGTTCCTCAGTTTCTTTTGCTCTTATTCTGCCCTTCACGTAACGCCTCTATTCTTTTATAATCCCATTTCCCGAAATCTATTTCTTATTTCTCTTGCAGCGCCGCTCCCATTAATTACTGTCCCCAAGAGTTCATATTCTATTCAAATCGCTTCGCTAAGCTGAGCATCTTTCCCGCTACCAAGTGTTTGATGAGGGACCACCCCAGCTGTCTTCTTAACCATCTCCACACGCTGTTGTCAAGCTACCCACTATAAACTTAGCGATTCTTAATTGTTTCTTCTCCATCTCTCACAACCAACATCTCACCGGTGATACGACTTGCACCCATACCATCCCGACGCCAGAACTAACTTCTCCCATTCCTCCTTCGCACACCGACTAGGATTTATAATCCCCAACTAAAACTTCACTGCGGATTGCAAGAAAAATTCCCACATACCTATACTAATCGGTTTCCGCAGTCGTAACCAATACCTTCTTGTGTTTTTATTCGAAATTCCCCTTCAATTTGCTTCCGTTTCCACGTATTCGCCAACTGACTATTACATACCCCTTCAAATGGTTAATTTCATTTTGTACTCCTTCGCCACCCTCCAACTATATCTAGTAATTTCTTCAGATCTGGCCCATCTCTCCAAACCAACACTATATCCGCAAAAACAATGCTGGTATTTTGATACCACCCACCCATTTGAAATCTCCTCCCATCCTCTAGTGATTAATCCGCCAATTGTGTGATATATAATGGGAAGAGCAACGGCAATAGAACATATCCTTGTTTTTAAACCAACGCGCAGCTGTATCGAGTCCGATTCTAGATACCAAGGTGACGCCTTTAACGCGACATTTGTGTGCATGCTTTTAAGTAGGTCCAGCAATTTCCTATACCCCAACCCGGCTAGTACTTAGCAAAGCTTATTCCTATCCACCCTGTCGCATGCTTTTCGCATGTCAAAGGTCAAGACCGCCTTCTTCCCCGATTTCTTTCGGCACACTATGATTTACAACGCGGTTCTAAGCTTTTGGTCAACCTATCACTAATGACCCTTTCAATACACCTTCCCGGCAGTACCCTATTTCATGTTTATTAATAACAAGTAAAGAGTTTATCGTGAATATCAGAGTGAGTGTGGTCATAAATATTTTGATGCACTAGCCACTCTAGTTGGTGCTTAGTATTGCGATGCACTACTCATTCAACTTAGTGAACATGCAAACTCAATTTAGCTTAATATTTACTTATATTATTATTTATTAAAAATGGTATAACATATAAGTTATATGTTATACCATTTTTAATAAATAATAATAATAATAATAATATTTTGTAAAATTTAAAATAACAAAATATGCAAAAAACATAGGTTTGGTTTGGTGAAGATCCGATGGATAGTTTTTGAGATATCGACCGGACAAGAAAAAGATTAAAGTGCGACGGGCGGACAAACGAACGGACATTGGGCAAATTAAACCCCTTGTTGCACATCTGCACTAAATATACTTCCTTTCTGTACGGTTTGGTGAAGAGCCAATACATAGTTTTTGAGATATCGCCCACACAAGAAAAAAGTTTAAAGTGCGACGGACGGACAGAGGGATGGACACGGGCCAAATTGAACCCCCCCCCCAATTGCACATCTGCATTATATATACTTTCTTCCTGTAAGGTTTGGTGAAGATCCAATGAATACTTTTTAAGATATCGACAAAAAAGTTGACGGACAGACAGACGACGGACGGATGGACCGATAGCGATAGCCTACAGCCAATATTGGCCGAGGGCTAAAAAATTATGCCCCGGTAGATGGCTGCTTATTAATATCTTCTAAATCTGAAAGCGTTGGCCGGATCAAATAGAGATATACTGTTTTAAAAATCCAGATGTGGAAAAAAAAGGCCTAAAATTGAGCACCAAAAACTTGGGTTTAGGCATTCTGCTGGCAGATCGCCGAGTGAAATAACAATTCAGCAGGAAATTCCATTCATGTGTAATATCTAAATAATTACGAGCAGAACCCCGGGGGGGGGGGGGGAGTGGTGGGATGAAAGGTTGTTTAAGAAACATGCATACCCTGCGGGGGCACCCACTAAGCGCCAAGTTCGAAATAATACCCACTTGGAATCATACACGGATTGCAGTTCTGAAAAGAACCCCCCTTTTCTTTTAGAAACAGAGACTGCAGGGTGAAAAAGAATCCCCCTTCAATAACGATATTTGCATGCCGAGCAGACCGCGCCTAGCTTTAAAATTACACCCCCTTTCTCCGCGATTTTGGGCATGTACAGTAAAACATGATACCCCCCCCCCTCCCCAAGACGCACAAACGAACTGACGAGTCACTTATTGCACTAGCTCACCCTGACTAGCAACACACATTTCATTTTAACATCGCTGTGGGGTTAACCGGGCATTCGGTCGGCCCCAGGCAGAATAATCCCACGGAGTTTTAAAATGCTTCATGGCAAGAGGCAAATATGCAAGTGCGCAACTTATACGGTTAACACACATAAATATGATTTGTTATTTATAAAGGAGTTTTATTCGTGTAGTTATTATCATATAATACAGCATAACTGTAGCGCATAATGTAGAGCTCTTGGGACACGCTATGCAATCCCATGGATTAAGGGATCCATGTCTTGTCTTATAAGTGAATCGCTTACGCATGATGGGTTAAGTGAGAAAGGCAATGAGCATAATCGCTTAGTGACCTGCTGTCAATCATTCTACTTGCGCAGGACTGATATGTGGTTTTGAACGACGGGGGGGGGGGGGGGGGAGGGGGGGCGAGGGGGTTGCAAAAAGCTAACAAACATAATAACGGAGAAACCAAAAACCTGTAATCACAGCCCGTCGCCGCTTCAAGATGTTGCCATGGTGCCACGTAACAAACTATTAATAAGGAAAGGGCGTGGGTAAAGGGGGGAGGGGGTTGCAGGGCTTGGTCAGCCCCCTGGAAACGCGACACCAAGACTGCGATAGAAGAAAAAGTATCGACATATAAACACAGGCAACAAAGTGAGTGCTGGCTACTTTGAAATTTAAGACTAAGGCTGGGATATATGCTAAGAGAAGACGAGCCAACTTTAAGTTTGCAGTATTTATGTAAATTAAGGTAAGAAATTAATTTTTTCTTGACACTTTTTGTCCTTGAATCAGTACATAAAATTTTCTAAACATAAATTAAGAAGATTCTCCAAATGTATTAATGATTTGGGGCTAGACAACGAGGCATCACAGCAGATGACCTGGTCAGAAATCACAGATCACCAAAGAGGACGTCCAATCAAAGATCAATAATTGCAGTGGTTTGCGGCCCTTGATACAAATTTACCAATTTCGCTCGAAGCCTTTCACTTAATCTTGTTCATTATGTGCACAAATGTGAAAATATAATGGTCAGAGGTGACCTTGACTGACCTCTTAAGGTCACCAATCACCGATCACATTACCGCACATTATATTCTGGCTTTAGATCACAGCGAAGGCTACAGGATGAGTACGACGGGAGAGCGGCCGGGCTCGGGACACTCGGCGGCGGCGATGTCGCAGCACTCGCACCACACCAGCAGCAGCGAGCACACCCCGGCACAGTCTCAGGCCGGGCCCGGCGTGGCGCTGCTGGACACGGGCGCTGACCCATACGACAGATTCAAACTCATGTTTACAGGTAGCATTTCCCACCCACCCCCTCCCCCTCCCTCTCTCTCTCTCCCCTCTTCCTCCTCCTCCTCCTCCTCCCCCACTCAACTCTCTCTGCATCCCTCGCCCACCTTCCTACCATGCGTGTCTAAACAAAGAAAAAAAAAAACATAGAAATGGGGAAATTTTGAGGCCATTTGAACGTTTCCCATAAAAGGGGGGGGGGGGGGGGGGCTGTTCTGCCAGAACTGCACTCCGTGTTTGGTTGAAAAAGCGATATTTTCAAAATTAGCACTCTACGTGAAGGGGTCGCTTTAAAACGTCATCAACAAGCATGGTAACTAACTGGTGTGTGAATGGCCTCCTTGGCCTTCGCTCGCTCTCGTCCACTCTGTCTCTCTCTCCCTCCCTTCCTTCCACTGCCCCCCCCCCCCTACTCTCTCCCCCTGCCCTCTCTCTTTCTCTCTCTCTCTCTCTCTCTCTCTCTCTCTCTCTCTCTCTCTCTCATTTTTGTTTTCTTTCACAAGTATGGCTGGTTCAGGACAGGAAGTTGGAGAAAAAAACAGCGCTGTTAAAACAGTTCATTAATTCGAATAACAATAAATGCATCAAAGATCAAATCTACAACAGGTCACAGTGGACTGCCACTTTTAAATAATATTGCATAATATTAACAAACGCCTCCTCTCCCCCCTCCCTATCCCCGAGTGCGTTTCTTGTACAACATTTGCCGTCACAGAAATAACATTAAAATAAATTATTTGACCAACACAGGCCCAGACGGCACAAGGGACCACCGCGTGAAACGAGTCAACGACGAATTCACCGGCATCGGCGACAGGTCATGCGAACGAACTGGTAACCTCGGTTACATGTTTCGAATGCCCAAAGAATTTCCTTTTCCGAAAGGCAAACATGGCCGTCTCGGGGAAATTGGCGGTGAAATAGAAATATGGAACATCAAGAAAGGCATCTAGTGACCGGCATTTTGAAAGTAAACAAATAACATATGTCCAAGTTCTGCATACGACTTTATACATCTTTAAACACGTTTTGTGTAATATTTTCATTGCACCCCCAGGAACTTCTCATAACCTTCACATGCTTGGACCATGAGGGTATGGCGGGGGGGGGGGGGGGGGGGGAGGTTGGGGCAGGGGTGGTTTTTGGTTTGGGGGGGGGGGCTCCACTGGGAAAATCAGGCAGCACCTGTTAGCTTACTCAGCATATATATATGCTGGGCGAATGTCTGTCCCGGCACAACCGCAAGATTAATCAGGACTAGACAAAACTATGATCACTTTACAAGCTTGGACCATGGCGGTATGGCGGAGGAGGGGGACACTTTTGTCATGGTGGCGGGGGGGGGGGGGGAGGGGGGAGCAGGGGGCTCAGGGCCTTTGGTCCATCACTGTACTACTAGCCAATGCTTCTGCACATTAATGAAAACTACAAGTTTCACAGATGTCACACAAAGCACATTTTCCCAACCGAAATGTATAAACAAGTTTTTCAAGCGAACGAAAAAATGCTTTAGATAGCTAAAAACTGAGATATGCCTTAACTGTAAAGATAGCCTAACTGTAAAGATAGAACTCATTTCTCCCATATATATATATAATTTTTGAACAGCTTAGTCTCTGTTTCTAAAAATAACTGGCGTTGCTTCCAGTGCATTCAGATATTCAGGTTAATCGTCGGCTGAGCGGTGCACTAAATCTTTGGAAATCCAAACCTGATTTGGACAAGCTCCTTGAAATGGTTAAATGCTATTGAGAAACTTGTAAAGTGAAGTTTAAATGCATAATTTATACCAGGGAGCAAAAATGTTTTGTTTTTCACTAATCTGATTGTCGACGCCATGACCCAGTTGGCTCTGAGAAAGAACAACGCATCGCTCCGTCAATCACAATTTTTTTATGCAAAAAACTGAACTAAACTCTTTAAATTGCGAAGCATATTTGTGAATGATTACTCAACATGTCACTCGCTAAATAAAGAATATTCAATGCAAGCATAGCTTTCAGACTTTTTTTAACATTTTGTTTGATCCTGAGTTAGAAGTTAAGAAGAGCAATACACCAACATCTAGAGCAATTGCACCCAAAATTTCAGCCCAGGTTACGACATTCCACACTGTCCGTATCTGTTTTACTCATGCCGCTTAAAATGAAGACCAGTCGTTGACTCTGTCAACATTACATTAGACGTTGACTTCTGCCAACATTAGACCAGTCGTCGACTCCTGTCAACACTAGAATGATCGTTGAATTCTGTCAACATCAGACTAGTTGTTCGCGTCTGCCAACATCTGACTAGTGCTTGACTTTTGTCAACGTTAATCTAGTCGTTGACTTCTGTCGAACTCAGACTAGTTGTTGACTTCTGCCAACATTTAACTAGACGTTGAGTTCTCCCACTGTCAGACTAGTTGTCAATGTTTTGCATCGGACAGTTTCAAGTCCGTAAGACCAAAAACTGTAGAAAGAGTTGACTACGTTGTCTCAACTCTTCTCCTCTCTAACTCTGGCTAGATCTGAATTATGTATTAACAACAACATGATATCATGATCCCAAAATCATGAAGTCACGTTCTAAGAATCATGACGTCACGATGTCAGTGCCATAATGTCACGATCTCAGAACCATGACGTCAAGATCTCAGAACCATGACGTCACGATCTCAGAGCCATGATGTCACGATCTCACAACCATGACGTCACGATCTCAGAACCATGACATCACGATCCCAGAACAACAACGCCACAATCTCAGAACCATGACGTCACGATCTAAAAGCCATGATGTCACGATCTCACAGCCATAACGTCACGATCTCGGAACCATGCCGTCACGATCCCAAAACCATGACGTCATGATCCCAGAACCAGGACATCACGATCCCAGAGCAAATCTTTTACCATAAGGCTTTATACTTAACAATAACTTCATAACTTTCTACAAAAGAAAACCGTTTATTACACCGGTAGAGTTGTACAAAAAAAATCGATCGGCAACAAAAACAACCTGTCAACAGAAGATCTCTTTCACCGAGTGCATTACATCATATATTTTATACTGCGTTAAACCATCAAGAGATGAAAATTCAATAAAATTATAAAAACACTTCTAAACCATTCAAATGAATTTCTAAATGCGTAACTGTTTTTTTTTTTTTATAACTGTCATCTTTTTATTGGCAAAATTCTTTTTTTTTTGTTGACAGTCGTATTATGTAATTTGCCTTTTAAGAACAAAACTAGCCTTGGGGCTCACCTAAAATTTTCACAGACTGACCGGATCAGCATTTCATGTTAATTTCGAGAGGAGGGGGGAGGGAACAGATACGAGACAGAAATCTTCACTGTCTCCATGATCTGATGACATCTTTCTCAGCTCTGGAGCGAAACATGTTTATTTTCATATTCATGTCAACTTGAAATTTTATTAGTTATTTGAACTCGTCTATTCTTGAATTTTGGGATTCCGACTAGGGACAATAAACAGTAAGAGCCGTTGATTTATGTTCTGGTGCTGGTCTAAATTCTATTTTGATAAAAAAGATCTAACCTTTTGTGAAAAACACGAATGCGCTCTTATAAATTCGTTTTGAATATGTGAGTAATAAATTCTATAAAGCTACACAAGACTATATCATTTATAATAACAAGACATCATAATAAGAGTATATTAAATAGTTTTGTTGAGACCGACAAAGTGAGGCTATTCCCGGAATAGACTGATGAGGCTCGGTCTGTTCCCGGAATAGACTGATGAGGCTCGGTCTATTTCCAGAATAGACTCATGAGGCTCGGTCTATTCCCGGAATAGACTCGTGAGGCTCGGTCTATTTCCAGAACAGACTCATGAGGCTCGGTCTATTCCCGAAATAGACTCGTGAGGCTTAGGCTATTCCCCGGAACAGACTCACGAAGCTCGTTCTATTGTCGGAAAAGACCCATGATGCTAAGTCTGTTCCGGAATAGACTTGTGAGGCTCAGTCTCACTGACATACACAGAAAATCAGAGCAGCTGAATTGCCCAAAATTTGCGTTAGTCTATTCCGGAACAGACTCACTTTGACTACACTGCCTTGTCTCGCACATAACAAAAAATGTGTGAATTCTTATTTGTTTGATATATTCTTATTTTAAGTAACACAGTGTTACATGTGGATCTAGGCAACATCAAGTCCGGGCGGTAGGGTTTTCCTCGGGCTCTCCAGACTCCGTATTATCGCCCGGGGTGCAGGAAAGCTGCCGTGTTTCCTCCTCTATGTCCTTCACCAGCTGCTGATACCCCTTATCTAATCTGGCCTCCACGTCTGGGGGTATAGCCACGTCCCTGAGGTTCTCTGCAAAGAGATATGAACACGATAACGACTTTTTCCCGTCATTACCCGGAATCGCCGTAAACCTGCCATTCTCAAACGATCTGCAGTTTTAACAGATGCCCGGCTATTCTTGAAAAAAAAAAAAGCAATCGAAACGATGCTTAGTTTCAGTAGAATTTTTTATTTTTTTTCGGGCGGAGTGATCAGCATCTTAGGGAAAAAATATGGTATTGCTCAGTTTACTACAAAGTGGTCCAGTTAAACTAATGTGTACGCGATACTGCCACTGAAGACAGACGGAATGAAACAGATCGATATATGTTAAGTATATAGTATAAGTATAGTATAAGCATAAGATCGATATATGTTAAGTATAACAATCTAGCTGATGGATTTAAAAAGTAGTTCCTGTCTTTCAATAAGAGTACTATTTTCGCGAAATCCCAAACGGATCCATGGAACAAAAAAGTGCGAACTTACACAATAGACCGAACTACCGCACAGGTTTGCTGCAAGACAATAACACCGTTTCCATCAACGTCTCACCTCTTTAACAGTGCTCACGAACCCGCCCCCCCTCCCCCTCCTCCACCTCCTTCTCCCACACCATGTTGTTCGGGATTATCGGCAATAGGCTTCTCAGCAACCAACAACTGGACAACGTTCTCATAGGCTACTCGCACCGCCGGGTCGCTCTCGCTGTGCTAACGCCCCCCCCCCCCCCTCATCCTCGCCATGTCGTTCAGGCTTACCGGCTAGAGGTTCCTCCGCAATCAACAGATGGACGACGCTCTCACAGGCTACTCGCGCCGCCGGGTCGCTCTCCCACAAGTGCAGCTTCTGCAGGATGACGTACGTGTTCTTCTCTTTGATGTACTCCCGGCACTTCCGCAATACGCACAGCTGTGTAAGTACAGTAAAACCTGCGTTAGTGAACACCCTTGCTTAGTACACAAATCCTCACTAATGAACACCCTTGCTTAGTGCACAACCCCTCATTGGTGAACACCCCTGCTTAGTACACAACCCCTCATTGGTGAACACCCCTGCTTAGTACACAATCCCTCATTAGTGAACACCCCTGCTTAGTACACAACCCCTCATTGGTGAACATCCCTGCTTAGTACACAACCCCTCCTTAGTGAACACCCCTGCTAAGTACACAATCCCTCATTAGTGAGCACTCCTGCTTAGTACACTACCACTCATTGGTGAACATCCCTGCTTAGTACACAACCCCTCATTAGTGAACACCCCTGCTTAGTACACAACCCCTCATTGGTGAACATCCCTGCTTAGTACACAACCCCTCCTTAGTGAACACCCCTGCTTAGTACACAACCCCTCCTTAGTGAACACCTGCTTAGAACACAATCCCTCATTAGTGAGCACCCCTGCTTAGTACACTACCCCTCATTGGTGAACATCCCTGCTTAGTACACAACTCCTCATTGGTGAACACCCCTGCTTAGTACACAACCCCTCATTGGTGAACACCCCTGCTTCGTTCACAACCCCTCATTGGTGAACACCCCTGCTTAGTACACAATCCCTCATTAGTGAGCACCCCTGCTTAGTACACTACCCCTCATTGGTGAACATCCCTGCTTAGTACACAACTCCTCATTGATGAACACCCCTGCTTAGTACACAACCCTTCATTGGTGAACATCCCTGCTTCGTTCAAACCCCCTCATTGGTGAACACCCCTGCTTATTACACATCCCTGCTTAGTACACAACTCCTCACTGGTGAACACCCCCGCTTAATACACAACCCCTCATCAGTGAACACCCCTGCTTAGTACACAACCCCTCATTGGTGAACATCCCTGCTTCGTTCACAACCCCTCATTGGTGAACACCCCTGTTTCGTACACAACCCATCATTGGTGAACACGCCTTAGTACAAACCCCTCAATAGCGAACACCAGTGCTTAGTACACACAAAAAAAACCCTCCATAATGAACCCCTTATTTTTTTCGAATTTTTACCTTTCGTTATGAACATTATCTGTCGTCAGTGGTCACCTCTGTATAATGAACATTTTAGCCGGTCGGGCAGATGTTCATTAGACAGAGGTTGTACTGTACTTCACTAAGAATCTGAGTCTGGTTGTTGAAATTAATAATACAAAACATCGAAAAATATGACATCATCGAACCGGCACTCCGCGTGGACCGCGTCTATCTCCACAATTTACCCAATTTTTTCCGCGTTTTTTTTTCTTTTGGACGCGCACGGCAACAGATCTGATAACAAGTACTTCACTCCTCGCCAAGCTAATGGCATATATGGTCAAGAAATTTTGAAATGAATGGAGAAACTTGGGAAGTCTGCGTCCAGTTGGACCATCGAAATATGGTCACAGGATGGATATATATATATATATATATATATATATATATATATATATATATGTATATAAATACTCTTTCTTAGAGAATACTTGGAAAAATGGGACGCGCTATCGTGCAAGATCTCAGTCCAAATGGATACACAAGTTTCTTTTTTTTTTAAATGTGACACAACAGGAGGTGTAAGGGACAACACACCTGCTGTAGCGTGTCAAGTAACAACTTGCGTATGTCCGGATCGCTCTCCCGCTGCTTGGTCGGCTCCAGGTACTGCAGATCCAGGGGCAGCTTCTCCGTGTCCTCCTCATCGATCTCCTCCGGCCCCGCCAGCGGCAACAGTAACCATGGCAATATGTCGACGTCTTCGCCTAGCAACCACTCGTGGTAATCTGAAAACGAAAGTGGAAGCGTCCATAGAGAGACACACAGGGAGGTGGAGGGAGAGGGATAACTTAACCACGGCAATGTGGGGAATTATCTGTTTCAGGATTTTGTTATATCTTGTTATAAAGAAACAAGGAACCTGAAAGCGGAGTTTCTCTAACGAGGAGTTGCTCTAAAGGAGTTGCCCTTCTAGGAGTTGGTCTAACGAGGTGTTATACTGTATAAACTGTGATGTGATTAGCAAAGAAATAGTATGCATTTTGAGGTTTGCGGTTATTTATCAATAAATCTGGACACAAAAATCGCGGGAATATGCAAACCCTGCTACTATTTAGTATAAACCTCCGCTCCCCCCCCCCCCAACTCCTACACCCCCCTCCTTCCCCGCAAGGAAGACACCACTGATACAGCATCTGCCCTGTAAACGGGTAGAGTGACAGGACAAGGCCAGGCTCCCCCCCCCCCTCATACACCACTCCGCAAGGAAGATGCTACCGACAGAGCATCTGTCCTGCAAACTGGTCGAGTGATGGGAACAGACTAGACTCAACACACGGTACCTGTCTCAAAACAGCAGTTGTGAAGCGTGGCCGCGACGCCTCCCCTGCGTATCACCGAATCCTTGTAGTCCGTAAACGGCAGAAGCCGCTGTATGACGCAACGCTTCTTGTCCAACACGTACTGTCTCGTTTCCTTGATTTGCGTCAAATTGGACAGGAAGCTCCCCAGATAGTGTAGCGTGGCGTGTTTGTTGTAGCCAACAGTACAAAACGCTGTGATTATTTTATCGAACCCAACTGATTCCTGATTGGCCACAATCTGTGTCACGATTTCATGGGCGCAGTCCTTACATCTGGACAGGTTCGTTAAAATCGAACACACAATATCCGCATGCTCAAAGTCGGGTTTTAGAACCAGTCTCAACTGCTTTAACACAAAGTCTTTTTGTGAAGACAAAGTTGTAATTTTCACGGCAATATCGGAGTACGTTGAAAGATTTATTAAAGCAAATAAGGCCTCCTTCATAATGCTCGGCTGAGTGCTGTCGTCGGCCAGGTCAATGATAGCGGTCAGGTACCTGTCGTTGGCCGCGATGAACTGGCAGCCGTTCTCTGAACCTGCCACGCAAGAAACGAATAGATGCTTCACAAAAACTATGCAACGATTTATCTTGAACGTGGATGTAAATTAACCGTTTGCAGGGTTATCTGGTTTAAAATGTCATTATTTCTTTGAGTTGACAGACTGCCTTTCCTGCACAGTTTTCACGATAAATGAAAGCCTGGTTTAAAATCAAATAGGCTAGCTCTAAATTATATCCATCAGCAGAGCACAAAACTTCTATCAAAACATGTATGGCTAATTATATGAATAAGCATAAAGTGTCTGAACATTTCGACCGCGAAACGAAATTCCTCAGCAAAACACCAACAGCTGATGAAAAAAAAAAAAAAAAGAAAATTGTCGCGCTGTGATCGTCATCCTATAAAAAAATAAGAACACCGTAAAGTTTATTTACCGTCACAACATGCTTTCAGAGACCCCCCCCCCCCCACCCCCACAACACACACACACGAATTTTCACAGACATCTGCAAGTTAAGGACATTTCAGATACGTACCTGTTAATCCAAGAAAATACTGCATCGCAATAGAACGGACATCGGGGCGAGCTTCAGTCGACAGAAAAGGCAAAATTTCTTCATCGATGTGCTTGGCGTCAAAATCCGCCATTGTCCCTACTTCTTGTGTCATAAAACGTGATGATAACCAATGCCCAGCACAACTGCTGTGTTGATATCGCTACCTGAAATGTGACATTGCAGTCTTTTAATACAAACAAAACAACCTACGCAGATCTCCCAACAAGAAAGTTTTAGAAATACCGTATGAGACAACTCCTAACATTTTAATCATAGTTGACTGGGTCTAGCAAAGAGACATTCGAAGCAAAAGTGTCCTTCAAGTTAAGTTTCTATTTTATCTCAACTGGGATCAAGAAAATTTCCTCTCCTGAGCATGCTTAGTGGAAACCACAAACAAGCATATTCCGTTGTTGTCCAAGAACCAACCTTTACCGCGGTTCGTAATGTAGTGTATACCAACTTTTTAATCAGCAAACCTAATGGGGATTTCGCAAAATTGTACTCATAATATAAAAGAACTACTTGTACTTCTTAAAATGTCCATCCGCTCTGTGTTGTTGTAGGTACGAAAGTGCTCAGAATCATACCTCAGCATTTTGGTTTACTTGGCGCCCGCATCCGAGAACTTTTTTACAGTTTTCTTAGTGTCTGCTGTACAGACCGTAAATACGGGTTACAGGCTGCTCATGGGGTCAGCTGTTTTATAACAACGAGCATATTCTGAATTTATCATTGCCTATTTTTTCGTCTGCCGAGATCAACGTGCATCAACTTAGAAAGCTGTGCATCAAATTAAACTGGCGATGATATTTTCTCTGTTGGGCGTTGCCTATTCACCTGGGAACCAAACATGGCCAATAACCGGATTCACAGATTTGTCTGCGAGATTTACGCAAAGGAAAACTGGACTGCATTTATTTGTGGGGAAGGGGGGTGGTAGACACAGAAACTTTAAAGCATAGAAATCAATGGATGAATACATAAAAATCACCTCGAAATAAATATAGTGCCCTTTTATGTTAGAACTCACTATAATACTGTCATAAATAAATTTTCCCACATTCCAATAAAGTTTTGACATCTTACAGATAAGCCAGGGTCAAAAACATTAGCTCCAGGAAACCATCCGCTACTGAGGTCCCGCCTAATATATACCAAGTATAAATAATGAAGAGCTGACTTGGAGCTACAAGAAGATCAACATTTAGTGTATTTTTCTTACTTGTTTCTTTAAGTTTTTTTTAATCTGGGATTTCCTATATTTCCTCTATTGAGCATGCGCAGTCGAAACCGTGAACTTGCCTGTTGGCTTGTGCCTGGGTATCTAGCTTCAAGAAACACTACGAGTAGGCACCAGGGTCTCCCTGGGTGTCCCGCATGAGGTGGGCGACAATAGAGATTTTACTTATCCTGGTCTGTTCCGTACTCACCATGCACCAGTAAATAATCAGAAATACGTTTTAAATCATAAATTACAAAACAGTTCCAGTAGAACGTATTTATGTTAAATACATCCGAGGTTAAACTTCAAAAGGTTAACAGAAAAAATTGTCACAGACTAATAAAAGATGTGGTGGTAGCATAAGCACGGGCTTATCAAGAGTGCAAATCATTTGTCCCTGATAGTATAACCCATGAAAGAAATTCCACAAACGCGCCAGGTTCAAACTAAACACCCATTTGTGTGATAAATGCGCCAGAAACAGCGGACTCCCAAAGTATTTTTCATTTTAAGATCACATTGTGGACTCAAGTTCTTAAATTTCTTAAATGATCAAAAAAGTTCTAAGACATTCTCAGCAACATCATAAGTTAAAGATAACAAGGTAATGCAATTTTCCTAGGACAGATTTAGAAAAATCGTAATCCTACATAATAAGCCAACATATTGTTACCTAATGTTACACTTAACAGAGACAAACTACTATTTACAAGTTTAAAATGAACGTTTCCGGGTGAAAAAGAACAAAAAAAAAAATAAATAAATAAAAAAAAAAAAGGCCGTCACTCATTCTGTGCCTCACAATTTTCGTTTTAGGTACATATAACAATTCATAGCTTACATATGTTAGAAGGTCACCCAAAAATACGTTCCTTGAAATTTCTAAATATCTGTTTCTTGATCAAATCCAGCAGATCGGAAAAAAGGCAGATACTGGGGAACAAAATCAAACACTGGCATTTTTGTTATCAGGCTAGCTAGCAACCTGCGGAACACGTTATTTCTAAAAAGTTAAAAAGCTTACTGACGGTTAATATATTTCCAGCAAAATGTCCTGGAACGGATTGCTAATTGCCATCGACTAGTGCAGCTAGTCAGAAACACACACACACACACACACATATATATATATATATATATATATATATATATATATATATATATATATATATATATATATATATATATATATATATATATATATATATATATATATATATATGCCATGAATAGGCTTAACTGGCTAGCTAGCCGCTGGCAAGAGTGGCAGAATTTTATAAAAAAAACACAAAGTCGGCCTCATATAAAATGTCGTAATTCGATCTTTCTGAAACAACTTCATAATAAAATTTTGCACTAATATTTTTCTGACAGAAATAGCTAAATCTACAAAACAGTATTCTGCGAATGGATAGCACGAGTTTTTTTGTTTTTTTTTTTACATATAATACAACCGTATTACTTGCTTTTTTACAGGCTTAAAGTTCGGAATTAAAGGGTTATCAAAAGCCGGTGATAATCAAAGAAAAACTCACCCACAATAGAACGCACCCTAAATAAACAAGCATGTTTCCGGTTTCTGAACTTTCATTCATTCCATATTTCTTTGAAATATAATGCTAATATTTCTAATTTTAAACAATTGATTGTGTTTTTGCATTGATGGATAGTAATCTTAAAGATACACTTACCGTTTAACAGTTAAATACCAAGTTGACATAATTAAGTAAATGTTTTACGCCGTGATGTTTATACAACCATCTGTGATTCAAGTGGTCAGTCAGTTATGGGTGTACGAATATAAGTTGGGAAACATATTTAGAGTCAGTGCCATAGATTGAAGACTTCCATAAGAATAGTAAGAGGCCAATTAAAAAATTCTTTTCAACCAGGCATGATTAGTCTAGTCAGTTATCGCTGTCCGCCTGTCCCAGCATTTTCAATCGGGTCAAAGACCTGGAGTGGTATTCTGCTCTGTCCTTATTTTTAAGGATGTCCTTATTTTTAAAAATAAGGATAAAAAAGCTATTCTGCTCTATCCTCAAACTTAACAAAGTCTTTTAAAAATAAGGATAAAAATTAAGGATGAACCATCTAATCTCAAGAATAAGGACGTCCTTAAATATAAGGACAGAGCAGAATACCACTCCTGCCATGGGCTGCACTAGTCCCGATCGAGTGACCCTAGTCCATTACCACTCTTCTACCCAGACTCCCTCCTCTGTGGAGGTCTGAGTCACCTGGGATTAGGGATGCACTAGTCCTAGATGACTCTTGCGGCCTTCCTATGACAGCCTTTCTGTCCTAGGAAGATGAAAAGGGTCCGCTAGGACGAGGTCGGCACACCCTTAAAAGTAAGGCAAATTACGATTTAGGCATATAAGCACCTGACCAGGACTACTGACCAAACTTTATTTTGATGGTTCTGCTTTACACTTGAGATTCTACACAAGGCCAATCAATTAGTAAGATTACAATTTTTCAGCTTTCCCAATTTTGGACGAAGTAAATAAGCCGATTCACAGTTTCTTCTGCGAGATTTACGAAAAAAAATGAGGACTTCAGTTTTTTGGGGGATAAAAATAGAGAAACTTAAAAACATAGAAGTCCATGGAGAAATACATAAAAATAATTTTGAAATAGATATAGCGCTCTTTTTGTGTTAGAAACCCATTACAATAGTATGATGAAAAAATTTTCTCATTTTCCAACAAAGTTTTGACACTTTTTAGATACGCCATGGCAGAGAAAATTAACTCTAAGTTATTTTTCTTATTTGTTTCTTTATGTTGTTCCACAATGGAAATTGCGTGTTTCCCCTATTGAAACGTGAACTTGCTTATATGTTCAGAATAAGAGATTCAACGATATTAATATCTTTACTAATTTCCAATAATTTCCAATGTGAAGTAAAGTAAACTTCCTCTCAGATGAGGTGTGCACATGAATTTCGTAACTGATTACAAGAAATAACAGGTCTGTGCAATGATAAGTCAATGTATGAAATACATACAGATACAAAAAAAACAGCACCTACAGATTTCTTTTTGAGAACTTTTTTTTTTGTTCAATTAAAACAAAACTGCTTTTTTCATTTGAATTTGGTTCTCTTCGGATGTAAGACCTTTAACTATGTGAAATATACCAATTACATCAGAGAATATCATGAATTGCTGTGGAGAAAAAATATTCAGAGTTGGATGAATGTATGCGTCGTTTAATCTTTCTGGGTAAAATTGACATTTGTATATGCAACCAGCAAATTTATTTTGTGGATGTTTCTATACTTTTTTCTCATGTTAAAACATAAAAAGTGGAGGAAATGAACGGGAATAAATCGGATGAAAAATCGACAGCGTGTCCATAATTGTGAATGTTCAAAATCAGTTACGAGTGGAAAATAATGAAGTTGTACAGAATCTTTTGCAATAGTTGAACAATGAAGATATAAAGTTATAAATGCGTTCAAATAACTAATACAAGTTTAATTAAAGTAACTTATTAAAATCCCACAGAAGAATAATTTCTGACAAGTGAAATAAGAAAAAGTAAAACAAAAAGGTAAAAAGATAATGGCGCAGTATATTAAAATTTAATTAACTTTTTTAATTTAATTAAAAGTTAAAACATCGAAAATATAGATTTTAAAAACGGATGCTGTGTCTAGACAACGTTATACAATCGGAGTTGAGGTGTGATTAATGGCGATGTTGATATTAAATAAGCTGCAACTGAGTTTTACGTACAGCAGTAGGTTTTGATGTTTTATGATTTATGATTCAATTGCATTTAAACCAGGGTTGGTCGGTTTTATATATATATATATATATATATATATATATATATATAATATATATATATATATATTATTTTTAAAGAACAAAAAAAAAAAAATGGCAAAACATTGAAAATTTCAGAGCTTCTCCAGATGAACATGCGTTTTCATGAGCTGTGTAGTTTCTCAGTAATCGGTCCCGGAATTCAGTTCTGCTCTTGTACATAAACAAAGTGGAACTGTGCGATGGGGGGGGGGGGGATAAATTTGTTTTCTGAGATTCAAAATGCCGAAACAATTTTGTTAACTTCCCTACACGAATTCTTAGACTTGCCTCTGTACGCGCGATATTTCTGTAACAATTTAACGGTGCTTATTCTCTTGATCAACGTAGAACGGCCGTGCATCTGGAAATATTTTCAAAACAATTTCAGATTTTTTAGACATATTGAAATATTCACTGGCCCTGTCGCCATATGTTGCGATGATGACCCCAGTTACCGTTAGCTGCGGCTGACTGTTAGCGAATTATTTGCCCAGTTTGCTTGTGTGTCATTTCTTCATGGTGGAGAGATAACAAGCGTTGATAATTAATGTTTTCCACACACTGGAATAACAAAGTCGCTTTTTCTCTTTCTATGTTTATTTGTTTTATTTGGTGCTTTTTTGCGCACTAAGCGCCTCATTGTGTTGAGGTCAGGGAACATATAAAACGCTTACGTTCAAGAAGTCGCCTTCAGTGGCTTCAGTACGAACTGTTTTATAACAGGTTGTTTGTGTTATTGGCAGGACATGTAGCCCTTTCAGTATTAGTAATATCCATTGGCTTTGTATTTTAATACTGTTTTTCAAGGGAATACCAGAAAGCAATAAATAAAAACGCAGTCTGAGAGTTCGTTACTTTGAGATTGGGATTTCGTTATCGACACATATTGACACATCTTGACACATACTGACACAAGTTTTTGGGGCTCCGCGGGGTCAGCCAAATGAGCACAATGACATCAGAGACGAAATCAAAACCTAGCCTAACGCTCGGGATAGACATCGGAACAACCAGCGTGAAGGTGGCCCTTGTGGACAGCGCAACTAAAAGCGTGCTACGGACGAAATCGCGCGAAACTCACGCAAATATACACAGCGAACTCGGATCCACCGGAAGTGAGCAGGATCCGGATAAAATCCTGACGGCCCTGCAGATGTGTGTGTCGGGACTCCCAAAGGAGGAATTATTGCGCGTGGAGAGAATTGGCGTCACTGGACAGATGCATGGCGTGTTGCTATGGAAACGCGGGGAAGGCTGGAAAAGGAATCAGTTGGGGCGCTTTGATGTGGGGACAGTTAGCCAGTTGTTTACGTGGCAAGATGGGCGATGTACTCCCGAGTTCATAGACAGCCTGCCGCGACCTGATTCACACCTCAGGCTCTCCTCAGGGATGGGTGTTGCGACAGTATTCTGGCTCAAGAAAAATAAACCAGAAATGCTGGAAAAGTAAGTTTTCTTGATGCAATAGTATTTCTGGATTTCACTATTTTTCAATAATTTTTTTGAGAGGCAAGTAGGCCGCGTAGACCGATATATTAAGCATGTCTAAGGACGTTCGTCCGAACAATTATTATTTTTTCTTTGCCAAAGGATGTATCGGCCTAGTATTGAATTAATTTTAAGAACCTTTGTTTTTTGAAAATCTAATTATTTCAGAAAAAACACAGTATTTTTTTGGCACTTGTCCGGCCACTAAAAATGTATACGTCGAATAGAAAAAAAAAACTTTCTAGAAAGCAGGATAGAGAATACTCCGATTTTGCAAGTGATGCAGCCCTCCTCCTTCCTCCCCTCTTTTTGCTTAATACATAAAGTATAACGCGCTGTTATTGAAAAGCTTTGCAATCCTGGAACACCTTTACGATACAGCGATGTTATATTACGCAGAAACACAAAAAAAAAAATAATAATAAAAAAAAATAAAAAGAAAAGACTGTAGAGACAGCAGTCTGTCCATGAGACGTAAATAGTGTTTGCAGAAGAGAGACTGCAAGTGCTTGCGTGTGAAGGAAATATAGGAGTCGGCAGGAATGGGGAAGCTTAAAATAATGTACCAATTTGATCACGCAGGTGTCTTTCAAATCTACTTGTCTAGCTGGGCACGTACCATGCAACTTAAAAACCTGTATATAATTACATATTAGTCGAAATTCAATTTGTTTGTCGTGTGACTAGGCAGAGCCAGGTGATTCGAAGCGGCAATCGGAAAGAGGTGACGACCCTAAACTTGTCAACACATTGTCTATCCAAAACTTGCCCCAGTTCGTGTGCCCGTGAAATAAAAATGAAGAATATTTTCTCAGTTTCCATTTTCTAGTCTCGACATTTGTGTAAATAATTGGTCTATGTCTTGACACTTCAGTGACGTCATTCAGGTGTTTTCAATTTCTCCCTTTTTTAGTTATGACTGTGCAGGGACTATACAAGACCTGGTGGTGTCCATGCTGTGTGGCCTCGACACGCCCATCATGTCGTCACAGATCGCCGCCAGCTGGGGCTATTTCCACGCCACGTCATGCTCATGGAACACACAAATGTGAGTCAAGACAAATGCGTGTGCCTTTTGAGGCCCCTCTCCCCTACCCTGATTACTTAACTGTGGATAGTGCAAGTAAAAGCTGTACAGTTAACGGAATCCGCTAACTGTACAGTTAGCCTTTGTGAATACGGCCCGAGGAGGTTTGGGTGTTATCAATGCGTCCACCACCGGCTGCCACTCCCGCCCTCATATTCCGTTTCCTAATGATATTTGGTATATTGACGGCCTACCATAGTAGATAGGTCCAGGTTAGTTTTATTTTGACCAGAACGCAATTTCAAGCCCACTGTGGCCAGCATCTTGGATTCCGGTTGGGGGCTATGCTCTCTATGATGGCTTCTTTAGGCACAGTGAGGAGGAAATCCGAGGAAAATTTTTCACTCATAACGGACAACTTGGAAATAAAATTCCAAAATACCTTAGCAATATAAATAAGATTAAATCAAGGCGTTATTGCTTGTTTAATCAAAAACATGGGAAAAAAAAAACAATTGTTTATTTTCGAATGGTGTATTCAATGCGATAGATTCATTAAAATCACACGGTTGAACAGAAAAAGGAAGGGGATGGATGAATCCGTGAAAAGTCGTGTATCTGGATTGTAAAAAAAGACGTAACGCCCCCCCCCTCCCCCCAAGAAATGGTGTCCGCGTGTGATCCTGACTGCGTGGCCCTAGCACAAACCTACAGAGAAGATAGATAGCAGGATAGGCTTTCAGATGAGTTTGATTGGCACGGCGTGAGCACTTTTATTTTTAGAGCCAAATTCGATTAAGATGGTGTCGAAAGTTTAAGACAAAGAAACTGAGCATGTGGTCTAAGTTTCAAACTAAAACATAATAAACAAAAAATAAATAAATAAAAAAATAACTTAAATCGATATTTTTTTTCAGGAAGTGATTCGACTCAGTTCTGTATTTTTCTTCTGTGTAGTGTATATTTTTGGAACGGATTATCTACCTAAGTCTAAAACACAATCTAGAGTCCGAGATGTTATCTTTGGCAGCCAGACTAAACATTGGAAACATTTTAAAAGCAGTGGAAATACTTATGATCTTACTCCCACTTATTGGGAAAAAGTTTGTAGTTATCCTGGAAAGTTCCCTGGTAACCTTGACCTTCTCGGTCATAGTCAAGGTCAAAAACCGGAAGCTGATCATTCTCTCATTAACGACTAGATATAGAGCCATTTTGAGGTCTTTTTCCATGCACTCTGCCCTTACAATGACACACAAGGGGAACATGGGTGACCTTGACCTTCTCGGTCATAATGTGAACAAACAGTTTCTCGTGTGGTTTTTACAAGTGGGTCATTCCGCTGTCTGAATTGGGTCTAGTTTTAAAAGACCTCACCTAACTTTTTAACATTTTATTGTTGAACATTTCTGGCGATAACTCTATCAGCCACGAGGACAGAAATGGGAAAACTCGTCTTGTGGATATTTGCATCAGCTGTGTAATCCCAGGCCATTTATACCCTAACTTAATTAGTGTGGTATTAAATAAGATGGACTAATTGCTTCCGGGGACATTAGCTTCCCATGGATACAGGAAGATACCACTACAAAGAGTACCATGCCTCGTGGCCAGCGGCTACTTCTTTTCTATTGTAAAGGTTGCTACGGCAACCGAAACCGAATCAAGATTTTGATTCTCTCAACAGTACGAATCGTGTTATCACAACGTCCCGTTTCATTGATAGGAAACATGGGTTGTTGCAAACTATAAAAAGCATAAAGACTGTAAGATCAACAGAGTTTTGCTGAAATCTACAGAACAAAATACACCAGAGTAAATACAGAGATGCAACTTTAAATGCTTCTTGAAACAAAATTTTCTTTCGAACTCTGCAGTTTGACAAGTTAGCTTCATGAGCGTCAAAAAGTTATATCCTCTAATTCATCACTCACATTCTGTTCGTTTTTCAAACGAGGATATAATATTTACCCGCTTAGTCCCCATCGAGGACCGCCCCCCCCCCCCCACCAACGCACACACCCACAAAATGAAGGTCAGTCTTGTTGTGCCTGAGGTTCATTGCTTGCTGTCTAAGAATACACAAACATACAATCGAATCAGACTCTGTAAATGTTTCAAAATTTGATTTAACTGAAAGCGTTTACAGATGAGCAAAATGCTGTGTATTCTTAGCTAGCGAAAACTCAAATGGCATGCTTTATTCCGAGCCCCAGCTATGACCGCGCTGGGGTCATAAATCTATCACGCCATGAATATCTGGACAGGCCTTCCTACAGACATTCTCGATGTAAAAAAAAAAAAAAAAAAACGCGGGTAAATACTCTTGTCATCTCCAAAATTCCAAGAATCGCGGACAACTTGCTTCATCGAGAAATATTAAATAAAAAAAAAAAAAAAAAAAAAAAAAAAAAAAAGTGGCAGAAACTATCTTACTTTTTGAACCCTTTCACATTAAATATTGATCCTTCATTCTGTATATAACTGAAAAAAAATTAACACCCAACGCTAGTTCAACCGATTTAAAGAATTGTGTGGCGCGAAAACGTAAACAAAAGTGTCATACAGTGTCATACAGTGTCAAAAATGCCATGAAAATGAGTGTATAATTCGGAATTAAGACAAAAAAAAGAAAGTATCAAAAATGCCGTAAATTCCCTTAATAACTAGAGCGGCCAGTGCACACAAAACACAGGTTTTATATCACACACGTAAATGCCGTGGTGTGAAAAAGTGGGGCTTTTTTGCCTGAAAAGGCAGGTTGACAGCACTTTACTACGGCCACTGGCCGTATCCACAAAAGATAACTGTACAGTTAACTGATTCCGCTAACTGCTCCGTTAGCAATCAGTACATCCGAACATAAATTAATAAATTTACCGTGTGTAACAAAAAGATTCAACCTAAAATTGTTTGCGTGAGAAAACTGGATCAACCGATTTTCGCTTCTTGGAGTACAGTTAACGGCATAGTTAACTTTTGTGAATACCAAGGCAGGACGTTACGGTTGCATGTGGGTTTGTTTGCTTTAAACATCGTAAGAGACCTAAGCCATTTTGATGCAAACCCGATGGTTCAAATGATCGCTAAATTGTGCTTGGGTGCCCATAAACTATTGAAAAAATCTTTAGCTGCTACGCTAAAACCATCCTTAATATCTTGTGATTGATTGGAAATTTTCGTGGTAAGGAAATATATCGCCACGTCCATGCCTGTGGGCCATTTTACAGGCTAGAAAATGAAGATTATTGGCTATAAATCGCAGTGATCCATCTTCTTAATTTTAATTTTTGTGAATACCAGGGCAGGACGTTACGTTTTCACGTGGGTTTGTTTGCTCTAAACATCGTAAGAGACCTAAGCCATTTTGATGCAAACCAGATGGTTCAAATGATCGCTAAATTGTGCTTGGGTGCCCATAAACTATTGAAAAAATCTATAGCTGCTACGCTAAAACCATCCTTAATATCTTGTGATTGATTGGAAATTTTCGTGGTAAGGAAATATATCGCCACGTCCATGCCTGTGGGCCATTTTACAGGCTAGAAAATGAAGATTATTGGCTATAAATCGCAGTGATCCATCTTCTTAATTTTAATTTTTGTGAATACCAGGGCAGGACGTTACGTTTTCACGTGGGTTTGTTTGCTCTAAACATCGTAAGAGACCTAAGCCATTTTGATGCAAACCAGATGGTTCAAATGATCGCTAAATTGTGCTTGGGTGCCCATAAACTATTGAAAAAATCTATAGCTGCTACGCTAAAACCATCCTTAATATCGTGTGATTGATTGGAAATTTTCGTGGTAAGGAAATATATCGCCACGTCCATGCCTGTGGGCCATTTTACAGGCCAGAAAATGAAGATTATTGGCTATAAATCGCAGTGATCCATCTTCTGGCGACTAAATACCTGCTTCATGTATACGCACAGGAAGGGGAATTATTACAATACATCGATCAATACTGTGCGGCCAATTAAGGGGAAATCTCAAAAAAAGAATAAATAAATAAATAAATAAATAAAAATGCACGCCGAAAAGAAAGAAACATTGGTTGATAGATGTGGTTCATTTCTCAGTCTGTGATTGGGTTCTAATGGTAGTTATTAGAGAAGCATTGCTCTTGTGGAGAATAACGCCAAGGGGAATCAGGATCTCGGCAACTTCCAGTCTTGATAATGCGGGAAGTGGAAGTGAAACATAAATAAAAAAAGTAAAAATCAACCACATAATGTAAAGAATGTAATCGGGAAATGAGCTTGTGCCAACTTTATCACATCCATGGTCCCTTCTAGATTTCTGTGTCAGTCATATGACGTCAGCAGACTCAGCGTAATCACCTGATACCCGGAGCCGCAGGGTTCGCAACATCATTGTGGCGTTCTCGGGCAATCTTTTTTTTTTCTTTTAGAAAAAATATTTTGGCCCGTCGGACAAAAACAAAAACAAAAAAAAAAAAAAAAAAAACAAAAAAAAAAAAAAAAAAACACCAGTCAAATGTATCAGATACGTTTAATTTATTAGTGGACGGTCTTTTTATTTAAAAAAGTGTACAGTCGGCGATGCCATTAGAGAATCGGCCGCTTAGGCAACGGTTGCTTGGTAACGGTTCATGGCGAAATATCAACCCTGGAGCTACATGCAGTGACTTTCTATAAAATCGATTGCCATATCTTATTGCTTGTTTACAGATTAGAGGAAGCCAGTTTTCCCACGTGTCTATTGCCTAAGGTGTGTGAGGCAGGGCGCGAGGCAGGGCAGACCCAGAGCTCTTGGTACGGGATAGTAGAGGGAACAGTGGTGGGCGCTGCCCTGGGAGATTTCCAGTGTGCCTTCCACTCGGGACTTCCAGCAGAAACCGACGCAGGTTTGTTCTGCTAAACAGCCAAATATAACGAAAAGCGAATCAGAACGTTTAATTCAAAGAGCTTTGGAGCTTCCAATTTAGTACAGCTTCTTCAAGCGGCTATCTTTGAAAAGTGCAATATTTGTGGTGCTTTGAGCCCATTCTATGCTACGTAAACTAAACACAGCAGGAAAGGACATCTTGACAGAATGGCAGTTAAGAGGAAGGGTAGTAAGGTAACAGAGGAAGATGGATGATTTTACTTGCAGTTTCTGACCTGCATCCAAATTTGCAGACCGTTGAAAAAAACAGTTTGCATTGTGGAACTTTGCGCCGAGAAAAAACGACCCGTCTTATCTCTCTTGAAGCTTTCTTTTTGCTGCATTACAGCCATAACCAGATAACACTGTTTAAAGAACTATTTTTTTTTTCAAACAGAATACATGTGTATATATGTGTTTTTTTATAATTGGGTTCTTCTTCTTCTTCTTCTTCTTCTTGAAAATTCATTGCGAAAGAAAAAACACTTATTAAAAAGAAACGTGATACAGCACAGTGGCGGGGGGGGGGGAGGGGGCGGGGGGGGGAGGTTTATGGGGTGCAAAAAATTAGACCGTTAAATTTTGTGTTTTCACAAAAAGGTTGACTGCTAAACTTGCTACTTCGGTTTTTTTTTTTTTTTTTTTAATTTGTTTTTGGGAATCCCCCCCCCCCCTTCCTCCCTACGACCAAACTGTATTTACCACTGCTGTAAGATCGTCTTACAATGTATTAATGAAAAGACTCTTGGCGTTCTTCTTGTGTGGGTTCCCTAAGCCTGCGGTCATTGCCAGGGAGTCTTGTTTCTCAAAATGTCAGTCTTTTGAACAGTTCTGTTGTCACGAAACAGGAGAAAATGGCATCGAGCTCTGTGATATTTCTTTGCACTTTTAATGTTGTTTTGAGCATTGACAAGATCTCTCGTGTTTATCTTCAGCATATAATGGTGTATTGCTTTCAAGTGATGCTCTCTCTTACAGATAAATTCTAATTAAGTTGTACGTATTTTGTTTTCTTTTACGTAACCGTCCAACTGTCCAACCCCCCCCCCCCCCACCCCCACCCCCCGCCCTCGCTGGCCAGACCACGATATCACATCCTATTTATTTTGTCGGACTCAAGGCTTGGCTTATTTTTCTTTCTTTAAAGTGCAAATATAGTAACTATAGTGAAACCTCTATTTGTGAACCTCCAATTGGCGAATAGGCTGTTATCTGTTATCTGACTTCCACTTTCCGTCATACTCAATAGATCTATAAATAAATACAGTTTCTTTTCCAGACTATTTCAACACAAAGAACCTTTTCACTGTATACTTCTAAACTAATGCTATAGTCTGATTGGTCGACCAGAAGATAAAAGTGAACAGACGCTGTCGTCACAAGCAATTAAAACCCACGTAAATCATGTAACTATTTTGAGTGAAAATGAAAGTATTAACAAGCTAAAAATGTTGACCATAAAGTCAAGAATTTCTCTCTGGCCAGTATTAAGCATATTTTACCTTATTTTCAAGTCAACCTCAAGTTTTATTGACCAGTAAAAAAAATCGACCTTTCGACCAAAATTTTCGGAACTAGTCAACAACACCTTCTTGTTAACTCGAAATGAGTCGATACGTGCTTTGTTCTATAACGTAACTGGCGTGTTGACTTTGTGATATCAATCAATTTTTGTGTTCTGGTCAGCATTGCAAAAATGATTGCCTTGGAAATCGACCAATCATGTTGCAGCAATCATCTAACATATACTTCGTATTAACTCATACTAAGTCGATATCTGCTCAGTTGTGACCATAAAATCAAACGGAAGTCGGCCAATCGTATTGCAGGAATCGTGTAGCATATACCTCATATTAACATTGTTAAATAAAATCTATGATTTTGTCCCGACATAAACTACGTTACATTCTCGACGATACGCCAAGTTATGACAAGTAGTGAGTGATTTACATCGACCAGTATGTCAATATCATTAACTGGAATACACCAGTGTTTCCGAGCGTATAATTGTATCAGTCAAACTCTCTGTTTCCAAGGCAAATTTGATGAGTTGCAGCTTCAATTTTTTTTTTGGACTGAAATGCATTATATATTTCGGACGATAAGATGGGTTTTCTTGCTCAGGCCATATGGGGACCTTTCCACAATTCCTTTGATCTGTTTTTGGCTTACGCTGGCGGACATTGGTGATTAGTTGTTCAATTGGAAGTTGATGAGGAGAGCAGAAGCTGTTAGAATTTTTACTGGCTGTTTAACTCACTCATGTTACAAGCACTCAGTGACTCACTCATGTTACAAGCACTCAGTGACTCACTCTTGTTGTAAGCACTCAGTGACTCACTCATGCTACAAGCAGTGACTCACTCATGTTACACTCTGATTCACTCATGCTACAAGCACTCGGTGACTCACTCTTGTTACAAGCACTTAGTGACTCACTCATGTTGTAAGCACTCGGTGACTCACTCATATTGTAAGCACTCAGTGACTCACTCATGTCACAAGCACTCAGTGACTTACTCTTGTTGCAAGCACTTAGTGACTCACTCATGTTGTAAGCACTCAGTGACTCACTCTTGTTGCAAGCACTCAGTGATTCACTCATGCTACAAGCACTCGGTGACTCACTCTTGTTACAAACACTCAGTGACTCACTCATGTTGTAAGTACTCGGTGACTCACTCATATTGTAAGCACTCAGTGACTCACTCATGTCACAAGCACTCAGTGACTTACTCTTGTTGCAAGCACTCAGTGACTCACTCATGCTACAAGCAGTGACTCACTCATGTTACACTCTGATTCACTCATGCTACAAGCACTCAGTGACTCACTCGTTACATAGGCACTCTCACTCGGTTACAATCACATTCCTGATCGACTCACTCAGTTATAAATCACGAGTCAGTCACGGGCCTGACACACCCCAGCTGGTGGACGACTGCTTGAGCATATAAGTGACAGTTCCTGGGGCAGTGTGTATAAGAAATTGCCCACTCTCACTAGCTCATTTCTCACCAGCTAGGCGCTGGTCTGTTTTAAATAAGCGGTCAAAACAAAGCTTCAGTTGTAGGCTCGCGTACTCACTCGAAGGCTATTTCCGTACCCAGACTGAATTCCTTGCAACTGCGCTTTGCTTCTTAAAATTGTACTCAGATCTTGGCACTTTATTTTTGCCGTTGGGGACGGCGGGGGGGGGGGGGGGGGAGGAGGAGGAGGCGTCCAGCCGCCTGGGAAGACGTCCTGGAGGCCCAACCAACAAAACGTAAATTTTCTGACCTCTCCGGGCCCCATTGGCTAAGGCTAGTGGGGAAAGGAGAAGGGCAGACCGAATCATTGGGTTGGGGATGGGGGAGTTGGTTTGGGGTTCAGGCCTACACTAATTTCTAGCCTTGTTGTAAGTTATACTGCAGCAATCAAAGGGAACCAAGCCAGGTCTGCCTGCGTTGAGAGAGGATTTGGTTACATCTTTGGTTACGTTAAGCCGTATCTCACTAATTGTTTTATGCCGCATGGAGAAACTTGAGCACTATTATTACTCTCTCTCTCTCTCTCTATTTGTCTGCTCAATAGGTTTTTTTTCGGTACACTCGCTGAGCCAGTCATTTACGCACAGTGGATTTATGGGTAAATTCTACTCAACTTCCGTAAATTCAATTTGCCGGTATAACGCAAGTACTTCATTAAGGGACCAGCAAATGGAAAACGGCACCGCCCCAAGCTACAAATATCGCATTTAACATTCCAGGTCTTCAACCTCTAAGAGAGGAAATGCAAAGAGATATTTTTGCTTCAGAGTTGCATTGTGCTGTCCATGTGTTTAAAGGGTAGAGTTTGCCTTTCGCTAGCCACATGTGTCCTGTCAAAGAATATCGTTAATATTCTTCGGTCCTGTGATGCAGTTTCGTGAAGACTGGTGTTTCAATCTTTTCTCTCTTTTTTCTGTCTTTTTTTCCTTTTTGGTCTCTTTTTTTCTTCTTTTTTTCTCTTTTTTTCTGCTCTTTTTTTTCCTTTCTACTTGAGGTCCGCAGAAAAAGACTTGCGTTTCTTTAGCTATAATTTCAAGCGACAACTGAGCTCATCAGCAGCTTGTTCTTTTTTTTTTTTTTTTTTTTTTTTGCTAAAAAGAAACGACATTAACGGCAAAGCAATGCCGCGAGGAGTACAGAAGGTGAAAAATTCATATATCTGTATTATACTGTGTGGTTAAAGATGTGTCAAGTGCCTTGTAATTGCGGCATTTCGTGTTTGTCAGGGGAAAACACACCCTTGGGTATTGTTGTGCTAACCACTTTATACGGCGAACAGTGGTAATTGAGAAGTTAGAATAGGTAAGGAGGAGGTCGGTAAACATGCAAATAAAAGGTAAGAAACGCTTCTCTATACACCTGGTTACGGAGACCCTTCCGCCCCCCCCCCCATCGGCAACCCCCTGCTCCCATTCACACACACACAGACATGTTGACAGGTCGACGAACTCCCCGATCCAACCCCCTCCTCCCATCCACATACGCATAAGTAAGTAGATAGTTTGGTGACCCCTCCCCCCCCAGTCCCCCCTCCCATCCACACACGCACAGACAAGTAGACAGTTCGGTTCGGTGACCCACCCCAACCCCCTCCTTCCGTCCACATACGCACAAGTAAGTAGATAGTTCGGTGACCCCCCCCCCCCCCTCCATCCCCCTCCCATCCGCACACGCACAGACTAGTGGACAGTTGGGTGAACCATCCCCCATCCCGAACCCCATCCACACATGCACAAGTAAGTAGAAGTTCGGCTGTGCACAACAGAAAACCAATACAGAAAATTCATCTTTGTTGGGCCTCGAAAGAAGCAAAGACAACCAAGTCAACCTCCCCCCTCCCCCTCCCCTAAATTGTATAAAAATAATGACCAATTGTCTGGGTAAACTGACCTGTACATGCCTAAAACTATTTCGGATTTTAATTTTTCATTTGGTACCGTCGCTGGTTATACAGTTTTCACCGGGGAAAGGCAGGGATCCGGATATCATATCCGACTTGTTTGTCCGAGTGAGATCCGGTTAGCGATGCTTGGTGCACTTCCCAGGATTTTTGTTCCAAGTTTTTTGGACAGGCATCCGGTTATCAGGAACCCAATGATTTTAGATTTGACCGAAATTCCGGAGATTTTCACGGGATCTCCCGAATCTGCCGGTCGGAATTTGCAAATCCTGATAAGTTCCCGCGAGGTCTCGATCGGGGAGTCCGGGTTTATCCCGATATATTCCCGCGAAGTGTCGATCGGGGAGTCCAGGTTTATCCCGATATGTTCCCGCGAGGTCTCGTTCGGGGAGTCCGGGTTTATCCCGATATATTCATGCGAGGTGTCGATCGGGGAGTCCAGGTTTATCCCGATATGTTCCCGCGAGATCTCGTTCGGTGAGTCCGGGTTTATCCCGATATGTTCCCGCGAGATATCGTTCGGTGAGTCCGGGTTTATCCCGATATGTTCCCGCGACATCTCGATCGGTGAGTCCGGGTTTATCCCGATATGTTCCCGCGAGATCTCATCGGGGAGTCCGGGTTTATCCCGATGTGTTCATGCGAGATCTCGATCGGGGAGTCCGGGTTTATCGCGATGTGTTCCCGCGAGGTCTCGATCGGGGAGTCCGGGTTTATCCCGATGTCTTCCCGCGAGATCTCGGCCGGGGAAGAGTCGGGTGTGGAGAGTTAGTTCGAAATCAAGAGAGTATCTGTGCATGTTTCCACACCGACAAGCAAAATACCCAATAAACAGGGAATATAGGCCAAAGTTCAGGTCGTTCATATTCAGTCACTGTGCTTTAATTTCAGTGTTGAACATCAGCACTTCCGCCCAGTTAGCGTTCATGATGCATGAGAATTTCACTCCGCCACCCCTCGACTACTCCTCCACCATCGACTACTTCCCGTATTTCCACGGCAGATATTTGGCGGTGGCAGCAAGTCTTACTGGCGGAAATGTCTTGCATGGATTTGTCAAGCTTCTACAACAATGGACGCATGAATTAGGTACTTCACACAGCGCCACTTCATTGCCTTCTGCGCCAGTGAATAAGTTGTATGGCCCACATCCTCGGTGTAATGTAAATAGCCAAAAAAAAACAAACAAACAAACAAACAAACAAACCAAAAAAATTATAAAAAAAAACGGAGTACTGTTGGTTTCCGCTTAGCTGTATCTCGTTTAATCCGAAGAATTGTACAAAAAAAAAAAAAAAAAAAAAATCTTGTTATCCGCAGTTTAAATTATGTGATAGGCAATCTGCCCAACACTAATCTAACCAGGTGAGATATCTGAGCTGCCGGGCATAAATTATCCCGAAGTACTGTAGTTCGCTCGATTCGAATGATATCGTTTCATGCAATGTCGGCTGTATCAAGTAATAAGTAAAAAAAAAAATAACCCCTCAGTTTAAATGTCCCAGATGAAATACTATACTGTATCACACAGCTGCATATGTCAACTTACAAATAACGTGGGATTTTCTTCTCGCACACCCACACATGTAGATATATATATATTAAACTTAATTGTAAGCATTCCATTTCGAGACTTATTTCAACACAAACAGATTATTATTATTATTTATTTGTTAAATTGACAAGCGATTTTTAATGTTTGACAAATAAAAATTGCCCATAAAGCCGAAACTTCGCAAGTGGCTTGCCAAATTATTTGTCACATTTCTGGCAAAAAAAAAAATGCCGAAGACATTCTGGTTGAAATGTGGAACTAGAGCAGTGTGCATAGCCCACATATTCCCCACAACCCCCCCCCCCCCCCACCCATCAGTTAAACGCGACCATCAATAGTCAATCAAGAGCTGAAATTTTCCAAGTCCAGTTGGTGCATTTTCCTTGGACGAACCTGGCCCATTTACTTTACCCATCTGTGTTTGTTCCCATAGAAGCCACATACCAAGTTTCATTAAAATCCCTGCAGTTGTTCTTGAGATTTCGTGTTAACGAACTCATTCCGATGCTGAATAATTTCAAGGATTTGGTAAAATTCAAAGTCCATTGGGTTCATTATCCTTGAGCCAACGTAACCAACTTACAATACCGATCCTTGTTAGTGCCCACAGAAGCTATACACCAAGTTTCATTAAAATCCTTGCAGTTGTTCTTAAGATATCGTGTTAACAATAGTCAATCAAGACCTGAAATTTTCTAAGTCAAATTGGTCCATTTTCCTTGGACGAACCTGGCCCATTTACAGTTCCGATCTGTGTGTGTTCCCATAGAAGCTACATACCAAGTTTCATTAAAATGCTTGCAGCAGTTTTTAGGTTACCGTGTTAACAAGCTCACACAACAGTCAAACAAGAGCTGAAATTTTCTGAGTCTAGCTGGTCTATTTTTCTTGGACGAACCCTGCCCATTTACAACACCGATCTGCGTTTGTTCCTATAGAAGCTACATACCAAGTTTCATTAAAATCCTTGCAGCAGTTTTTAAGTTATCGGGTTAAGCTCTTGATGACAGACCGACCGACCGACAGATCGACCGACACGCGGTCGATCGCATATATTCCCCACAGGTTCTACCTGTGGGGAATAAAAAAAAAAACATTTTCGCCGTTATTTTCATTTGTCAAAGAAGTCCATTGACATCTAGTCACATTTGTCAACTTTTCAATATTTTCTTCTCGTACATTTAGTTCAGTTCAGTGTTCTCAAAAAGCTTCTCAACCCTTCTACTACTCCTATCCGCGGTTGGGATTTTGGAATATTTTTCGCAAATCTACGTCTTTTGATTGATATTTAGAACAACTACGCAACAGTCTACATTTTATTGTTGTACATTTTTATCTTTTTTTTTTTTTTAGTATTCATATTTTTAATGTTCTGAGTTTTTAATGTTCATGTTTTTAATGTTCTGAGTTTTTAATGTTTTTTATGTTCATGTTCATGTTCATGTTCAGGATTAGGAGTGCCGAGTAGTAAGATCTGGGAGAAAGTGAATTCCTTAGCGTCGGAGCAGGAGCAGACAGACTTGGTCATCACTCCTACCATATTTGGCGAACGACACAACGCGTCAGAACGAGGCTCAGTCACACATATCACGTCACGTAATACGTCACTAAGTAGTGTGTACACGTCACTCAGCCGCGGCATTATCACCAACCTGCATTCCATGATGTCACAAGACTTCCTTTTGGCTGCGGGAGTGAAGAGGATTGTGGGTAGTGGCACAGCGGTAGTGAAGAATGCGATATTAAGGCGGGAGATTTCTACTCAGTATAAACTACCACTCATATTATCAGAAGGCCGAGAGGCCGACTCGGCCGTAGGCGCAGCTTTGGCCGTTATAGAAAGCACTTCATAGGTCCCTCTCATTTCACAAACCATTGCTGCTCATTGTAAGGTACTCACACACCCGTTCAAATATTTCACTTCTACCCTCCTGCCCCCCCCCCCTCCGCCCCCCGCCCACGTCTTCCCACCCACCCAATGGGGCCTATGGATCAGAACGTTCAAATACACAACATATCGGCACCGCCGTAGAGCTTGGCTGTTTTACAACAACGCATATTGATTAAAAAAAAGCATGCATTTTTTGGCAATGTGTGGAACACTTCTGAAGAATGGCAGTGTAATTCCAGGGCTATTTTTTTTTACATACAGTTGGCTTAAATAGCTACAAAGTAGTCGTGACAAAACCCAGACTACATAGGGGTCCTTTTTTCCCCCTTTTTTATAGACGCTGCGCCATTCTTGTTCATTGTATTGTCATTGATATTTATGGTTTATTGTACGTAGGAGCGTTTTATTTCCTTGGTTTTTTTTTTCTCTACATGCCTTGGAAGGATATAGTGATTCCTATAACGGGTTCAATTTTTTTTTTTTTTTTATTTTGTGAGACTTGCGCTGTAAGAAATAATGCACAAAGAGTGTAGTCGCATTTGTGAATGAAGCACAACTTATACACGCGTTCGTCAACGGATAAAAAAATGTTACTGTACCGGAAAATCTCGTGTACAGCCTTGCAGACTTTGGCACTGTCTCTCTGTGCGGTGTTAGGCCCCTTTTTCCCTACATTAGCGTCTTCTCCGAATTAAAAGCTTGCTCGTTGATGAATTTTTATATAATTAATTGCTTAAAACATAGTTGCACTCTAGGCCATTTACGTCACTTTTGAGTTTTCAAATTTGTTCTTATTTTGTTCTGGAATTTGTGAAAATCCTGACTTTTTGAACAGTTCTAATAGATCTGGTTTTGGAGAATAACATATCATATTGCTGCATATCCTTATCGCCACAACAGAGTGTCTATTAGCCATCGTTACTCATACCATTATAACAGTTAACTTTTTCTTGAATGACAACGCCGTGGGTTCGTATCGGTGAAGCACTCCTGGCACTTTTCTAACTAATACCCATATCAATGGCACGGCAGAAAATGTAACCGATATAAATGACACGGCAGAAGATAGTACCGATGTCAATCACAGGGCACACGATAATGTTGATATTAACTACACGGCAGAAGGTAATACCCATATCAGTGACACGGCAGAAGATAATACCGATATCAATGACACGACAGAAGATAGTACCGACATCAATGACACGACAGAAGAAAGTGCTGATATCAGTTATACATCAGAAAATAATACGAATATCAGTAACACGGCAGAAGAATACCGACATCAGTGACACGGCAGAAAACAATACCGTTTTCAATGACACGACAGACGAATACCGATATCAGTGACATGGCACAAGATAATAGGATATCAGAGACAATAATACCGATAATACCGGTATCAATGACACGCCAGAAGATATTTCTGATATCAGTGACATGACAAAATAGTACTGATACCAGTGACATGACAAAAAGTAATGCCGATATCAGTGACATGGCACAAGATAACACCGATATCATTGACACGACAAAAGATAGTACCGATATCAGTGGCACGACAGAAGGCAGTACCGATATAAAAAGTGACACGGCACAATATAATGCCATTATCAATTAGTAAATAGTGAACCCGCTCACCGCTATACGACTGATTTCATCTGTTACACCGCTTTCTCCAACCAGCGCTGATTAAATATCAAGAAAGCCGTAAACATGTATAATAAATAAAATGGTGTCAGTCACCTCAAAGTGGACAAACATGGTTCTGTGGCACACAACCACCGCAAAATGGCACACGTGGTTCTCTGGCACACATTTTTCTGTGGCACACAGCCATGATCTTTCATTTAAAAATTAAAAAAAAATTCCTAAGAATGTTCAGCGAATTTAAGTCTGGTAGCCATTTGTTTAAAACCGGCCACTCAAAATTAAACGCTTCTTTAATAGTCAGTCACGTTGTTTCAGAAAATAATCTGGTCGGAATATATCGGTTGCTCGGTCACGTGATTCACATGCTTGGCTTGAAGTTAAGCTGTGGGTTGGGGGCCATTTCAAGAGTAGCCTTTAACCCATTATGTGTAAATGAACACCAGTTATCATTCTGTTGTATTTCAGAAAAAAAAACATATCACCATGTATTAGATTCTGCATTCTCTAGATAAGGTTGATAGTTAAGTTTTTGGTGTGGAAAAGAATAAAACTGTCGAGTTTCAAATTAACGTGTTTCATTAATCCAGCTGATTACCTTTGTGCTTTTTCTCTCTCTCTTTTAAATTACTTTTTTTTTCTTTTTTTTTTCAAAATTATAAAATGCTACAAACTGGATCTTTCCGTCTGTCTACCCCCTCTCCCAGACATGAGAACAGCCGGAGGCGAAAAAAGCGGAGATTTTTTTGAAGGGCCGAAGGCATTGATCTCGGAGACCATAAATTTGAAGCCCAAAAAAGCGGAAACAGCGGAAAAAGCGGAGATTTCTCATGTCTGCCCTCTCCTCTTTTAACGAACATATTTCTGACATGGGGATATGAAGACGTGAGCGTAACGATAAGAACCTGTTTTAGAACGAGCAGTAACTGCTGTTTTTCGCGATGACGTAGGCAATGGCGCCAGAGTGTCTTGCCTTTGGCTCTTGGGCTTCGAATGCAGTCAAACAATCGGCCTCGTTTTTCCCCAAATTGACGCAAACTTTGCAGTTGTAAATTTGATTATTTTTCTTTTCGGCGCCACAAAATGCCGACAATAGTGCAGCTGGGGGTTGTGTGTGTGTGGCGGGGGGGGGGGGGGGGGGGGGCTGGAAGCCCACTCTTCCCCCTCCCCCCCCCCCCTCCCCGAAAGCTCAGGCAGCAAATGCTCAGAGATTATATCACACATTTACTATCGCCATTACGTACACCATCGCACATCACAAATGTCGTAGCTCGATCACGTGGCCAATAGTTCGGAAAGGGTATTGTTCTCATGGTCCGGAATGTGTTATCGAATGTTATCAAATTTTCGGTGACTGTACAGTCACTGATTTGAGAGATTTACTGTAACATATACACAGCTATAAGTTGGGACCGAGATGACTTTAGTATTATTAATGGAGATAAACAAACAACACTCGCGTCTGCCAACCATCTCGTATCAGCTGAATTCCAGACATATCGACCCCCCCCCCCCCCCCCGCAAAAATGTGAAACAATATCATTGCATAATTCAGTTGATCTGGAGGACCACAACTTTAGGCCAGAAATCAGCGAATTCCCGTCAACTGACGGAAGAAACCGAGGCCTAAAACACTAAAGTTCTTCTTGGCAACGCCAGAGTATCACAAAAATCACCCTTCGTCCAACACAACTGCCCCCTGCCCGCTCCACTAGGCTATACACCCGTTGATCTTTTCTCGCCTAGGCTAAAATATGTAGTAGAGTACAGCAGTACTTGGGTCCTCTTTGTTTGCCAATTTGCTCCAATCAAACGACCGATAACATCTCACGTGACCAGCACCAACAGTGACGTACATCTCACTTCGACACTTGATGCTGAGTGCGATAAATTCTGAGCTGGTAAAGTCAAGTCACATTTAATGTGAACACGCTTAATTTGAAATTCGGTTAATTGGCAGTATCGATTCCGCCCGAGGAGGTGGGGGGGGGGGGGGAGGGGAGGGACGGAGATACGTATTTTCCTGGCCCCGGGCATTTCAAATTC
Source organism: Protula sp. h YS-2021 (assembly GCA_949752745.1). NCBI lineage: Eukaryota > Metazoa > Annelida > Polychaeta > Sabellida > Serpulidae > Protula > Protula sp. h YS-2021. The sequence goes on from OX457030.1 coordinate 28,880,561, forward strand.
TCCCACACCGACTTCATTTTACCGGCCACATGGTTTTTGTTTTTATAAAGCGGATTAACAAGGAACTAAAAAATGGCCAAAGCTTGTTATTTTATTTCATTAAATATTAACAAAAACACGTCCTAACAACTGAATTCTAAACCCACAATTTAACGAATAGTTGACTAGAGTTAAAAAACCAAACGTTTCACAATAGAAGCCTCCCACCTCTCCCCCCCAAAAAAAGCCCTACCACAAGACGTTCACAACTAATCACACAATCCTCCCTCCCTTCCACTGGATAGCTGGGCTCCTAAACACACATAATTATACTAATTTTATTTAGAGTTGCGCGAAACTTTTACTCTTCATCTAGTTAACAGTAACATAAAATCTCCTAGTAACTGTCTCCAAACTGTTCTTTCAAACCATCTCGAGGGATGCCACGTTTGTTTTTCATACTTCCAAAGAACACTTCCAAACACCGCAGGTCACGGGTTATACTTCGGGTATCTCCACCTGGCCCAGATAGTACACTTATGACACGTCGGTCACAGAGGTGGGTCAATCAAAGCTGTCAATCAACCGTGTTTTTTTTATGTAGTCAATGGATGCTGAATCTCATTAATCGACGGGGCTTTCCCACTTGGCTGAAATTAAAAAAAAAAAAAATGATTACATAAACATCCCTTTTGGTCACGAGGAGAGGGGTGGGGGTGGGGGAGGGCTGTAAGTGAAACAGACGCGAAATTGATTATTACTTTATTAACTTTTAATTACAATACCCTCCTCCTCAATTAGGGGTGTTGGGACATTTAGAAGTGGCAAACGAAGACAAGAGGTGTACAAAAGACAGACTAAGAGTTGGCATAACTCTGGCGATGCACCGACCATAATGAAGACATGAGAGGGCAGCATCTTCTGTAGGACGTTATCCATAGTTCCAGGAAATCGCAGCATATTGAAGCGTATCTTAGGTAACGGGCTGTTGCCAGGCAACAGCGGTACAAACGTGTACTTGAGCTGGTACTTGCTATTTGGAAGTATTCTGAAATGAAACTGCAAGAAAAAAAAAAAGAACAATACTAAAGAAAATTATAAAATAATATTAAAAAAAATCATGAAATAAATCAGTTTTAAATCACACAATGGCCATTTCTTTGTTACGTCACAACAACCATTACACCATGTTTTAGAAGTAAAATCTTTGAAATGTTGAATCGAACACACACAAAAAACTCAATTAATTTGTCTGCTTATTAATCTTAGATTTAAAAAAATAATAATACAAAGAAAAGAGAAACCTGTTTTTGTCCGCAGAACATGAAGGACTCGGACGACTCCATACTGATTTCTACCTCCTGCGCGTAAGCGGTCCTATTGTAGATGTCGTACGTCACAGGCAAGCCCTGCCTGACGTTGCCATACGCGGGAAGGTCAAGGTCAACGAGGAGCGGAATCTGCTCGACGCCAATCGCCGGAAGTGATACGGTCGTCTGCACATACGGCAGGCCGCCATCTTGCTCCTCAGTTTTTCTGTTATAAAATTAAAACACTTTAGTCTCAGTATCGCAGAGAACTATTTCTCTTTTTTATTAACTCTAAATATCCTTTCGCGATATATTATTACGTAACTCACTGATTCGAAAATAAACATTGTTTGAGCCTAAGACTTCTTCCAAAGGTTTGTTTGTAATGTGATGAGCCTAGGGCTCTGGCAAGTGTGAAGGAAGACCCCGATCGGGTGATTTCTGTGCTTCGGCTGTTCTAGTTTCTTGTCACTTTCACTTAAGCTGATCACACGCTGTGTCCTGCTCTTTACTCAACTGTAACACTTATAACAATGGCCCAGGGCGTACTTTTTTATGGTTGGGGGGGGGGGGGGGAAGGGGGGAAGGGGAGGAAGTGGGGGAGGGGAAGGAGGACGGGGTTCATTTTATGTGGGCTGCTTCAAAATCCACCGAAAGGACTCTCTACGGGCTTCTGAATAGACTTAAGTTTCATCCGAAATATTCGTGTAACGAGACACAACACTTTACTCGATCATGTGAACACGGCCTTCAAATTTGACAACACAACATTCATTAACCGTGTTCGCATGACCGAAGCGCTGTGGAAACAAGCTGCTGGCCTTTTTATCGGGGGGGGGGGGGGGCGAGGTGGTGCTGCTAATGACTGACAAGGCCGCTCGCCCTGTGGTATTACCTCCTCCAGTGTATGTGATACTGCCCCAGCTGTACGGAGGCGTCGCGGCCAGTGCTGCCAACCACCACGCACTGGCACTCGCTCGCAAAATCGCTCTTCTTCAACGAAACTGAAACATAAACAGAAACCTGACAGCACGAGCACAGCTCGACAATGTGAAATAAAATTAAAACTCAGCACACTCTGAAGCGATCGGTTTGGCGATGGCTGGCGAGTAAAAATTTTACATATGTTGAGGTAACACTATCATTCGGGTGAATAACTTCTGTACCGGGCGACTAACATTAGAAGGTAGGTGAACCCGGTGGGAAGGAGACGGCAAGGGGGGCGGGGGCGGGGGGGGGGGGGTGGAGCGAGGAATTTAGCGAAGTCCCAGGCCTGCAGCTAGCAATAAGTGGTTCGGAATTATCGCGTGCATTTCACACAAACAGCTCCTCATGGAATCGTGACTGTTACTAGTCACAAAATGTCTTGCATAAAACTAGCCTCAAACTGAGGCCCAAGAAAGGGGTTTCACTTGAATAATCGGACACAAACCACAGACTGTATCCATAGATTACGGTTATAAGCCACGGCCTGCATCGTTGGGGTAAGGGCCTGGGCAAAACAACACGTAAACATCTTCCCCATTCGGGCGATGCTTGGAGGATTGGGGCAGCGGAAAGAAACACAGCAGAAGCGGCATTGATAATCTATTACACAACACCACGAATTTACACTGGAACTTCAAAAACAGTAGCAATCTTCAATTCCACTAGCTGTTCTAACTTACGAGCTGAAAAAAGGCGTGACCTTAATACCTTTTGATATCTTAACTAGATTCTTTATGTAAAAGTAACCGAAGGATAAAAACATTAACTTCACAACGTTTCTAAGATATCGTGGATTCTCGTGGATATGGCGGATTCTCGTGGCTGTCGTGGATTCTGATCTGACAGACTTGATCAATCAGATAACGCTGCGTTATCACGAAGATAACAGGGAATTGTCTTATGGACAACAAAATTTCGTGGATGTCGGCCATGTTGTTTTATCAATCAGCAGACCTGATAACAGTGACCTATTTGCTTTACGGCTAGCAGCCTTGAATTAACACACGAGCCATCTGTGGTATAATGGCATGTGAACGTCACCGAAACACAATACAAACGTCACCAAACGTCAGCTTATTACAATGCAAACGTCACTAAACGTCAGCTTATTACAATACAAACGTCACTAAACGTCAGCTTATTACAATGCAAACGTCACTAAACGTCAGCTTATTACAATACAAACGTCACTAAACGTCAGATTATTACAATGCAAACGTCACTAAACGTCAGCTTATTACAATTCCATTGTCACTAAACGTCAGCTTATTACAATACAAACGTCACTAAACGTCAGCATATTACAATACAAACGTCACTAAACGTCAGCTTATTACAATGCAAACGTCACTAAACGTCAGCTTATTACAATACAAACGTCACTGAACGTCAGCTTGTTACAATGGAAACATCACTAAACGTCAGCTTATTACAATACAAACGTCACTAAACGTCAGCTTATTACAATGCAAACGTCACTAAATGTCAGCTTATTACAATGCAAACGTCACTAAACGTCAGCTTATTACAATACAAACGTCACTAAACGTCAGCTTATTACAATACAAACGTCACAAAACGTCAGCTTATTACAATGCAAACGTCACTAAACATTACTGAATCACAATACAAACGTCACTAAATGTCACGGAAGTACAATGCAAACGTCACAGAAATACAATACAAACGCCAATGAACGTTACCAAAATACCGTACAAACGTCACTAAATGTTACGGGAAATACAACACAAACACAAGCAACGTCACAGAAATACAACACAAACGTCACAAGACGTGCATGAGCCGAGGCAAGTGTTAACCAATCTGGTGAATGTCCTTCACCGTCTTCCATCAGACCCCTCGTCTGTCGAACTCTTCTGTTGAACTGAGCGGTGAAAGATACAAGATTCGGCACATTTCCAAATGAAAGACAGTCATTTCGACCAAATGAGACCTGTTCGGAAGTCCCCCCCCCCCGCCTGCACCTCCCCCGCCCCTCCCCCGCCCCCCCCCCCCTGCAATTTGAAAAAAGTATTACTCACTTCCTTCAAGATGCGATTCAAAATTTTCGTCAATGAACGTCACACCTTGTTCCTGAAAAAAGAAGAGACCTGCCCTAATCTTCCGGCTTTTACAGTCATGTGGTTTCGTTACTTTCAGGTGATTTTGTTATTTTTATGTGGTTTCGTTACTTTCATGTGATTTTGTTACTTTTATGTGGTTTCGTCACCTTCATGTGGTTTCGTTACTTCAATGCGATTTCGTTACTTTCATGTGGTTCCATTACTTTCATGTTGTTTCTTTACTTTCATTAAAGCATTATTTTTTTTTATTTGTGAATAAATAGCTGTGGAATGCGCAGCACGCCACAAAAAGCGAAACCACAGTCGAGTCCACACATAAACCCCACCCCCTCCACCCCTCCCCAGCATCGGAGGGAGGATCCAGCACGGACGCGGATACATCGTCCCCTTACCAGCATATATGAGGACGTCTGGATCTCCAGCGGCCAGGGAGACGTGCACCTCACGTCTGACAGCAGCAGGAAGGGCTCATCCGCGTGCACCGAGTCCACCGTGTTAAACTGTAACAGACATATTACCGCTTACACAAGAGTGAAGAAAGCGGATAGGCGGGCTGGGGGTGGTGGGGGGAGGAAAAAAGAATCTGGAATATTTGCTATTTTAATGTTAACACATAAGTTCAGTTCTCACTAAAGCTTCACGCTCAGTTTTGGAATAAATTTAAAAACTTTTTTTTCCTATTTTACAACTTGGGTGAGTTCATCCCGAGCTGGAGAAACGGGAAAATATCTGCAGTTGAGCCAACCTCCAGATATTAGTTTAAACAATGAACATAAAAGGTTGTTAAGGTCGGGAAAATCGGAACAGAAAATGGGTACCTGTGTCGACGCCACGCTGATGTGTGTGGCAAATGGGCGCACGACACTCAGTGTCACGTGCGTGTCCTTTGCGCATGCGCACTGCAAGTCTCGCCCGCCACAACTCACGGTAATATCGTAGCTCACCTACCGAAGAAAAAAAATATAACTAAAATCAAATATAACCTCAGTAACTACTGTCAGAACAGACTCCACGATCCCAAGTCATAAGTAAAAGCAATGTTAATTGTTACCATCAACCTAGTGGCAACACAATATTTAAAGAAGAAAAATGCAACAAGATTTTATAAAGAAGAAGAAGAAGAAGAAGAAGAAGAAGAAGAAGACGAAGAAGAAGGAAGAAGAAGAAATCCTCACTTTAACCGAAATCTTGCGATCACCGGGCTGTAGAGCTTTCAAGTAGACCGTCTTGTATACCGTCAGTGCACTTGGCACATCGTCCAGCGACGTGTTCTTCACGTACGGCGTCACGGTGACGTCATACACGGGCTCGTCCATGCTGAAGTGTGCTGCAAATATAAAGGGTGAATCTTACAACCTGGGTCTAGCCCTGGTTTACCTCGAATCAACAACCTGCGTCTAGATCTGGTTGACCCTGAACCGACAACCTGCGTCTAGACCTGGGGGGTGGGGGTATTACACTATACAGTTGGCCAAAATTACTGTCTCGTGTGCACAGAATCCCGGCTATACACTAGAGTATAATGGCTGCGGTTGTAAGCCCGAAGGTGAAACTGAGATCCCGAAGTACACGCAATTAAGTCACCCACAGGTACCACACAGCGCTGCTATCCACGTGTACCACTCACCGCCGTCACCCACATGTAGCACTCACCGCCGTCAACCACGTGCACCACTCACCGCCGTCACCCACGTGCACCACTCACCGCCGTCACCCACGTGTACCACTCACTACTGTCATCCACGTGTACCACTCACCGCCGTCACCCACGTGCACCACTCACCGCCGTCACCCACGTGTCCCACTCACCGCCGTCACCCACGTGCACCACTCACCGCCGTCACCCACGTGCACCACTCACCGCCGTCACCCACGTGTACCACTCACCGCCATCACCCACGTGTACCACTCACCGCCGTCACCCACGTGTGCCACTCACCGCCGTCACCCACGTGCACCACTCACCGTCGTCACCCACGTGTGCCACTCACCGCCGTCACCCACGTGCACCACTCACCGTCGTCACCCACGTGTACCACTCACCGCCGTCACCCACGTGCACCACTCACCGCCGTCACCCACGTGCACCACTCACCGCCGTCACCCACGTGCACCACTCACCGCCGTCACCCACGTGTACCGCTCACCGCCGTCACCCACGTGTACTACTCACCGCCGTCACCCACGTGCATCACTCACCGCCGTCACCCACGTGCACCACTCACCGCCGTCACCCACGTGTACCACTCACTACTGTCATCCACGTGTACCACTCACCGCCGTCACCCACGTGCACCACTCACCGCCGTCACCCACGTGCACCACTCACCACCGTCACCCACGTGCACCACTCACCGCCGTCACCCACGTGCACCACTCACCGCCGTCACCCACGTGCACCACTCACAGCCGTCACCCACGTGCACCACTCACCGCCGTCAGCCGCGTGCACCACTCACCGCCGTCACCAACGTGCACCACTCACCGCCGTCACCCACGTGCACCACTCACCGCCGTCACCCACGTGCAGCACACTCACCGCCGACACCCACGTGTGCCACTCACCGCCGTCACCCACGTGCACCACTCACCGCCGTCACCCACATGTAGCACTCACCGCCGTCACCCACGTGTACCACTCACCGCCGTCACCCACGTGCACCACTCACCGCCGTCAGCCGCGTTCACCACTCACCGCCGTCACCAACGTGCACCACTCACCGCCGTCACCCACGTGCACCACTCACCGCCGTCACCCACGTGTACACTCACCGCCGTCACCCACGTGTGCCACTCACCGCCGTCACCCACGTGCACCACTCACCGCCGTCACCCACATGTAGCACTCACCGCCGTCACCCACGTGTACCACTCACCGCCGTCACCCACATGCAGCACTCACTACTGTCATCCACGTGTGCCACTCACCGCCGTCACCCACGTGCAAGTAAGCAATGGTTTATTATTTCGCCACACACAATGCTGTCTGGGAACTTATCAAATCAACGATATGACTGCTTCAAGATTTTACAAAGATACGCAAAAAAAAAAAAAAACCACGGCAAATAAAAAAAAAAACAAAAACACACACACACACAACTTTCTTCACACACCAATCAAGTCATTTCGAAAACCAAACTTTGCCAACAAATTCTATCTGTCGTGTGAAAATGAACACAATTCAAATCACTGCTGTAATTCGATAAGGCATCTGTCGATAACACACATCTGACGTCATCACACAAGCTTCCCACCCCCCCCCCCACCCCCTCCATCTCCAATTCGCACCGCACTGTTTGCATCTTCATACGTTAATCTTAAATCACAGACTGATTTCGTCTTTTTTTGGGTTAATCAAGGTTTTTCACATAATTTTGGAAGAGAATGTTTGGGATATTTCGCATGATAGTATTCGTTGGTTTCGTGGCCATTGGAAAGTGTGATGTAAGTATTACACCTTTCGTAAATGACAATATCCTTCATTTAACATCTGGCCTTTATTACTATTATTATTTATTTATTTATTTATTTATTTATTTATTTATTTACCGTTATTTATTATTTATGTATTCTTCTATGAGCTGTCTTTCTTTCCTCAACAAGAACAAGTTTTCAACAAGAACTTACAAGAGCTGTTTTGTTTTTGTTTTTCACATCTAACCTTATTCGCTCAAAGAATACTCATGTCAACAGACCGAGCGCTAGGACAGAGGCAAGGGGTTATTCACTCCACGAGTGAAAAGTCCCTTTTTTGACGACAGGAGAAGTCCGGTGTTAGCGAGCACGAAACATCACAGGCTGAGCTCAAGAGCCTCCACAGTTACTATAAATATCACGAGCAGAGGCTCAGCCAGCAAGAGTCACTGGCTGAGAGGCTGCAGGAGAGACTCGACCACCAGGAGGCAGTCAATGAGTGGCTGAAAGAGAGACTCCGCAGCCAGGAGGAAACCATCCACAGGCTCGAGTCAATGCTCGCCTCAGCTGTACCAAGTTTGTACCTGCTTTATCAATAATTGTGACTGATAACCAGATCTGCCTAACTGCAAGGGAAAATCGCGGGACGGAGGGGAGGGGGTGGGAGGGGGTATGCCGCAATGGCCCGATCCCTTCCTTTTTGTGTAAAATTCACAATAGTATGTTTTTTTGACGATTATTGACCAAAAAAGTGAGCTTGGCCCCAAGCTGCCACCACTCCCATAAAAGCCTAGGTACTTTTTGACAACGTGCAAGCCCAGATACTTTTGAACAATGTACAAGCCTGGGTACTTTCGGACAATGTGCAAGCCTATGAATTTTTGACAATGTACAAGCCTAAGTACTTTTGGACAATATACAAGCCCAGGTACTTTTTGACAATGTGCAAGCCTGGGTAATTTTGTATAATGCACAAGCCCAGGTACTTTTGGACAATGTATAAACCTAGATACTTTTGGACACTGTATTTGCCTAGGATTTAATTAGTCTCTTTCTGACCCTGGCAGGAGACGAAGACGGCTTCGTGGGCTTCACCGTCTACCAATCAGAACCCCGCAACTACTCAGCCGGCGACAACATTGAGTTTGACAGCGTCATTTCCAACTACGGCTCCTTCTTCAACACGTCCAGTTCGGAGTTCAAATGCCCCGTGGACGGCTATTACTTATTCCTCGGCACGGTCATGAACGCCAACGAATACGGAGCCGAGATGGATATCACTGTCGGAGAAAGCCGAGTGGCCATCTCCTACGCTCGGGACAAGTCGATTTTCCACCAGGGCACATCGGCTGCTGTCATGTACTGCAGCGCTGGGCAAGTGGTCTGGGCGAAGAACCGCCAAGATGGCGATGGTATCCACGGATTCCCCGATTTCCCTTATACCGCCTTCTCTGGAGTTTTACTCAGAAGACTTCCTCAAGCTTAAGCTCACAATGACGTCATGTTACAAGTACATCTAATAGTATTAAGTGTTGCTACAATCGGTGGACGTTTTACGAGAACGAAATAAAAGTTGAAAGTCTCAGAATGAGCTCGTATCAGCCACGCTAACGCCACTTCATCATGGCGCCGTTAATGTCAAGGCCGCGAACCAAAAACTGTGCGGGTCAAAGAATATGTCACACGAATGACCTAAACAGGTTTTGTTTCTTATTCTAACTTGCTATTCCCCAAAAAATGTGCCTTACTCTTTAGTGCTAATGATATTTTAGTATTAATTATTGAAGCGATATATATGTCGAGTGTATTTGTATTGCCAGTAAAATATGAGAATAGCGACAGCTGGGCACACTCAGTGACTACTCAAAGCGTGATAACATACACGCTGCAAGGCACACGGGTACATCTGGGGCTCTGAAACCATGTTATTTCTGTCTTTTTAAGGCAGTTTTTTTATCAACTGACCAAATCTATAGGGTTAAACGGGTAGGGGGGCTGGGCGATAGGAGCTTAAATGCAAGAAAAAAAAAATGAAGGATGAAATGTAAAATTTCCGGAGGACATTGCGGCCAGCTCTAAATGCGACGACAAATGAAAAGATCCCAGCTACACGAAGAGTGAAGTAACGCCGCACATCAATCTGGAGACACTTTGTTTCTGACTCCTGTTTCTTTTTCCTCTCTCCTTTTTCTCCGTTTTCTTTTCTTTCTTTCCTAGTGCGATGACGGAAAACTAATGTTACGTATTCCATCAAAAATTTAAATAAATCCTTTATATGAAATAAAATCATTTATATTATATAAAATCAGTAAGAAGAATATAAATAAAAAGAACATACTCGAGTCTGCCAACTCTATTCCCTGTGCTTCCAGCAAACCAACGTCAAATCTGAAAACAAAATCCGAATGCACTGAATAAATACTCTGAATGGAACAACAATGTTACGGCACAACACATCACGCAAGCAACACTGTCACGCCACAACACATCACGCAAGCAACACTGTCACGCCACAACACATCACGCAAGCAACACTGTCACGCCACAACACATCACACAAGCAACACTGTCACGCCACAACACATCACACAAGCAACACTGTCACGCCACAACACATCACGCAAGCAACACTATCACGCCACAACACATCACGCAAGCAACACTGTCACGCCACAACACATCACACAAGCAACACTGTCACGCCACAACACATCACACAAGCAACACTGTCACGCCACAACACATCACGCAAGCAACACTGTCACGCCACAACACATCTCACAAACAACGCTGTCACGCCACATCACATCACAGAAGCAATGGTTCACGTAAAATAATAAATAATTGACCACTGAGAAAAGTCGTTTTATCTGGCACAGAGCATGACGTAAGATCTGACCAATGAGCAAATCCATCTTATCTGGTACAGATAACGACTCAAGGATAAGATGACATTTATAAAGTACCTCACGCGACATGGGGACGGGGGGGGGGGTGTTCCAGGGATGCGAAAACGCTAATGTTATGGTCAATGGGTTGCACCACACATTTTGACTACTGGAGGTTTTGCGTATGTACTTCATGGATTCCCCTCCCCCCTTCAAGTATTGTTCACTACTATTTGGTGGCGGCGGTGTTCTATACGCTACTGTTATGGTCAATGCGGTACTTACACATTTTGAGTACAGAGGATATTGTGTATGTACTTTCCAGTATTGTTCACTACAGTACTAAGTACTTATACGCCATCAAGGTCGAAAACCCGAAGTACCTGATATTGTGTATCGTGTGTTCCTCGGTGTTGCTGATAGCCACTCGAATTTTGTAGAACTCGTTCACCAAACATGGCGCCGCATGCTCCATGTCTATAACCAGCTTGGAATCTCTTGGCCGAATTCTACAAAATGGTTATTGAAAAAAAGTAAAAGAAAACTCCACATGTTAAGTATTTGGAGAAATGGATTTTGAAAGCAGATGAAACTCTGATGAAGTTCAGGAAACATACTCAGTTTTATTAGGTTATGATTGAGATATGATTTACTTGGTTTGAGCATATATTTCTATTTGCTCCCAGGGGGTGGTAGCCTCGGGTTCGATCCTCATCTTGGATTTGTGATGGGCCCCCTGGCACGCTGGTGACGTCAGCATATCGCCTCCCCCGCCAGTCCAGTGCAGAATGGCAAAGCGCTGCCCAACACTTCCCAGCTCTAACACCACAGCGCTGATCTGTACCAAGAGAATACACATTAAGTTTATTTTTCACATGTATTTTAGGCTCAATTTTTGCGGTGAACTGTAACAACATCCCGTGACAAAAACAGCTAATGTCCCACCCTATTTCTCAATTTATGCATCATGGAAGTGGACGTACCTCCAGCGATTTCATGACGTCATCACGGTGGGGCAGGAAGGAGAAGGTGTGTATGGTCGTGCGTCCGGGCTGTACGCGTAGCACACCTCTTCCGGCCTCGTCATCGGCCGTGACCACACACTGGTCCTTGTACACCTGGTGGTCAGCAAGAAGCGACATTCAAACATCCCAACACCTGCACAACCTCTGCTCGTATTCTTTAAGTTAAATGTTCATATATTTTATCATTATTTTGCAAGCCATAAATTCAGCTGAGGATATCAATTATACCTCTCACATCTTCAAAACTTCAACTTTATCTTTTAAACACAAATTTTATAAAAAAAATAAATAAATAAAATAAAGCTTGGGTGATATTAAAGGCGCGGGTTGATTGGACCAATCAGTTGATACCGCTGCATGCTTTGAGGTATCAAGCGGATTTAATCAATAAAACTAAATCAAGCCAATCATTCATATTTTATTGCTATGTTTTTAGATTCTATACGTTGATTGATCATATAATCATAACGCAGCACGTTTTCTTTTCACAGATGACGTCATAACTGAATCACAGGCATCCGAGCGAGGTGCTTAGTTCTTATCCAAGGTGCTCAGTTTCTGCTTAGAAAATTGAGTTACTACTTAGCCCGAACCGAATATCAGAAAAAAACGATAACACGTGTCACATCCGCGGGTCCGAACCGACATCAACAAAAACACTCGACAACACGTGTCACATCCGCGGTTCCGAACCCAGTATAAACACAAATATTCGACAACACGTGTTACACACGCAGTTCCGAACCCAATATAAACACAAACAGACAACACGTGTTAAACACGCCATTTCACAGATGATCAATGATTCTAGGAGTGCCCAATGCAGAGATACACATGCCAATACTTCATCTAAATGACCTCGTAAATAAATACCAAAACTGAATCTGAAATCAATGTACTTGTTTTATTTGAAGGAATCTCACTATTGGGACAATACATACACACGAGCGAGTACAACAAAGTACAAACACACTGTACATACGTCACAAAATTCCCAGGCAAAACCTCGAAATACAACATTTCGAGGTCTGCAAGCGACTGGTCGAGTCATTTTAGCGGGGGGGGGGGGGCGGATGACGTCACAATAGACTAACAGTACACGACTGGACAATGATAGGGTTACAACACTCCCTATACTTACTGTCGTATTTCTTCTCTATATGAAAAATAAATAAATAAATACAAATTAGTAACGATTAAATGTGCCCTTTTAAATTTTTTCAAATGTTCCTAAAATGGCTGGTTGTCAAGCAAGTGGAGTATTCTTCAGCTTGTTGTGCTACGGAATATCTGCCTTGTCATATAACCAAGATGTGTCGACAGCAATCGAGCACCATCGTCAAAGCGGTTCTGATTGGTCAATAATGTCGCCGTCTTCTGACGTCACATGTCATGTTGATGTCATAGAGTTGTTTATGTGGTTAGTCTTCTTGTACTTGCAGGTGAATACAGTCCGGTTTACTTGATGCAAAGAATATCTTGCTTTACTGGAGTCGAGGGACAGTCCCCAAAAGAGTATCAAATGCAGAAAAATTCCTGTAACTCGAAACTATGACAATCACATCACTTCATTTAAGATTTAGTCTTTGCGACCCATCCCACAGCCCGTTTGTAAAGCATGTTTTTACTCACTGTGCTGACACCCTGTTGCACAGGGGTTTACTTCCGGTGCTGTTACACAGGGTCTTACTTCCGCTGTATAAAGCACGGTTGTTTAATTGACTTATCACAGCACACTTACCGCATTGTTTAGTAGAACGGACAATTTAGAAAACTGAACGTCTTCCGGACAACTCGTTCTGAAGCAAAAAAATTTCCCAACTTTGAGGTTTCAATCTTTTTTCAACAATATTTCCCTTTTGTATTTTTCTTTAAAAGTGAAAATAAATTCCAGTATTGAAACTTCTTACGTATTAACCGAGAAAAATATTCTTGCCTTTTTGCTGATAATTTTAGAAGCAAGAGAAAACAAACGCCTCTCGATTTTCTTCCTTTTATTTATTTATTTTTGTGTTTTTTTCTGACAATTCTACGCCTGTCAGCTAATGGCGGTTGGCCACGAGGCGTGTTCGACAATTTTCCCTAACATCAACACACGAACTGTCACTTGTTGTTTATTTATTTATTTTTGTTGTTTGTTTATGTTTGTTGTTTATGTTTGTTACCTGATGAAAACCTTAATCAAAACTGGACAGTCTGATGTGAAAGACTCCTTCGTGAAACATGCCTTGCACTCCACTGAAAAATATAATAATAAAAAAATAAAAATTAATTAAATAAATAAATATATAACACTAGAAAGTCTATGTTTCTGCTAAAGCTCAAAAACGGATATGTCTTCCCCAGCACCACAGTCTGTCAAAGGCCAAGAAACACTGCGAAATGCTGAAGTCAAAAATTAAAAAAAAATATCAAAAATCGAAAAACAGTCGGATATGAAAAAGAAATATATGGGCATTATCTGTAGGTTATAAGCAACGCGTGTGTAAAATTTGGTTGCAATCGACTGCCTCGTTACTGAGAAATCGCTGCTGACGGACGGCAAGACTGATGGACGGACAGACAGGCCAAAAACAATATATGCCTCCCCGAGGGGGAGACATATAATAAATAAATAAATAAAGATTTGCCTTTCTTCGAGACATTAAAGACATTAAATGTACAAATTTGTGTATTTTTTTTTTTCCATTTTATTTCGTCGTCTGGTCACCTAATTTAACTGGACATTGGACAGCAGGTATTTTAATATGCTTATTTTCATATTACCAAATGCAGCCATGCTGTTCATTTCGACGGTGTAGAGGGCAGGGGGTGTCGGTGGCGCGTTCCATAAAGCCTGCGCCTCCTCCACACAGCTACGGCTACAGCCCGGCTCCGGCTCCGGCGCCTCGCCCTGCAACAACCCAAGAAGGCACTCGAAAAAATACACAGTGTGTGGAACTTAAAGATATCGCTTCGGCCACAGACCGGCTCCGGTGCCACGCCCTGCAACAACCCAAGAAGGCACTCGAAAATACACACTGTGTGGAGCTTAAAGATACCGCTACGGCCACAGCCCGGCCCCGGTGCCCCGTCCTGCAACAATCCAAGAAGGCACTCGAAAAATACACAGTGTGGAGCTTAAAGACACAGCTACAGCTACAGCCCGGCCCCGGCGCCTCGTCCTGCAACAACCGAAGAAGGCACTCGAAAATGCACACTGCAAACTGTGCATGAACATAAGACCTGAAAAGTATTTATCATTTGTTCGCACTTCAGCTCAACAGGATAATTTGAATTAAGAAAAAAAGAACTTAGTAAACTGTTCTTACTTGTAGCATGGCGATCAGATTTTGTTGGATTCTGGCCTTGTCCTCCATAGAATTTAGTGTGTCTGTGTTGTGTTAAGGATCCGTTAACAAAAACGTCGACGGTTGATTCAGCCTTTGTTTTGATCCACAAAAATATCGAATGGTTGATTTTAGCCTTTGCTTTTAACCACAAAAACATCTACGGGTTGATTCAGCCTTTTGTTTTTATACGCAAAAACGTCGATGGTTCATTTAGCCTTTACTTTTATCCATTGGTTAGATACAATATTACCACTATCTTTATCTAAACCGTTATCAAAGTCCACCACCGCATAATAATTTTAAACACTAAGATTTTGAACATAACTTTATTTATTTATTTATTTTATTTCCCTAAAATTTCCCAACTCTTCCATATGTATTTTCAGAAAAAGGATACGCTTTGAAATGAGTTCGAGGCCCGTAGTGATATACTCCTGCACATTTCCCACCAAGTACGAACACCTGTCAATCATAAGTGACATCCTAATCGCCATCATCAAAATATTATTTACTGCCCCACCACCCTAGCCCGAGAAAAAACTTGAATCAATTAAGTAAATTAAAAACGTTGGTTTTTATATTGAAATAATCAATGACCCAAAAATAGGCTTCATCTGCAAACTTGGAAAATATTAGGAAGTAGTATTATGAGTACTTTGAGGATCTAACCTGAGAGCTGTTTGTAGAATGGATGTGAGTAGGGCCCACCATCTTTCCTGCCGGTAATCCCACGTGACCCGGCTCAGTAACCTGAAACAATACAGGTGTAAACAAACACGTGATGTAAAAAATAGCGTCCTATATGTGGAGCATGTTGAGGGAAACTTCACTGCACCTACAAATAGAACGTCAAGAATGAGCTGCTCGGCTCCAATCAAATGCTTCGTGTGAGACTGTCTGCAGCAGCTCCCTTGTGCAGGCATTTGCATACATTTGCATACACGCGGCTGTGGGCGTCAAGGGTTATGACGTGAACTTCATTAGATACTGTAAAATAGAAAACTGTAAGATTGAAGCGCAATTAAACAACAGGCCACAGAATCAATAGGTTGTCACTGCTCGCGGCTAGCCTCAGAATGCACTACGATACATACTGATGTGAACATAGAGAGTCGCCCCTCACAGTACCTGTTATACCATTAACCAACCACATAACCACATTGAAACCCAATCACCCTACGTTAATACAACCACATAACCACCTGAAATCCAATCAGCCTACGTTAATACAACCACATAACCACACTGTAAACTAATCACTCAATGTTAATACAACCACGTAACCACACTGAATTCACACCCCCTCTCCATATTTTGCCCGCTTTTTTGTGTAGAGATACGGGAAAAGGGGGCTGAAAAAAGATCTTTAGCCTTAACAATATTTCTGTTAGAAAAAAAGTCAATTAGTTGTGAACTGTGCGAGGATAAGAAAAAAACAGTAAGAAAGTACTTACGTCAATGACTTATTGTAGTCCCTGGCGTCAAAGTACTCCTCTCCCATCTGCACCACTGTTATGAAAATAGCCCAACAGTGTTTACTTTACAGGGGTTTTAAAGTTTACCTCTCTCTCTCTCTCTCTCTTTTTTTTTATTTTTTTTTTTTACATTTTTACCATCATAATAGGCGTATCTGTTATTGCTTTATGCAGGTTGTGGAATCAACAGAAACACATTTTTAAGCAACTGAATGAAAGTTGTCCGAATCAAATTCATCAAACAGTGGAGCTAATGCTAAAACAGTGTGAAATGCAGTTGCTGAAGAGTCTCTAAAGTAAAGGCAGGATGCCGACGGATATAAGGTACTAGGCACTAGGTAGGATCAGGTACTCACTCAGATAGCGCTTCATTCGCGGAGACTTGTACTTCTTGAACTGCTGAACAGCGTTACTCAGCAATGGAATGATGAGGCTCTGTAATGGTAAACCACGCCATGGTCACACGCCCTGCACTATACCCTACTACCCCCCCCCCCTCCCCCCCACCCTCACCCCGGACAGAATTACTCAACAATGGGATGATCAGGCTCTGTAATGGTCAACCACGCCCATGTCACACGACAAACTTAGCCCTGAACGGAATGCTTTTGTTCTTAATAAAAGTAATCTAGCAACACTCACGGAATGGTCTTGTTCTTAGTGAAGGTAACCTAGCAACACTCAAGGTATACTCTTGTTCTTAGTGAAGGTAACCTAGCAACACTCACGGAATGGTCTTGTTCTTAGTGAAGGTAACCTAGCAACACTCACGGAATGGTCTTGTTCTTAGTGAAGGTAACCTAGCAACAACTCACGGATTGGTCTTGTTCTTAGTGAAGGTAACCTAGCAACACTCACGGAATGGTCTTGTTCTTAGTGAAGGTAACCTAGCAACACTCACGGAATGGTCTTGTTCTTAGTGAAGGTAACCTAGCAACAACTCATGGAATGGTCTTGTTCTTAGTGAAGGTAACCTATCAACACTCACGGAATGGTCTTGTTCTTAGTGAAGGTAACCTAGCAACACTCACGGAATGGTCTTGTTCTTAGTGAAGGTAACCTAGCAACAACTCACGGAATGGTCTTGTTCTTAGTGAAGGTAACCTAGCAACACTCACGGAATGGTCTTGTTCTTAGTGAAGGTAACCTAGCAACACTCACGGAATGGTCTTGTTCTTAGTGAAGGTAACCTAGCAACAACTCACGGAATTGTCTTGTTCTTAGTGAAGGTAACCTAGCAACACTCACGGAATGGTCTTGTTCTTAGTGAAGGTAACCTAGCAACACTCACGGAATGGTCTTGTTCTTAGTGAAGGTAACCTAGCAACAACTCACGGAATGGTCTTGTTCTTAGTGAAGGTAACCTAGCAACACTCACGGAATGGTCTTGTTCTTAGTGAAGGTAACCTAGCAACAACTCACGGAATGGTCTTGTTCTTAGTGAAGGTAACCTAGCAACACTCACGGAATGGTTTTGTTCTTAGTGAAGGTAACCTAGCAACACTCACGGAATGGTCTTGTTCTTATTGAAGGTAACCTAGGAACAACTCACGGAATGGTCTTGTTCGTAGTGAAGGTAACCTAGCAACACTCACGGAATGGTCTTGTTCTTAGTGAAGGTAACCTAGGAACAACTCACGGAATGGTCTTGTTCGTAGTGAAGGTAACCTAGCAACACTCACGGAATGGTCTTGTTCGCCTTCCAGCGCCTGTAACGCCAGAACGCCTTCCTTCTCCTTCACCGCATCCGACGGCTCTATGCCTGAACAGCCACAACGCAGAAAAAAAATCACCGTTAAGATGTTACACTACTTGTCATATTTCTCGTGCTCTGTTTGGTGTCCAGACATTTTGGGTCGATTTCACAACTTAAGTCTGGACCTGGTTTGGAGCAAACTCAGTCTAGACCGCGGTTAAGACTGGGTTTCAGACCATAGTGAATTTCACAGCCTCGGTCCAGACCACATTCATATGTGAACTTCTATGTCTGTATAAACTGACAGAACCCTGTCTAGACTGGGTTTGAAACCTGGTTTCAGACCAGGTCTAGATTTAAGTTGTGAAATTGGCCCTAAGTGTCTCGAACATTTTAAGCTACCGTCATTTTGTGCCACTTGAAACATCGTTTCGCATCCAGTTCGCCCATATTTTTTAGGGATGGCTAAAAGACTTGAAGGGCGATCTTTGAATTCAGTGATCGGTGATCTAACGCAAAGCATTCGCCTAGCTTAGGCAATCGCAGCGAAAGTCACTCCCGTCCTTACCACCCCCTCGCCGGATTCGAACCTTGAACCTTGGGGATTACCAGGCCAACGCTCTAACGTACTGAGCTAACTGTGACCTCGTATTAAATTTGAAAATGCCGTGATATTCTGTTGCAGCAAATGTAAGCTATTTATAGATATAAAATTCGCCTGCATAGTTAGGAAATGGTACGCACTTTGATGGCCCTGCCGCCACGGGCGCTGGCCGAAGAAGTCCAGCTTGTGGAGGTTCGCCAGCACGTCCATGGCGGTGTTCTTCGTGTCCTTCCCCTGTACAAGACAGCAATATCGCTAAATTAAAACAATAAACACGAATAAACTAGAGCAGTCTGCAAGCCCACATATTCCCCACAGCCCCCCCCCCCCCCCAACGCGGCCATCAATAGTTGAAATTTTCCAAGTCCAGCAGGTCCATTTTCCTTGGATGAATCTGGCCCATTCACAATACCGATCTGTATTTGTTCCCACAGAAGCTACATACCAAGTTTCATTAAAATCCTTGCAGGAGTTTTTAAGTTATCGTGTTAACAAGCTCTTGATGACAGACCGACAGACACACGCGGTCGATCGCATATATCCCCCCTGTGGGGAATAAATAACCGCAAAGGTGTGCACAAGCTTATAGTACTCCCAGAAGTAGATCCGTATCTGATCGAGATTCAGTCACAGCAGTAGATCCGTATCTGATCGAGATTCAGTCACAGCAGTAGATCCGTATCTCACCCAGGTTCAGTCCATGACAGGACGTTCGTATCAGATCCAGTCGCAAGCAGTAGATCTTATCTGACTCAGGTTCATAGGACCGTCACATTGTGGCAGAGCTTTTTCTCGTGACAAATGCCATAGTTATTGATGACTTGTCGCTCTTTGTTTGTTTGTTTTTTTTTTTGTTTTTTTTTGTTTTGTTGTTTTTTTTTTGTTGTTGTTGTTGTTTTTTTTTTTTTTGGAATGGATGAAAATGAGTGAAAAAGACATAATTTGTTGACTGAAGAATTATTCGAAATTTAAATTGTTGCGTTATTTATTCGAAATTAAAAATATATTGACCAAACTTCGGTTAAGATATACACTTTAATCGGTACCACATTAAAAAGCGACAAACCGCGCACAGCTGAGCAGCGGAGTGTTTCCTGGCGATGGCGTGGTTGGCCGCCTGCTGGAAGTAAAAGCCCGGATGTTGTGTCTGTATGGCTGTTAACCCCAGTTTTATCGCCTCATCGAATAAATCACCGAAAATCTGAAACCTGAAGGAAATGGCAGAGAGCTTTACAAGCTCCGTTTGACAAAATATTTAATCGGTGTTTAACGAGAATAATTGCTAATTTATTGTTTTATCGCCCAATTTTCATCCATTTCTTGTAAATATAGAAATGTGGTGCGACGGAACACCGGTAACCTCAGGTAACCACCTCAGACCTGAACCCCTGCACACAGATCCCGGAAACCATCACAGATAGTGGAGAATTGATAGAGATCACGTGACTTACTGCCTCGACATCCAGGCACTGTGCTCGAATGCCAGCTCGCCGGGCCCCACTTTGTTCTTGAAGAAGTCGATGTGTTTGCGGAATTGCGCTATGGAATCCAGGGGCGTGTTGTGCTGGAAGGACAGGCGGCACACCTGCAGTGGTCATGATCTCCATTGTTTTCTCTATATTAAGCACTTCAATTTCATATACACAAGAAACTAGTGAACCGCATAGCAGATTTTCACGATGCAATTAACTGATTTTCCAATAGTACGCAATAACCCAATTTAAGTGATTAGCCGATTTGCAATTAACCGATTTCATTTACACGATATTTATGTGATTAACCGATCTGTGGTTAACAGATTCCATCTACAGGGGTTTGGTCAAGTCAACCCTCGACCAACTCAACCCTCTGCCAACTCAACCCATTTTAGTCAAGTCAACCCACCTATGTTTGGTCAACTCAACCCACCCTTAATACCAACTCAACCCACTCTGAAAGTCAACTCAACCCACTTAAATGAAATCAATCCAAAGACAAAATATATTATTGAAAAACTTAATAATCAGTTTCTAAGATTAGTTAATGGTTTCAGATGAAAGAAACTTAACCAAATGTGTGCTCTTCCCTTTAATGTATTGTCTTTATACAATCACAGAAACCATTTGAGACGGGAGATTTTCATAGCATGTAATTCGAAATATTTCCTTAAGACGACACAGATATTGAATTGCAATTATGCTGTAAAGGTTTGTATGGAGTATGAACTCGGCAATCGGGGGCTGGAGTTACCAATGCCACAATGAATTGCATTTGGGTTAATGGAGTATTTCAATTGATTGGGATCAGTTTTTTTATGTATCGTCTTTTTACAATCACATAAATTATCTGAGACGGAGAGGGTGTTCTCGAGGTTTCAACTGATATGGGATCACCTCTTTAACGTATTGTCTTTTTACAATCACAGAAATTTTGACCAGACCAGAAACAATTTGTGGTGTGTAAAAAGTGATATGTAAACTGTCATTTTGTCAAGTCAGACAAATAACTTAACTTAAGCGCAATGTAGTTCCCGTCTGTGGCGTATATTTGCTGTGCACGAATTTAAAATTTAAATTGTTTAATAATGTGAGAAAAGATTGTTTAGTTATTTTAAAAGGATACACACGTAAATAAATTTATGAATTATCACGCAACTGCTCGCAGTGTTATTGACTAGACACAGCTTGGTGTGTAAAATATGATGCCTGTTGCCGTAGAAGGAATTAAATTTGGGTTGTAAATAAACGTCATTGTTTTTATTTCCCTCCGAAATAAGAGTAATTAATAATAAATTGACTGATCTAAGAATAAAACAAGGTGGGTTGAGTTGACTTTCAGGGTGGGTTGAGTTGGTATGAAAAACTGGGTTGAGTTGACTTTCAGGGTGGGTTGAGTTGGTATGGGTTGAGTTGGTCGAGGGTTGAGTTGACCCAAGACCCATCTACACTGTGTTTATCTATGTGATTAACCGATCTGCGATTAACTGATTTCATCTAATCTATATCTATGTGATTAACCGATCTGCTACAAACTGATTTCTTCCACACTATATTTGTGTGATTAACCGATCTGTGGGTAACTGATTTCAACTACACTATATGTATTTTACTCTACATCGAATGCGTGTACTTGAAATTCCCTGAAACCAATAGCAGAAAGTCTGCCTAGAAAGTTTCTCAGACATCGGGTTAGCAGGACGTTACCAAGCAATGTAGGCAATTTCCCACGCGTTTGCCTGCCCCCGCCCCCTCCCCCTCACCCCCTCACTACACCTTGCGGTGGTTAAGCAATGATCCCAATATCTGGCAATTCAGATGCTTTCACCTTGTAATTGATGAATCCAGCGATGGTTTTGACTTCTAACAAGTTGGTATCATGCATGACTATCTCCAACACATGCCCATAAGCCTGCTTGTAGTGCCTGCAAACATCACACCAGAATGAAGAACGGTACAAAGACAAAAATTCTAGCCTTAAATAAATCTGCAGAAGACTGTGTCCCTATGTTGATATAGCCATGCTCATTTTTTAAATCCTCCTTGAGTTCATTTTTAATATTGCTATTAGTCTTTTTGCCATTAATTTATTCATATCCACAAAGAATGCCCGGGCGTTACTTTTTTTTTTTTTTTTGCAAGGCAATTAAAGTGTGGCTGGGATTAGTGTGGGAAGAATTGTGGGCTGTGTGTGTCTGGGTTTGGGGGGGGGGGGGAGGCTGTACCCCCGTCTGTGTCTGGGCGGCGTGTGTGCGTATGTGTGAGGGGGCGGGGGCGAGAGGAGAGGAGTGACGTCTTGAGGGCTTCGTGCGCATGGAACGGGAGAACATTCCCCGTCAATGTCTTACTTGAGGGCTGTGTGTTTGTGTGGTGGGGGGGGGGGGGAAAGAGAGAAACTACCCTAGCGTACGTCTTACTTGTGGGCAGTATACTCCGTGTAAGCCTTACTTCAGGGCGGTGTGTGTGTGTGTGTGGAGGGGGGGGGGGGGGCTATAGCCCGTTTATGCCTTACTCCTGGGCAGTATTTGTGTGTGTGTCGGGCGGGGAAGGGGGGAATTTCGTTGTGTTCGTCTTACTTGTAGACGGTGTGTGTGTGTAGAGGGGGAGAATATACCCTCGTGAATGCCTTACAACCGAGGGTATTTGTGTGCGCGTTTGAGGAAGGGGATATATCCCCGCGTGCGTCTTACTTGTGGGCGGCGTGTGTGCGGAAGGGGGTGAGAATATACCCCCCCCCCCGTGAATGCTTTACTTCAGAGGCTGCTTGTGCGCACGCGTGTGTGTGTGAGGGGGCGGAGGCTGACAGAGTATACCCCCCCCTCCACCACGTCTTGCATTAGCGCGGCGCGTGTGCATGTGTGTGATGGGGGGGGGGAAGGCGGGGATGGGACAGTATATCCCCGCGTGCGTCTTACTTGAGAGCGGTGTGTGTGTCTTGTTTCAGCTCACTGTAGAAGGCGATCTTGAACTGATGTCTCACGTACAGCAACTGAAAGTCAAGATCTGTACTTAACAGACCATTCCAGAGTGAAGAGAAAAGTGGGAAAGGGAGGGAGAGGGGGAAGGGGGGAACTTGGTCTGTAAAGTGGTGGGAGTGCATCACAGGCTACAATTTTCTTTTTTTTTCCGTTTCTCTTTTCATTTTCTTTTTTTCATAAGCTGCAACTCGAGTAGGCTGGCCTTTGATTACTGGACAAGACTGACGATTTGGACAAACCTGGTGTGTAGTTTTGTTGAGGAAGTCCTTGTGTGCCTTCACTCGTCTCGCCTCCGTGTGGTAGTAACTCAGCACCATTTCATAAAACGCGTTCTCAAGCCTGAAACATGTACGCCAATAACCGCCACATGTACGACGATAAGGAAATATGTACCCGATCAAATGATACATAACATTATTTACAATAAATGGAAGTACATATGACGGAAGTACATATGATGGAAGTATATATGATGGAAGTACATATGACGGAAGTACATATGATGGAGGTACATATGACGAAGTTCATATGACGGAAGTACATATGACGGAAGTTCATATGATGGAAGTATATATGATGGAATTACATACGACGGAAGTACATATGATGGAAGTTCATATGATGGAAGTAGGAAATCGTTAATCGCATAAACCGGTCACTTGCATACTACTTCACTGCGACATATTTGATTTTTTTTTTTTTTTTTCATTTATTTATTTATTTGCTACACGGCGTTACATCTTCCAAAAATGGAGTACCTACGAAAAACAACAAAACAAAACAAATGGCGGCTTGCCTGATGGTGTAGCCCAGCAGGTGGTCGGTGAGCGGAAGGACGAAGAGGGACTTGGCAGAGAGCTCACAGGCGCTGCACAGTGACGCCGCCCTCTCCGCCGCCTGCACGTCTTCCCCTGACAACACAGCACCACCAGACGTGACAACACAACACCACTAGCCGTGACACACTGCCACCGGTCATTTACCCAATGACAACACAACACCACTAGCTCTGACACACTGCCACCGGCCATTTACCCAATAACAACACAACACCACTAGCTCTGACACACTGCCACCGGCCATTTACCCAATGACAACACAACACCACCAGACGTGAAACACTGCCACCGGCCATTTACCCAATGACAACACAACACCACTAGCTCTGACTCACTGCCACCGGTCATTTACACAATGATAACACAACACAACTAGCTCTGACTTACTGCCACCGGCCATTTACCTAATAACAACACAACAGTACTAGCCGTGACAATGTCCCCAGTCATTTACCTTATGACAACACAACACCACTAGCTCTAACATTCTGCTCAATTAATTACGCCATTGCAAGTTGTTAGTCCCTGCATGGGTGTGAATGTAAAAGTTCACTAAACAATACAACAGATGAAGAATATTGGTTCCTTGCCTTTGTTATATCCACATCTTTTTTGACGTAATCAATATGCAACTTAATCAAGTTAAATAGGACAATATGTAACTTTATACTTTATACTGAGGCCCATTTTATTAAGGTGATATATTTCTTTCGAAATAGACCACACAAAACACACACACACTCTCACACGTATGTTTATATGCTGGTTACCTGGAGGAAGAGGTGGGTTCTTCTGTATGAGAACAACACACACCCGAGTGCCCCGGTTCAATAAGCCATTCCTGTGGACAATTCAAAACCAGAAAAATCCACTAAAATTATACGCTGACAGCAATTTATATTTGTCAATTATACGGTCAAAAATTTGCCAATTGTTTCATTAATCAAGAAATCATTTCAGCTCATCCAAAAAAAAAAAAAGAAAGAAAACAACATATCTCACTTTGAAGCAGCTTCCTTTGCACCAGCAAACGCTTCAAGTAAATATTATTAGCTGGAGCCAATGGTGTACTTTGTGCTTTTGAAGTCCAAAAAAAAAAAAAAAACTACGAAAATGTACACATTCTAGAGCA
Source organism: Protula sp. h YS-2021 (assembly GCA_949752745.1). NCBI lineage: Eukaryota > Metazoa > Annelida > Polychaeta > Sabellida > Serpulidae > Protula > Protula sp. h YS-2021. The sequence continues at coordinate 28,905,779 of OX457030.1, forward strand.
CAAAGCGACCGAACCTGACAATTTCCACTTTCGTCGAGCAGGCCATTTGTTTTTCTTTCCAGATCATGTCGTCCCAGTCAAGGTCAAAGAAGACGACGACGAGGGCTGGGACCTCGTTCACCTGCTTCGTCATCCAGCCCGCCTTCAGGATGCCTTTCGGTATGTACGGCTCGTAGTTGCTTCTCTGGTACATACAATAATGCAGAGTCTCCAAATTTGGTCATCACATAATTACACAAGATTTTCAATGACATAGATCGTCCTAAACTTTGATCAGAACTGGACACGAGACCACACACATTAGCGTGTTTATTTCAGTTCCTTACGTGTTTATCATGGTTGCGTCAGTATCACTATTATTTACTGAAGTTATTCGAGCTTGCTGCTTTCAACCACTGTAAAACATCAAGATATTCCTTACTACACAGAAGTGCTAGCATAGATTTTCAACCTTACGTGTCATAAATAGGTATTCTCCATCTATTGGCTACGAGTGTGATCCAACTAAAAACAACCTCACCTTTGCCTTGCATTTCGGATATTCGTGATCAGTAGTGAACACTTTAAAATTCAGCGGCAACCTGTCCGGACGTCTGTTGTTACAGAAAGAGTCCCATATTGCTTTATGCACCGCATTATACGTTGTATCGAGGCCCGTAAGGGCTACTAGCCCAAGCGGCTTGTACAGCAACTCACTCGGTAGCTCACTTGCCCAAGACATCTGAAAAACAGACCCACGACTCTTACCCAGAATCACAGACCAGAGCGAGAGAAGTAAGTGCGCACTTATATCGTGGCAGTGGTGAAGCTTAATCTTTGACGTGCTTCTCGATATCTCATTGGCACGAACCACCTGTAAATTTGTGTATTTAACTGCTACGACGTTCATGTTGAAGTGAGAGGTAAGTCAAGCCAAGAACGACAACCACGCAATAAATGCCTTCGGGTAGTTCACTGCTAACCTCAAAGGATTTCCAAAGTGTAGTGTACAAATGCGAGAGAAAGGAGAAACTAATTTGTCGAAACTAATGCGCCAGGATACTTCTCGGTATGCGTTTTACGAAAAAGCCTACCATGGCATAAAGTTTTTATTTGATTTTATAGAATTTAACTTTTTTTATTGTCCGAAAATGTTGGGACCCCACCACTTCACCTCGGGACCCCTGGTTTCAGAGGTCGGGGTTCCGCGGGACCCCGAGCTGAAAATTAAACTTTTTAGTCCGAACCTCGATGTCCAGGAACGTGGGCCGAAAAATCCAGAGCCCCGAAAATTGAGATCACTGGCCATTTCTATTACAGGTACACCGACCCTTTCTGTCCTAGGAAGATAGAAACGGTCTGCTTTGACTAATAATCACACGGAAGTGATTATGCGTGGCCTTCCGTGGCGCTGTTGTTCAACAGTCCACCTCTTCGGCGGTTCGGTCTATTGTGTATAACACCTTTTTACTCCGCAAATCACAGGAGATTCCGCGAAAATAATACTCATAAAAGAGAACTGCACATGCCAAATAACACTTTGGGCGTTCCTAATAAAAATGCGCGAAAATTCCGAGTTTCGTATAAAAATAACCGGGTAAAAATGAAAAAAAAATGATAGAAAGATTTCGCCTACTGCAAATTTCTCTATGACTAGAGAGCAATCGGGTTTTTAACAACCCGTATGCTATTTTAAAAAAATATTAAAAGTTTTAACAAATAGTTTCAAGTTTCAATTTCTTTTATGTTCGGAGTATGAGCTGTTTTGCTACATTTCTTCTATATTTTTTCTATAGTTTCTTTCATTTTTAACCCGGTTCCCTCGCAGTCGAAATTCAAAATTCTTTCGTATTTTATTCGAAAACCCGGAAGTTTGATTTGGCTTATTTTAAATAAGTTCAACAACAAACCACCACCAGACCACCACAAGAAGCGATTCGCTACTGAGGTAAAGAAATATACCAACTGTAAATAATGAAGAGCTGACTTGGAGCCACTGTTTTATAACAACGCATCCGTGGTTTAGTGGGCGATAAAATAAGATGTTGTTCTTTTAACTCAACAATGCAGTTTCATCTTGAAAAACGATCAAATGTTCTAGATGCTCGCATTAACAACCAACCTCAAATTTTGCATCAAAATATAACTTTCTGAACAGGTTTGTTTACAGACGTTTATTTTTAATTCGCCAGATGGCCTTGAAAGAATTACTACCAAAAGTATGCGTAGTGTTTGCAAGGGTTTTATTTTTCACTTTAAAATTTTTACTTTATTTCCTTTATTTCTCCATCCAGGCCAAAAAAATCGTGAAAGGTCCAGTAAAATCGTCGACCGGTGAGCAATGTATTAAAACTTGAAAGAAATAAAACAACCACTGAAAGGTAGAAAAGTATATCCTTAACAGTTTCCAACGACGTGCAGAATCATTATGTAGTGACACCATCCAATTCAAAGACCTCGCATAACGTCCTAAAAGAGCCGACATGAGAGAAACGTACAAGATCAAAAAAAAAACAAAAAACAAAAAACAAAAAAAACGAAACAAACAAACAAGAAAAACACAAAAAAGGATATTACCGTATGATACGCGAAGATTTCTTCATCGAAGTACAAATGACCAACGGCGCATTCATGATCATGAACAAAAGCTCCTCAAAAACCATACACGCACGTATATTCGAAAAATTTTCTTTAGCAATAGGATAGTTAGTAGTTGCAATGAATAAAAAAATAAGATAGTAACAGCCAAAAGTATGATTCAATTAAAAAAACAACTTGAGCAATGTACCGCATGGCAGAACCTTGAGAAGGACAAGGTAAAACAAGTATTGGGAGAAATTAATCTTAAAATTTTGCGGTCGAACTTTCCACGCTTGGCTTTTCAAACATATAAAAACCAACACTTTAACAAATTAACTTAAAATTGATCGTATAACCTGGGAACAGGACAATTCCCCCCCCCCCCAGACAATTCCCCCCCCCCCAGTCAATTCCCCCCCGACAATTCCCCCCCGAACAATTCCCCCGTAGGACAATTCCCCCCGAGGACTATTCCCCCCCTCCTCATTCAGTTTTACATGTTACATCGGTCGGATCCGCCGTAATGTTCGCGGTGCATCTGGTCAAATTGTGGGTGGCCGCTTGCCCGAGCTACCACGTCGCTGGTACGCCGACTCTGCGCAACGCATTCGTCAAACAGTCCGCGACTTCGAAAACCGACATACTGTTGACTATTGACTATTTGCGTGGAATTGCCCACAACACCAGGTTTTAAATGGCAGAAAAAACTTTCGTTCCAGATAGAAAAATTTTGCATTTTTGAATTTATGGTATTTTAAAAATAAAGACTTTGGCATTCAAAGTAAAATATAATATAAAAATTAAGTGGGGGGGGGGGGGCGAATAGTCCTCGGGGGGAATTGTCCTACGGGGGGAATTGTTCGGGGGGGAATTGTCGGGGGGGAGTTGTCTGGGGGGGAGTTGTCTGGGGGGGAATTGTCCTAGACCCGTATAACCTATCAATGCCGTATGTAACCTTATAAAAGCTTTATAAAACTGTTTAACAATATGTTCCAAAAACGTAAGAAAAATCTTGGTCAATTCTATGACATCGCAATTTCAAAATTAAACAAATGAGTTTGAGCTCGGCTGGTTTGATTTTAGTTTTATTCTTCCAGGCCTTCCTTGTAAATTCTTTTGATGATACAACAATGAAATAATAATGCAAAATGATTAAATAGTAAGCAACGTTGCCTCTGAGTGCAAAGTTGGGGACTGAGTTCTTCGGAAAGTTAGAATAACTGGGCATGTTAGATAAAAGGTATGATTCCGAGTATTAGCCAATGTCTGCACAAAATAAAAAAAAAGCCTTAGCAAGCAATGTGCAAAATGGGAATTAAACTGCCTGCACACGATATCTACTTTTGCCCATCATCCGATGCACAGAAATTTCAGTGCCTTGGAGAACGAAAGATATACATGAAGTTGCAGACTCCGTGTTTATTATTGATTACGATTTAATGCTATTCACTGCTTAACACTATTTTTAGCACATTTCTTGATGTTAGATCCGATTAGTGACCTAGTGTTTACAAAATATTTTTCTGATGCATTTCAGAAGCAAGTGTTTATCGAGGAAAATTAGTCTAGAAGTATATTTATTATTCAGAATTTACTTTACTGACACTTCTTTTTTGTGTGGAATTACGAAGGATGACTAATCAGTATTTCTTAACCGTCTCTTTCACGTGCCAATTGGTTATTATACGTGTCCATGACTTTTTAAAACGACCCCTATCCACAGAGTGCTGGTTTTGAAGGGACATCCCTTTTTAACCAAATGGGGAATGTAAAATAACTCCTTGGTCTTTTATATCTTTTATAAATTTTATATATTTGATACAAACTAAACAAACTTGCAATGTGCTATAAAAGATAATTATAATTATATTTAAAATAATTGCAGTTATGGGATAAAGGTCCTTTAACTGATTAAAGGCACATTGAAATTAAAATATATTTGCTAATTTTGATCTCACAGATACTGGAAATGTAAATCACACAATTTCAAAGTACTCACAAAATAAGCTCAACCCACCATCTCATTTTCAGGTTACCAAAACGAAATCGCCCCACCTAATTCCCATGACGTCATTTGTTAGTCAGTCCAGTGAACAATCAGGATGATAATCAAAGAATTGTAAGTTTTAACATTTGGTTACTCCGATCGCATTTTTTATTATAAATAAAGATTGCGTAAAATGTGAGATTTTCAATAAATTGTGTTTTATTTTTTATTATGTTTTGGCTACGCAAATACGGAGGGGGTTTTCCTGTAATGATTGCACCGGTTACTTCACAAGTGGTCCGTGTGCTTGTTTACCTGGAGTGGTATTCTGCTCTGTCCTTATTTTTAAAGTTGTCCTTATTTTTAAAAATAAGGATAAAAAAGCTATTCTGCTCTATCCTTGAACTTAACAAAGTCGTTTAAAAATAAGGATAAAAATTAAGGAAGAACCATCTAATCTCAAGAATAAGGACGTCCTTAAATATAAGGACAGAGCAGAATACCACTCCTGAGATCGATCTCAGAATCGCAAGGCTTGTAATTTTCAAGAAGTCTGGTTAATATTTCAAGTCTGAATCTGACAAACTATGAACTAATCAGACCTAGAGCTAAAAAGGCTTATCTGGAAAAAAAAAATTGTTCCAGGTAGCGATGTTTATACACTGAATTTTTTTGTAAGCTAATTCGTACTTTTGGATCTTTCCGATGGAAATGTCGTTTCCACTGCATTTTTTCAGTTTAAATTATAAAGAAAGGATAAAGGAGAACATCGTAATTCTTTCAACACGCACTTACGAATTTAAAAAGCCATCATATACGAGTAGTCTTGAAAAAAAATATATATATATAAATATTCAGGTCTTGAATAGCCAACCTGTGAATATGTTTCTGGAAAAAATGAAATTCTGTTGATTATGGCTGCTTATTTCCATGGTAAAAGGATTAAGATAGGCTCCGGGATGAACGAGAAAAAAGAACAGAGTCCTTTTTTTGGGGGGGGGGGGCGGCGGTTAACATAGAAGCAGAGAATCTTGGATGTTTGTTTGTCTGTTTATTGGTGTTTTAAGTCCCTTTCAGCGATCACAGCGCTATATCAGACTACCCTGGCACAGTATACTGAACTGGGCCATTTCAGTTTGAATCCCTGGGGGGGGGGGGGGGGTCATGATTGAGTTCACGGCTAGTAGGCACGAGCAGGATTCGAACCCGCAATGGCTATACACCCCCGATTTTAAGGCGAGCGAAGTCAATGGAGAAATACATCAAAATCACTTTGAAATACATTTAGCGTTCTTTTTACGTTAGGAACCCATTAATATGTCATAAATAAATTTTGCCACATTCCAATAAATTTTGACATCGTATAGATGACAGAGCAGAGACAGAATGGCAGATAAAACCTATTTCAAGAAATTTTCCTTTCTTGTTTCTTTGTTTTCCCTACTGGAAACATGTGAGTTTATCTGTTAAGCGTGCGCGCTCGAAACCCCGAACTGGCTTGTTTCTTCATGCCTCTAAACCAACCGAATTCGGTCTGCTAAAAACTTTTCGTCAAAAGTTGAAGAACGAATCCGCTTACTAAAATTTTGTTTTGACTGCCAGTTCCTTTTGAAAGAAATGTTAAAAAAAAAACAGTTTTTGTCTCGGTATAGCCAAGTTGAAAAGACTGCCGTGGGTGAAATTAGTTTTTTTAATACGAACACTTGAAACTTATGTCAAAATGCGTAGTTTATGACTGAGAACTGACTCTTCCAGTACATGAGCGACAGGAAAGAGATTTGCCAGAGCGTCACTTCGTATTGCTATAAATGAAAGGAATATGGTCACCATAGGACTATTTGCAGGTTATTAGAATAATGAAAGGGCACCACAAGTAAAGAATGTACCTAATGTTTAGACTTTGTAGACCCACATGTTCACAGTTAAAAGTTTCTCTTGAAACCAATCCCGAGGGTTACGACTCTTATGGTCTCAGTGAATTTTGACATAAGGTGTGTAACCCAAAGAAAGCACCACAAAGCACACCCTAAGGTTGCGTAAACATACCAGACCCGAACTGGGATTAAACCGTTGCAACCATTCTAGAAACGACAGCCAGTGCAGAAGCCATACATCAGGCTGTATACTCGTGCGTTTAATTTCACTTAGGAGGCGATACTTCCTTATTTCTGAGAGTGATTTCACTATGTTGCGGATGTTGCAGTGTGAATTTGTTTGAAAAATTACAGTTGTGATATATTTTTGATATGACTATAGAGTTAAGCTTTCTGTTTCGTGTTTGATGGGAAATTAGCTAAATTATCGAAGTTGTGGATTTCGGAGAGGGCAAGGGAAAGGATGATACAATAATGTATATTTTTCGGCTCGTTGGCTGATACTCATTTATAAGCCATAACAGATACTGCCAAAGTACTCGCTTCAAGCCGGTATACACCTCGGTTGTTTTAACTGTGTCCACTATTTACAGCTTGAGATAAGGAACAACACAATGAGTCCACGGAGCAGTGCAGTTTCGATCTGTGTACGTGTTTAAAGAGCAGTCTTGATGGGCTTACGCCCTGTCTGTGTTGCAAAATCAGGCGTATTGCGTGCTGCAGATGTTTTATATGACCTTCTTTTCTAAATGAAAATGTGTTTATTCTCAGTGTGAATTTTTTTTTTTTTGTTTCAAAGTGCGACATCTCCATAGCGTTTTTCTCGCACGGTTATGTATCATTTTTCGGACGAAAATGAAGACGCAAATAAAATATGGTGATAGAAGTGTCAGTCTAACCATTCTTACGCACCGGCAAAACAGGTTCCAGGTTGTTGACTATTTATACTCATATGCCGCGCATAAGAGTTCTGTAGTTGATAAACATTTTCATGAAACTAGAGGACGACAGGAGAAACGGCGTTGTACTTTGTCTCTCAGATTCTCACATGTTATCCATATTTATGTACAATAAACAAAGTAATATAGTGTATGCGATAAAAGTGACAGTTTGCATCTGGAAACATTACTTAATGAAAAGCAATCCAACGATAAGTAGAATTACAGAACAATTGTTTTAACCAAATGCCCTCCCACCCCGTCACCTGGCCCACTGGACTGGATTCTTGCCTGGGTGTCAGCCCATTACACTCCCACTCCTCCACCTTGCCCATCGGGCTGGACTAGTGCCTGGACTGCATTTGTGCCTGGGTGTGAGCCGACTGCACTTGAACATCCGCCCGGCTCGTCATACTGACATACAAATGCTATTATCACCCCCACCCTACCACGTGGCCAACTGGGCTGGACTCGCTCCTGGGTGTCAGCCGACTGCACTTGAATGTCCGCCCCGCTCGTTACACTAACATACAAGCCACTCAGCAGTGGATCGTTTAATGGTTTCTATTATCTCTTTGCTTTCAGCCGCATTGTGATGCCCATGACGGTTGAGGAGGTAAGTACTACGCTGAATGTCGCCAATCAATAGCAACCTATCCGTGGTAGCAATGATGTCAATCAAAGCTCAATCACTTACAGTGAAGCTGTTTGAAAGGTCTTCTAAATAGAACTACATGATAGCATTAACGCTCGCGAGTAATTATTGTATTGATCATTTATGCAAATGAGGATTATGACGTGGAATGACTTATACTGAACTAGCCGTGGTTTAATCTTTTGAATTGGTTGAAAACTTAATGACGGACACTCGGCAGTGTACTGATTTTCCGACACGTTCTCGCACATTTGTCACAAAAAGGACAATGATACTCAACCGGATAGCGATTTTTCGCCGACATAGAGCTGGTTGATGTGTTCATTCAGCAGGTAGCATCTGACCGACTCCCCCCCTCCTCTTCCCCACCCCCTTCCGCCCCTTCTCGCTATCCATGTCTTGTGCCAAGAGGCGTGCATTTAGCAGGTAGCATCTGACCGTGCCTCCTCCCCCGCCCCACCACCCTTTCCGCCCCTTCTGGCTAATCCTTGTCTTCTGACCGTTCCGGGGGCTGATACTTAAATTTAAACGCGCTCTTGGTCAGATTTGTAGTTCTGTTTTACAGTACCAGGTGGCGCAGCTGTACTCCGTGGCACAGGCCAGTAAGAATGAGACAGGCGGTGGTGAGGGTATAGAGGTGCTAACGAATGAGCCATTCACAGCTACCTCGGGCGTGCAGCCTGTCACACCCCTGTTAGGGGGCGCATACACTGACGGCCAGTTCACACATAAGATATATCATTTAGCAAGGTAGAAAATGACAGATTTAGTCGTTTTTTTGTAGCAACAAAAAAAAAACACTATAAAATCTAATTTTTAACATATGTTTTATGGTTTACAAAAAAAAATAAATAAACATTCATGTAAAAGTGTAACTTGTAACTTCTTCACCACCCCTCTCCAGATGCTTCTTCAGATAATGATGGTAAATTGTAAATGGGTTTAAAGACGTGATAACTGTAACGGTACAACCCCTCTCCCACAACCGGAAATCCCATGTTCAAATTATTATTATGGGACAGAGAAAATCACCTTGAACACCTTCAAAGAAAGTTCATATTTTTTATGTGTTCATAAAAAATTAGAACATAATTTAATGTGTAATTAATTTTGAAAATGCTTAAACAAATTTGGGTAAAATTCTATGCGTTGCACCAGTGTAAGAAAGTGTTTACTTTTCTCTTGTATTTCAGGCACCCCACATGTGAATAATATGTTAACTGAACACTAATTTAAATATTTCAGCAAAGTGCCAAAGTTTATCCGCTTATTGGCACCAAAGGGTTCACTGGAGATCCATGAAGAGGCCTGGAATGCCTACCCGTATTGTCGTACTGTCGTTTCGGTAAGGGAGCCATGCAATGCACAGGCGCCACCGCTGTCGCCCCCCCCCCGACCCCCTCCATAGACGTGGCTCAGCGGCGTTGTCGTGACGTCCTCGATGACGTCACCACTCCAATGAACACGTCATGGCTGGGAATTGACGTGGACACTTCTGTTAGGTCACAACCATTTGTGCGTATGGTAGTGGGCTAAACGGAGTTTGGGCTTCTTCGTTTCAAAGCGAAGGATTCCCCCCCCCCCCCCAAATCATGTTTATATTGTCACAGATTTGTTTGTTTGCTTTCGGGGTTATTGAGCACATATGGTTTGCTAATCCACTCTTTGAAATAAACAAGTTTGAAATTGTTTTCAGTCAGCGTGCTTTTAGATCTGGTGTAAGAAGGCTCTCCAATGTGTTTTCTTTGATCTGTGCTTGTATGGTGATTTCTTGCTGCAAATGGCCACTTGATCTTTTCACACGTGAAAACAGTATGACCAAAATTTATTACGAGTAATTATCGTAATCATGCAAAGTAAGGCAAAGGAATCATTCAGAACGGAAAGGTGGAGGTAGCATATTGATGTTATCAGGACCTCAGCTTCTATGGCGCAGCAAATGATGCCATGCTAACTCCTCCCGCCTCATCCCATCCCCCTTGAATCATGCTTTTATTTTTGCACCGCGGCATTGCATAAAAAAATAAATGTATCATTTGCAGCACTGAAAATCCTGGAGTTATGAAAAAGAGAAAGAGAGGTCACGGTGGCTGGATGTTGCTTGCGAAAAAAAAACAAAAACAAAGACAGACATTCAAAATTGAAGTAGCTGGAGTTGCCGCACCGGGTGACAGAGAAAAATGTGTGTCATACTGGGAGATCATCCAGGGGTCATCAAAATGCAAAAATCTTTGTAGCCTGGCCTCTCTGTCTCGGGAGATACCGTTCTGACACCATCCGATTTTGTTTCTTAAGGAAAAAAGCGGGTACCTTGCTTTGAAAGTACACTTAGTGGTTCAGCTATGAACGTGAAGACGGAACGAAGCTGCTCACCGTTTTGAATGCTGCATATGTTAACATTTTCATTGAAACGCTAAAGTAAAAAAACGAGTCGTATTTTTCGGAGCAAGGTAGCAGCTGACGTCACTTCCGCCTCCCGAGGAAGTGTGATTGGTGTGTGTCTGGATTAGAATAGCGCGAGAAATTTGAGTAGAACTGTATCTGTGAAATTGACATAACACTGATTATGAATAATGTCGTTATTCTAACATCAACAATTCAACACTGTCTGAATAAATGTGTGTATCTAAACAACTGCACTTTTTTTGGTCTTGAGCTTTGTCGAAGATATATGTCAACATTTGGTCCGACGTTGCCTTTTCAGGATTCGAAATCGGCTATTGTTTTCATTATCATCGGTTAAAAAACAAATTGACAAAATTGCGGATCTTAAAAAAAATGGCACATACGATCGCAAAATAAATAAACATTGAAATGGAATTTACGCGCAGTCTAGATACATATGGCTTCCCCGCCGCTCACCTTTTTGGGGGCCACACTTTGAGCAATTTTGTTCAGTTTTAATACCAACTGAATTGAAAAAAAAAACGCAATAAAGTGATGTTTTACTACAAAGAACTGTTCGCTTCTGTACGAAGAAAAGACAGCTGATAAAATTATTAAGAAAAAAAAAAGGAAAACAATTTTTACTGTATAATCGTGAAGCGATAAGTCAATTTATTATTTCTTTTAAAAGATTGCTACTGCAGCAAACGCAAAACGACATTAATCCACAATTCTGTGGTCTGTGGACTATGCCCGATTCAATGGTTCAAGATCCGATGAAAAAAAAAAAACTGTTAGAAAAGACCTCGTAAAAAAACGACTGTACAAATTTAGTTGTCTGGCTAACCACTAATTCCTTCACGTGTGTTGCATAAACAAGGCAGTGTTGATATGACAAAATACATATATGCAATATATATATATATATATTATGAGTGATTAACACTGTTGTGAATAATTTAGAAACATTCTTTCTTTCTCTCTTCAGGGGCTTTTTGGATCTGGTTTCTTGTTTTAAAATTCCAGCGGTTTTGAAATTTTGGTCTTTAATTTTCAAGTCTCAAGTACTGCTCGTAAGCCAGATTTGACACTGGTCTTTAAATAAGTTTGCCCGCTTAAAAATTGATTGTTGTTTTGAAAAGTTCAGCTTTTTATGTTGGAGAATGTCCCAGTGAGTTTTGTTGTTTTTCAGTCGTCATAGTGTGAAGAAAACAGTATTGCTTTATTTTAGCATTATCGGGTGGGGTTTATACTTTTTCTGGAGGTACTTGCAATTAGCAAGTATGTCACCAATCTGTTTCCCCTTTGATCTGTTGCACAGCTTAATTGCTTTCACAGACACCTCTGTCATTCACATTCTGGAAGCAGCAGTGCTGTCTCTGGCTTTATGTAGCGGCGGGTTTTCGCGTAAAACGCGGCGTGTGAATATTGCGCTCTCTTGGCATTACGAATAGTGTAGAGACTTGGAAATATGAACAGTTTGTTTGGACCTCAAATTTTTTGACATATTTATATGTTTATTTTTTATTTTTATTTTTTTTCTTTTTTTTCGTATCTTCCACGCTTCTGCAGTAAAGTTCCTACATTTATACGGTTATTGGCACCAGCCGGCTCGTTAGAAATACACGAAGAGGCGTGGAATGCATTTCCGTATTGTAGAACCGTTGTGACGGTAAGGCTCACTTGTAAGCTAATAAACACATTACAAACTTGCAGTGCACTGTGGAATTGTACATGGAATCCATTGAGCGTGTTGCTAGATCCGTTTCTATGGAATCCATTGAGCATAGTTCTGGATCCATTTCGATGAAATCCATGGAGCGTATTTCTGGATCCGTTTCTATGGAATCCATTGAGCGTATTTCTGGATCCGTTTCTATGGAATCTATTGAGCGTATTTCTGGATCCGTTTCTGTGGAATCCATTGAGCCTATTTCTGGACCCGTCTCTATGGAATCCATTGGGCGTATTTCTGGATCCGTTTCTATGGACTCCATTGAGCCTATTTCTGGACCCGTCTCTATGGAATCCATTGGGCGTATTTCTGGATCCGTCTCTATGGAATCCATTGGGCGTATTTCTGGATCCGTTTCTGTGGAATCCATTGAGCCTATTTCTGGACCCGTCTCTATGGAATCCATTGGGCGTATTTCTGGATCCGTCTCTATGGAATCCATTGGGCGTATTTCTGGATCCGTTTCTATGGAATCCATTGGGCGTATTTCTTGATCTGTTTCCATTGAATCCATGGAGCGTATTTCTGGAGCCGTTTCTATGAACCCATTGAGTATTTTCTGGATCCGTTTCCATGGAGTCCACTGAGTGTATTTATGGATCTTTCTGGAGCTTTACAATCCATGGCGGATTTGCAGCTATCACTTTCGCTAATTAGAACCACATTTCAAATGAAGTGCAATTCTTGTAGTTCCTGTTTGTTTTCAGTTAGATAATCTAATTTTTAAAATTAATGCCACAATCTATTATTTAAAAAAAGAATGTATCAAGCAAATAAAATTTATGTATTTTTTTTTGTCCTGGACAAAATAAAGCACTTTCGACAGTCTATTCCGGAATGGACTATTGTAGAGTATTATATTATACCCTGTATATATAATTGGGACTGAGCATCGTGAGTCCATTCCAGAATAGACTAGCTGAGTCAAAAGTGCCTCATTTCGCCAAGGACAAAAATATCTAAATTCTTATTTGCTTGCTGCGTCTGTATTTTAAACAATAGGGTGTTATTTATACATACGAATCAAAGCCAAATACCTCAGAATAGCTTTGTTTACTAACAACATGTTTTCGTAATGTGTGTTGCCATTGATAATATTGTTTACTTTTGACCTTTCAAAATTGTAACTAAAATTTATGTCTTAAAAATCTATACTTGTTTATGTTGCTTTGTGTTCACTTCAAATTGGTTTCTTTAAATTTCTTTATGTGTTTACAAGTAATCAAAGCTGGTGTATGTTTGTAAAAGTTTTAAAAAGCAACTTTTTGTTATGGAAATGGATGGGATTGTTTTCACAATAAAACAGTGGCAGCATTGAAATTCTAGGGAGATGTGTGCTTGTTAGAAAAAAGGAGTACTTTACTCCCTATGTTAGATAGAACGAATCCAATTATTGCAGTGTTGAGGTCGAAAGCAGTGTAATCCAGTAACAAAAAAACAAAACAACGAATTTCTCCAGGCGGGAAAAGTAATGTCTAAAATTAAAACCGATATAGGTAAACAAAATCCATAATCTCGTTTTAAAATCTCATGCCTTCATTTTATTACCCGCGGGCGGGGGGCGGGGGTAAGCATATTGTCATTTCTCTCCATACTGTTTTTTTTTTTTTTTTTTTTTTGTTTCGTTTCGAATAATTAGTTGCACTTTATATGTTTTTATTTTGCAGAATCCTAGTTATATGAAAGAGAACTTTTTTATTTCCATAGAAACGATGCATGTAGGCGACAGGGGCACGACAGAAAATGTAAGTCGATTTCTGTAAAAGTAAATAATCTGTGTGATTCAGCTTTGTAAGAGCAGATCAAACATACATAGTTCACAAAATGTCATGAAAAGGTAAAAATTTGTGCTGATGTTCGATGAAGAAAATGTTCGTATCGAGCGATCCATTTTCTAGTATACGGCGCGTGTGTGGTTTCGTCCAGGTACATCAACTGTCAGGAGACGAATTGAAAAACCGAGAGGTCGTACACATAGACATCGCCAACGACACAGTGCAGAGAGGGGTATGCCACGTCTCGGGGGAGAACCCTCGTATGGAAGACTTTCCAAATAAATAAAATGCCAGTTTTTAAATAAAAAAGATGAAGTAAAGGAAGGTGTTGATACAAAAGTAAAAAAAAATAACAGTAAAAGAAAGTGTATTTTAGTGAATAATGCTGAGTTGTTTTATACAGGAAGTGTTCAATTTAAATAATTGTAGGACTACAAACGTGAGGAAGATCCCACACTTTATAAGTCCAGTAAAAGTGGGCGGGGACCTCTCAAAGACGCGTGGAAGGTAACTAGTTTCGGCCTCGTTCTTTTATTACTTTTCTTCGAAGTCTTTATGTAAAGATCCGTATTGTTGCCGTTGTAAAATCTTGCTATTTGTTAAAGCAACAAGTGGAGGCAGACTGTATTGGCTTAAGTCATGCAGACGTAACCTCTGCTGGCGCTGCAGAGGCTGTAGGAGTGGACAATTCATCATAAACGAAAATAAACAATAAGTTAAATTATATGAAAACAGATAATTGTTTTAGAAATAATTGACCAATGACAGTCTTGATGTTTTACAAGGTTCTTTTTTTTTCTCTGTATATATCCAGGTTCGTTAATAATTTGGCGCGTTTTGTTTCAGTGAAAAAATGGATAAAAACCAAAATACATAAATGCAGTCAGTCAGTAAGAGTGAGCGTCTTTTCTTTTTTTTACGTGATTCCAGGACACGGTGAGCCCTGTGATGTGCTGCTACAAATTAGTCAAATGTGAATTTAAATGGTGGGGACTGCAAGGCCGCGTAGAAAAATTTATTCAAAAGGTATGTCGGACTGGCGGTGTGGTTGGGCGCACGTGTTTTGAATACGTTTCCTTCAACAAGACATTTGAGAACAGACCAAAACGTTTCGGAAATTGCTTGCAACATAGACTTATTTCCGGGGTTATGAATAGCGGAAATGACGTCAGCACGTTGTTGTTATTTTGCTAGTCGGAGCGTCGGATCTTCACCAACTTCCATCGCCAGGTATTTTGCTGGACGGATGAGTGGTACGGACTCTCCATGAAGGACATCAGAGCCATAGAGGACGAAACCAAGGAGGAACTCGATAAGGTCAGTGGAGCCCTCTCTCTCTCTCTCCCCTCCCCCCCTCCCCTCTCCTCCATGAAGGACATCAGAGCCATAGAGGACGAAACCAAGGAGGAACTCGTTAAGGTCAGTGAAGCCCTCTCTCTCTCTCTCCCCTCCCCCCCCCCCCTCCCCTCTCCTCCATGAAGGACATCAGAGCCATAGAGGACGAAACCAAGGAGGAACTCGATAAGGTCAGTGGAGCCCTCTCTCTCTCTCTCCCCCCCCCCCTCCCCTCTCCTCCATGAAGGACATCAGAGCCATAGAGGACGAAACCAAGGAGGAACTCGTTAAGGTCAGTGGAGCCCTCTCTCTCTCTCTCCCCTCTCCTCCATGAAGGACATCAGAGCCATAGAGGACGAAACCAAGGAGGAACTCCTTAAGGTCAGTGAAGCCGCCACGGCGCTGTGGTGAACTTAACCGCAGAATTATGCAGTAAAAGACTGCCTCGTGACCAGTCCTTTCCAGCATAGAAATTAACACTCTTTTTTTCCCTCTTTCTCTCTGCGTCCTATTAATTATAGGAGAAAGAAAAAAAAAACAGGAGTTACGAAATCTTAGAATCCGGTTGGTTTGTTTGGTTGCTCTCAAACTATACCTGAATGATGAGCTATTGTCCTTTCAGCTGGTCACAACGTCCCATGAATTCTTGTTTCTCATGTCAATATTCTTTTGAAACTTGCAGCAAATAAAAACAGGAGAAGTGCGAGGAACAAAGGGTGAAGATTAGCGACTACCGAGCAGGCAGGTTTAGGAGTGATTTAGCAATGAACTTCAATTTCTACGTCATTTCATCATCGCATCATGGACATAAAAATATGGACAAGAACAGCTATGGATGTGTTCGGAAAGTTTGGTCCTATTCAAACTACACGCCGCCTTCGAAAATTGTTTAACCAGATCTATAAACCAAATCGAAATCATTCACTGTTTGCGGAAGGGCTGATAATGATTAAATCACCAACTGAACTTCTTGAGGCGTAAAGAAGTTTTAAGTGTGGTATTTAGAATGCAATCTGTATTGAATGCGAGAGTCTGGTCATACGAAAGCACCAAACAAAGAAGCACGCTCTTGGGGGGAAAACACGGACAATACACTTCCGTAATTTCAATGTACCATTCAGTAAATGGAAAAAAAAGTTTCGGTTAAGAAAGGTGACAAGTGGTTTGTTTTGACTTCGTTACAAGTCGTGTTTGTAACAAAGACATAAGAAAAATCACTGGAATTATCTTGTCTGTATAGTGTTGACCGTCAGGAAAGTCTGTATAGTGTTGACCGTCAGGAAAGTCTGTCAGGTGTTGACCGTCAAGAAATTGCGCAATCATTTTGACCAGTTTTAGTAAGGAGTCGGGAGGAGGGGGTTGGGTAGTTTTGTGGTTTAGGAGTTACAGCAGTAGTACTTTTCAGTCGGGATAAAAATGGGGTTATCGGTCATGAGCTTCAAGAACAGTCTGGCGCGAACGCCCCGATTTCTCCAGTTTTTTTTCAGTTTTGTTTGTTATGATTTGCTCGACTAAGTCACTAACAATCAGAGTAGGAAAGTATGCAAGGGACTTATTTGAAAACTTGCGAGTTGACTGAAAAGCGTTCGAAGAAAAATGTAAGTGAGCTTGAGAAGCTGCTGAACTATAAGGTGATTACTTTTAAATTAGTATCGAATTAGGTTTTAATATATGCTGTAACATATGCGTGTACTATGAAATAAAAGAACGCCCGTGGAATAAAAAAAGTAAATAATTTGTTAGAACTGTATTCACCGTTGGAGAGAATTTTGTAAGAAGCAAGTCTTTTTATTTTCTTCTTTACCTTGTGTTGATTTCGTTTTGTTTTGGTTCACACATCAAGCTTTTGTTTTGGCGCTTTGCACCGATTTTCATACATAAATGACAAGGGAGTACTCCGGTAATTTGGAGTAGCGGAGCATGACCTCTGACCCTTACAGCTTTGGCCCACAGAACACATCCATTAGATTTAGGAAAAAGAGCTGCTATTTTGATTTTTTTTTTTTTTTTTTGTTTTTTTTTGTTTTTGTTTTTTTTTTGTTTTTTAGAGCTTTGGTGGGGGGAGGGGAGAGAGGGGGAAGAATGTTCATCAAAGCGGGTTGTTGCCTTTGTGTATCAGAAAAATCGAGTATTAAAACTTAAAATTTTTGTAGAAGTATTTGATAAGAAAATGGAATTGGCGGTCCTTGTATATTAAAATCTATGTAATTATTCTAGGTTTATTGTTTTGTACAGAAGTAAAAGATAACAAACAATAGGAAAGTTAAATATGATGATCTGCTGCGATTTGGGTTGAAAGGATGGAGGATTGCTGACTGCTTTTCCTGGAATGTACAGTGAGAAGTGAGCCTTGTGATGTTACGTGTTTTATCCACGGTTTGGTGATAGGATCTCGATATGCCTGTGGAATTCAGATAGTAAGGTTTAGAATTCATCCTCCACCGTGTATTCCATGAGATCAATTCCAGTACAGTGCATATTCGGTAACCGGAAAAAAATAATTAACCCAATAATTTATAATTCTGGATTTTTAGAAAAATGGATATCTTGAGCAAATTTTGGGGAAGCTCGGCTTATCGAATGTCACACTACTTTATAATCTCCGTAAATTTCTAACTCATGGGATGCATTTTGTCACATTGTCATCCTAGAAGTTCGTTAAGTCGATTTTTTTTTGCGTTGAATTCTGTCTTGATGAAGGCATTAATACATTTGACAGTCACAGGGAGTAAAAAAAATGTGGAATATTAAATGTACAGTTAGTAAAATATAAAAAAAAAAAAATAGATTTTTAGACGTATCAAAATGTTTATTTTTGATGAGTTAACCACTGTGTCATTCAATACTTAGTTTGGCAGTTTGTGTTTGCTTTGCGATTTCCACCCACATATCTGTGAATAGTTTCTGTACTCGTAAGCTATTTCTCGTCTAGTTTGCCAACATTTCTTTTAGTCGGTTAAGGACAACACTTCCGGCTTGGGGCTACCTGTTTGTGTTTCGGTGCGTTGTGATCTTGTTTTTGGATAGTAATGTGAGAGTTGAAGTGCATGGGGGTTGGGGATGGTGGGGGGGGGGGGAGGCAGCAAACGCTTTTTGCAATTTCAGTCTTGCGGGCAGTGGACATTTTGTGAAAAAGAAAAGCTGTCTTGTTTCATAGAATTTCAGCACACCAGTAAGACTAAGAATTATGTGATTAGCTAATGAGCAGAAAATGAGGACAGTGATACAGTCACGTGATCTGTAGGTGTGACGTGCTGCAAATTTGGTGTTTCCACCAAAAAAAATTAATAAGGAAAAAAAAAATAATTATAATTTGGAATAAAATGAACATTATTGCTATAAATAAACATTTTTGTTACATGAGTAGAAAAGAGTTTTGCAACATGTGTGAAAGACCTTGATTCTTGTATGCAAAAGGGAAGTACGAAAATGACCTCGCGCAGCAGTCGCTGTATCGAGTCAGTCACGTGTTCTGGTCACGTGTTCCAGTCACGTGTTCCAGTCGGTGTGCATGCGTTGACCACGTGAGGCTATTGTTCCTTCCCCCCAACCATCCCAAAAAAAGATTAATAAATGAATCTAATAAAATTAACAGTGAGCCCGCGAGGAAAACGCGTGTAAACGTTTTATAATCATGAACTGAAATACTAAAGAATTTTAAAAAGTGGCATTGGAAAAAATCGGGAGGTAAACGTACGTAAATGCTTTAAATCATGGTTGTTAATTAGGTCAATTATAAAGTCTCTAGTCCTTCCAATTGCTTCATTTATTGTTCTGTGTCATTATTATTATTATTATTAATTTCTTTTTTTTTTCGAGAAGGAAACAAAAAGTTTTTGCCTAAATAAAAAAACGATTGTGTCAGTTTTTGGGCGTTTTTTTTTCCCCGTCGCTCCTGTTTGGTGACCAATGCCTTATGGACAGGGGGAAACCATGTGTTAAGGTCGTTACTCACAAGTTTCTCGTTACTTTGTTTTAGAAAACTAAAATTGTGTTGTTGTGGTGAGAGGGGACCAATATCTCCCACAAAGGTCGTATAATTCACGCAAAGACAATGTGTGGTCAACACAAAGGTCATATGACCCCACACAAAGACAATATAGCCCACACAAAGGTCATATGACCCACTCAAAGACAATGAGGCCCACACAAAGGTCATGACCCCACACAAAGACAATGTAGCCACTGTAAAGGTCATATCATATGACCCACACAAAGACAATATGGCTCACACAAAGGTCATATGACCCACTCAAAGTCAATGAGGCCCACACAAAGGTCATATGACCCCACACAAAGACAATATAGCCCACACAAAGGTCATATGACCCACTCAAAGACAATGAGGCCCACACAAAGGTCATATGACCCCACACTAAGACAATGTAGCCACTGTAAAGGTCATACCATATGACCCACACAAAGACAATGTGGCCCACACAAAGGTCATATTACCCACACAAAGACAATATGGCCCACAAAAAGGTCTGATGACCCACACAAAGACAATATGGCCCACAAAGAGACAGTACGGCTCACATAAAGGCTATATGATTCAAATATAAACCAAATGACCCTCATAAAGGCTATGTGACCCAAATATAGGCCACGTGACCCTCACAAAAGCTATATGACCCACATAAAACCCATGTGGCTGACATAAAGGTTATGTGACCCACATAAAGCATTGTGACCCACAGAAATGCTATATGGTCCACGAAAAGGCCATGTGACCCACATAAAGACTATAACCCACTTACACGTTATGTGACTCAAATAAAAGCTATGTGACCCACATAATGTTCATACGACCAACATAAAGGCCCTACGCCCACACAAAGGTTCTATGACCCAAATAAAGCTACTGTGATCCAAATAAAGGTTATGTGACCCACATAAAGGCTACATGATCCGACTAAAAAGCTCTATGGCCCACATATGACACCAGTAAAGACCATATTAAATTGTTTACAGGTCTTTGACAGGCAAGGGAGCTGCGAACAAGCCAAACTTTTTAGAAGGTGCTATTTTTGCTGTAGAGTAAATGATTTAGCATAGAAATAAAATTCCTCGGTTGAAAATATGATAAAACTATAATTTAAAATAATATAAATTACAGTTTTGTAAGGTGATAATAACTTTCTAAGTGGGTTACGACTAACCTAGCTTCCTTCCTGCTGGACTAGCCCACTCCCCCACCCCCACCCCAACCATCACCCCCTACTCCCACCACTCCGGTAATATTCTACAGTCTAGCATCCATGGCAATTTTAATCTATTAGAATGTAGTCTGAAGGCTTACTAACCATGAAGGTTTCCATGTGTATTAACGCAGATCAATGGAGTGATTATGTCGCAACTCGTGATATTGGGCCTTGTACATAAATTATTCAAACACGTTTTTCTCCATTTTTTTTGTGTCCCAAATTTTTATTTAGCTCTTGATAAATTAAAACATTTCTTAATGTTCAACTAAAGCTCCTGACTTAGGCTTGAAACTCTCTAGCTTTAATCTGGATCAAGTCTCAATATGAAAAGAACACGACAGGTTAACATTATTGGACAATTATTCACAAGAGCTCAAAAACTTAATAAAAAAAAAGAAGGCTGCACACATTAAATATATGAATTTAGGTCATGAAACGCTTTGTTTACATTTGTCATATTTACTAAATCCAGCATATGTTTTGATTATGATTAAACATCCACATCGACATCTTCAGAGAAAAGCCAGTAGATGAAGTAAATGCTTCTTACTTTCACAAGGTTTCAAAAGTTATTCTTTAAGCAGCATTAAATGTGCAGCAAATAGATGCACTACAAATGTTTATCATGTCAAATCTTGTCCTTCACGTTAAGTGGTGACCACAAACCTATCTATAATCTACAAAAGAGATTTAGAACAGAGTTATCAAGCATATTAAAATATCTATAAAATAAAAAAAAAAAGCAAACTTTTTTTAAACGCGGAAGCCTTTAATATGCCAATTAACAAACATTTCAGCTCATAGTTTGAAAAAAAAGCAATGCCCTTGTGGTAAAAGTTTAAAATTATAAAACTTGTGCAGCACATGGACCTAAAACGGCTCATAACTTATTTTGCGCGTTTTTTATGCATTCCAACACAATATTTGTTATCATGATAGGAACTTGGCCTATGAGATAAAAAAGCTGATGGTGCTCATACTTATTGCAAGCGATTTAATTTAAGATGGTGAACTATGAATAAAAAGTAGAGGTATCATATTACTGACTTGTGTACATCCCCCCTGTTGGTGTTTGTGCGGGAGGTAAGCAGCCCGGAGGCGGGGCACCATATTGTCCAGGTGGAGCTCCATACGGGCCGGGTGGAGCACCATATTGTCCAGGTGGAGCTCCATAAGGACCGGGTGGTGGATACTGATTTGGAGGGTATCCTTGGGGCTGTTGAACAAATGGCTGCTGCCCATACTGCCCCATTGGGGGTGCTGCCTGTTGGCCCATGGGGTAGCCCGTCGGCGGAGGGTGCTGACCCATGGGGTAGCCAGCTGCCGCCTGTTGTCCCATGCCATAGCCCATGTTCGGTGGCTGAGATTGCACTTGCATAGCTAGGGCTGCCTTAAGCAAATATATTTTAAATCAGTACCCTTGAACAATTATAAGCAATTTTTATTGTAATTTCACAGCAACATTATTGCATGATTCTCTTTTTTCTTTATTATTATTATTATTATTATTATTATTATTATTATTATTATTATTATTATTATTATTATTATTATCAGAATGACAATTTACGCGATTAATTCTTGTAAAATTGTAAAACAAGCACCATTGTTACATGACTTGGGTAAATTCAGTCGATTCTCAAGTCAATAACTTTCCAATGTTGATTTGAACGCAGCAGCAGATTGCAGTTATTTTGAATTGAAATGTCATAAAGTTTTGAGTCAAAATGAAGTCATTTTTGACCTTGTATGAAAACGTTTATCTAAAGGGCAACATTTTGTTACTTATGTTGAAAATCAAATTATTTGCTTTTTAAAAATAATTTCTTGGATGAAAAGTAGCTGGCAACATGAAGATGTTTTACTTTTGAAAGAGAGGGAATCATTTTACATTTAATTTAAAATTTAAAAAAACTGCGTATTCGACCACCACAGCTTTTTCATTTGTTTTCTTTTTATATTAAGAAAGGAATTACGTCTAAAAAATTCTGTTGATCAAAATATCGTCGATACATGAAACTGACTTTATTTTAATTTACTGTATGATTGTTGAAAGTTGATTTTGTCTTGTAACAATAAAATATACCACTCCAAAGTAACATTTGTGGGTTATGTTTATTCTGTAGGATATATAAAGATTCACATTAAAAGGTTACGTAGTTCCTTTCTACAGTCTTTTAGTGAAGTCGTAGTTGTTTTTTTTTTTGTGTGATTTGCAGTAACGTTGGCCCCAGTGTGCCCATTGGTTGAAGTCGTAGTTAGTTTTTGCAAACACATAAAGCATATGTAAACAAATAGTTTTGTCTTAAAACAGTAGCTAAGCAAATATTGACTTTCTTCGAGTCAACATAAAGATAATATTTATTTATATTTATATTATATTTATAAAACATTAATAACACAATATTACTTCATGTTCACCCAAAACTAAGTCTCTTTTTTCCTGAAGCATTTCTACATATTTTTGCTCTTTCAATTGTTTTCCAAAAAAAAAATAGCATTTAATTGAATATCATTGAAAAGGACTAAAATGATGTATTTTTGTGTTACGTGTCTAGCGGCTCTTCGCTCTCGTTTATCGCGTTTATCGCGTTTTCTCTGTTTCTTGTTTCCATGTCGACGGTCATCAGAACCAGAGCTCCAGCCGTCTGAATCATTATGAATTGTGATGTGTAGCATGGCTTCAAAAATCTAAAAAAAGTCCACGTGTTACTTTGGTTTAACTCGTTTTCTTATCAGAAAATTTCGCTATATAGTCTTAAATCAGTTGGTGAATAAAGCCATGCTTTTATATATTTCTATAAATATGAATAAATTTGAATAGTTGCACATGCACTTTAACAGGCATCTTTGAATTATTTTGATTTTAATTTAGATATTTTTATATCTCACAATATAATAGCTTTTGAACCTGTTTTCACATCTTATGTTGCTTAGACAACAAGCAACAATGTTAGCATTACTCGTTAGAATTTTCCATGTTTATCTTCAGATATGACAGGGGTCTCTTATGTGTTTGATTTTGCCTACATTGTGTATTTCCAAATCTTTTTTCAGACAATTGAAATTGCTAACTTGCACCGTTTTCTTCTATTTTTACCATATTTTGAAACATGCATTTACTAAATTTCTGCGTTTATTTTGTCTAAAATCTCAAAACAAAAACGGTGTGCAACTAATATATGTACCAGCTGTAAAAGAAATCTGACCAAGCACAAGCTCATGGCATTTTCTTTTACCCTTATTCTAAATATTTTTTCTTTTGCTTTTTTATTTTGATTCCTGGTCTAAAAAAAGTTACAATCTAACATTTTAAGTAGCAACATTAAAATAGATGTAAACATAACAAGCGACTTGTAAATCATATGTTTTTAATATACAAATTTACCATTCCATTTGACTAGAAAATAAAGAAAAAGTAATTATTTGTTTACCACAATTGGTGCCTCTATATCATTTTCGTAATGCAAATCATTTAAATACGAAATTGACATATCTTGTTTGCCCTGCACTAGACATCAATATTATTCACTTACTTACTTGCTACCAGATGACAAAATTGCAATTTTAGTTATTAGCACTATTACAATTTCTTTTAGATAAAGATTACATCACGTTTATTGGTAAATGTGAAGACACCTTAAATATCCGGAGTGTTTAATTATTTTTTATCCAGACTCGACGTTTGAACTCTAAATGTGAATGACTAAAAAACTGTTTGCTAGATGATTTAGTTGTCGTAGTTATAGCAAGGTAACCCAGTGAGATTTTAATGTTAAAATTTAGATACTGTGGAGTAGAAAAGAAGGCTACAAAACTTTAGATTCTATTTTTTTTCTCTTAGCAATATTTGTATGAAAAAAAGAAAGACAAAGCGTAGTTTCCCCCTAATCCCAGCACGTAAACCTAATTGTTTCATTGAGTTACAGGAACTAGCTTCAGGTTACTAAGTATTAACTTGCATTTTCATGCTTACCACAAGTTACATACTTTTTGTAAAATATTGTTTTAAATATTATCCATATTTTATTCTATTTGGGTTATTATGTAAATACGTTTAGCTTAATAGTTTTGTATATATGACAAACAAATAGTTTATCAAGCCGGTCATATGCTGTATCCGCCTGCACGCGTACAAGAAATGATCCAATATGGATTTGCTTTGTGTTTCATACCTTCCCAATAGTTAGAAAACACACTGAGTATTCTGATCAATTCAAGTCGGGCGCAGTATTTACTTATGTGTTGTGTAATTGAATAAGTGATTAGCATTTGAGTTATAAATGTTTTTGGAAATAGGACCTTTGGCGGTAGGACATTTGGTGGTGGGATTTTCAAGGTATTTCCCAAAATATATTTAAGATGTTTTCATGATTTTATTGTTTCTTTATGCTGTTATCAATGGCTAAAATAGAAATTGCATGATGTAATGGCAAATTTCATTTGCAATTTTAAACTGCATTTGAAAATTGCAAATAATTACATATCACTGTAACTGCATTTTTTTTTTCAATTATACGGGAAAATGTAACTAGAGCACCAGTGATGGAGGATCCCCCGTGTAACACATAATGTCACAGGATGTTAGTAAATTCAGTGAAATTGAAAACCATGCATTCACTAATAATTTCTGGTCGATTTAAAAAATTAAGACGACGTTGCGCATCTGAAGTATATATATATGTATATATATATATATATATATATATATATATATATATATATATATATATATATATATATATATATATATATATATATATATATATATTCACTGCAAAAAATTTCCGGACGGTGGATCGAATAGATTTGGAGAACGCGTCTGGACAAAATCTCCGTGCCAATAGGTTCACATAAACAATTTTGTATAAGGATTAAGTCCAAGCTTACGAAAAACGATAAGATCAATTCCAGCGTGCATTTCGGACCAGTGCGAATGTTTATTTAGCTTGCGTTTATGGGCGGTTCACATCTCGGACCAGTGTGCATGTTTATTTCACTTGCGTTGGTGCGCGGTTTTTATTATTTCGCACCATTGCGCATATTTATTTAACTTGCGTTGATGCGCGGTTTTTATTTCGGACCAGTGCGCATGTTTACTTAACTTGCGTTGATGCGTGGCTCGCATTTAAGATCAGTATGCATGTTTATTTAACTTTAGTTGATGCGCGGTTCGAAGTTTGGACCAATGCGCATGTTTATTTAACTAGCGTTGATTCGCGGATCGGACCAGGGCATATGTTTGTTTGGCTTGCGTTGATGCGCGGCTCGCATTTCAGACCACTGCGAAATTTAATCCTAGATGTGAACCGCGCATAAACGCAAGCTAAATAAACATGCGCACTGGACATGCTCACTGGAATTGATCTTACCGTTTTTCGTAAGCTTGGACTTTGACCTTGGACAAAATTGTTTATGAAAACCTGTTGGCACGGAGACAGATTATGTCCAGACTCGTTCTCTGAAACTATTCCATCCATCCATCCAGCGTTCGGAATTTTTTTGCAGTGAACTATATGCAATATATATATATATATATATATATATATATATATATATATATATATATATATATATATATATATATATATATATATATATATATATATATATATATATATAAATAAGACGAGTATATATATATATATATACTCGTCTTATTTTTAAACCGACCAGAAATTGTTAGCCAATGCATGGTTTTTAATTTTCAACTCAAGCTAAAAAAACATGCACTGGTCCGAACACTCCGGATGCACTGGTCCGAACCCCGCATCGGCGCAAGTTAAACAAACATGCGCACTGGTCCAAATTTCGGTTCGCGATTCGGACTAATGCGTACGTTTTTTTTAACTTCCGCTGATGAGTGGTTCGCATTTCGGACCAATGTGCATGTTTATTTAGCTTGCGTTGATTCGCGGTTCGCATTTCGGACCAGTGTGTATGTTTATTTAACTTGCGTTGAAGCATGATGCTTATTTTAGACAAGTGCGATTGTTTACTTAACGTGCTTTGATGCGCGGTGTGCATTTCGGACATATTTTATTTAATTTGCATCGAAGCGCGGTTTGGATTTCGAACCAGTGGGCATGTTTATTTAACTCTTGTCGATGAGCGCTTCGCATTTCACACCAGAGCGCATGGTTTTAACTTCCGCTGATGAGCGTTTCGCATTTCGGACTAGTGCACATGTTTATTTAACTTGAACGGACCAGAACGCATGTTTCTGGAACTTCCGTTGATTCGCGGTTCTTATTTCACACCAATGCGCATGTTGATTTGACTTGTATGAGGAGATGCATTTTGAAACAAAATTTTACTAAATAAACAACCAACTAACCAACTATCCAACAAACTAACCGATCCCGCCCGCAAACCGATAGGTATATCCTAGTTTAGGTGTAACATAAACTGGGCTAAAATATTCATTTTTGAGAAGCTGATTTTTAGCCCACAATTTAGACAATTTTTAGCCGAATTAAAAAATAATACGACGTTGCACATCTATAATATATATATATTTGTTCACTGCATAAAATTTCAGAACGCTGGAGCAAACAGTTTCCCTGAACTCGACTGGACAATATCTATCTCCGTGCAAACAAGTTTCCATAAAAATATACATTTTTGACAAGTCGTATTTTTGAGAATTTTTGGCCGATTTCACAAATAATACAAAGTTGCACATCTACATTATATATATTGTCACTGCATAAAATATCAGAACGCTGGATCCAACAGTTTCGGAGAACTCGACTGGACAAAATCCAACTCTCATAAAAATATACATTGGCAAGTCGTTTTTTTAGAACTGTTGGCCGATTTCAAAAATAACGCGACGTTGCACATGCACAATATATGTATATTTCAGTGCATAAAATTTTAGAACGATGGAACAGTTTTAGAGAATAGTTTTGAAGAACTCGTCTGGACAAAACCTATCTAGGTGCTTACAAATTTCCTGAAAAAGAGCCATTTTTGAGAAGTGTATTTTTTTAGAATTCTTGCCGATTGCAAGAATAACACGACGTTGCACACCTTCAATATGTATTCAAACCGTATGCCAAAGGTTAAAGTTATGCGACAAATACTTTAGGAGATACAGCCCGGACTCGAGGGCGAACAAACACGAACAGACACACGAACAGACGTTTAAGCTGAAAATATATATCCCGTTGTCACTTTGGTGATAATTACCTTTGCTATGATGCATTGTGATCTGAAATGTAGCCTCATTCCGCAGTTGCACCTCGTAGCCAGTATATATACGGGATGTTTCGATTTATTCATATCTATATCGAGACTCAGAATTCGTGAAAATTAATCGAGGAAGACCAACACTTGCGTATGACGGGTATCTCTATATAATAGATAAGCCCCTGGCTAATGGCTATGTTGGCTTTGGATGGGAAAAACGGAGACTCCGAGAGGGCAGAGCCGTGGCTGCTCGCAGTCACCACCCTAACCTTTGGAGCTTTTAACTAGTGATGCAAAAAGAACAGCGCCTGTAAAGTGTGATCTTTGCCCAGATCGTGGGAAGACATGCCTCCACAGATTATCTACTTAGAATTTCCCACAATGTTTATATGTGAACACGAACTGCAATATTGCAATATGTACTTTCAAAGGACTGAATATTGGCCACCAATATTATAAAAAGATTGGCTATGTAATGTGGTGCAATTAAACATAATGTGATATTAATAAATAAACAAACTTTGAAGTTTGAATTACGTTGTTTTTTATTTGAAAATACTGCCAAATGTGATAAAGCCCTGCCAAGTGTCCACCGCGAAAAGGCCCACCGTCAACTGTCTCACCGATAAAAGTTTCAGACACACACGTTTTATATTTTCCGATATTTAAATGCTAAAAGTGTTCTGCAGAAATGAAAGTAATTAAATTTTAAAGTCAATTACTGATATTAACTTATGCTATTATGACCTAGAAAATACTGATAAAATGAGAATCTAGTAGCAATCGTTTAATTTGGTCTACAACTGTTTTATTATTGAATTTTTGTAACGTTGACTGGACTACGCATTTAAGTTGGATCACAGATCACAAGATTCACCTTCAAATTTTACAAACTTCAAATAACACAGAGCAGCTAGGTAAGCACATGAACTAACCAATCGTACAAGCCAAAAAGGCATATTATTTTTTACGCTATCAACAGTTCATTTAAGCTGGCCATACGAGGACTGAGATGTTATTCATTATTTTCACAGACTTCCTTCAATCGTATTTACTCGAAGCATATGTCTCTCATACACAAACCCAATAGTGTGAAATCTAAAATTCCAAGTTCAGAGTTGACCTGTAGAAGTCATCAGAGGCTATGATATTTAATAAACCTGTATTATCAGTTTCATTTTAATCCACCCACATGTTTTGGTTAAATATTGTTCACAAAATAGTAAGACCATCATATATGAAGGCGCTATAAGTGAAAAAAATCAGCATCAAAGTAAAAAAATGTTAAAAGTAAAAAGTCAAACGTGAACCTTAGAGATAATTGGTTACCAAATGCTATCAGTATGAGAAGTCATCCATGTAATCAAACAAACCGAATTTACAATCCATTCTCAGGCTTTAAGGAATGATGTTGACAAGAAATATAGGATGCCAAGAGACTACAATTTTTAAAAGACAAACGAAATTTCAGCCATGGCTAGGAATGACCTCTCAGGGTCACAAAAATCGGAACAAGTTAAGATTTCATCAATATAAACAATCACCCTGAGTGCCATCAAAATCCATTCACAGGCTTTAAGTGAATCGTGTTCAGACGAAGCACAAGACTCACCCTCAGGCAATCAATGTTTTCAAAATTGATCAGCTCGAAAAGTCATCAGCATCGGAAGAAACATCAGACTCACACTTATGGAAAGTCGAATGACCACTCCATGTTTTCAAAATTTAATGAATCCGAAAAGATGTCAATATATAAACTTATATCGAATTTCATTTAAATATTCGTTCACAGGGGAAAGTTTGAAGTCCAGTCATGACCTTGAATGAAAACTAAACAGACGCAATCAGTTGGAGACGCCAGCCATATGAACGCAAGCATCGGGATTCTTCGAAATCCGTTTAGTGTTTTGGCATACTTATCCGACATAACCCTAAGACAAAATTTAAGAAAAATGTTCGCCATCCATTCATTCAATATTCATAATTAAATCTAAACAGAAATATACTATGTTAAAAGGAACGGTCATAATGATCGAAAACGATGCAAGTTTGCAGGACATTTATAAAACGTTGAAGAGGATATTCAAAGCGAACAACACCTAGTCAATTCTTCCTCTATCACTTTAAAATTTTACAGCAGATATTTATCATTAGTTGCTAAATAAAGAATCTTCAAATCACTCCTGTGCAATTGCATTTCTGTAAGACTGTGAGCTTTGTGCTAATGAAACCGACTAGAGGAAGACATTGACGTTTTTAGAAACGATAATTGTAAACCTGAGGTGGAACAGCAAATAAACAACGGGGGAAAGCGGATCAGACTTCACGACAGACAAGAGTACGATTCTTAGGTGCAGTGTGTAGACTACCTGAGATAACATCTGCAAAGAAAGCTTTAAAGAACGACTTTGAACAAAAGTCCAACAGCAAAAAGACCACAATTCTAAGAACAATAAAGAAACAACCAAAAAATGTTAAAAGCCATCCTTCTGCCACGAAATAATACAAGCATAAGACCGAGTTAACTATGGAAGAAATAACTGCTCTAAGTAGTCCCGACGCTACAAGACTCTGTTACTGCAATTTCTCTAACACCGGCATACATATTTGATAAATACATAGTGATTGTACGAGTAGTCTTTACGCTTGATCATGTGATCAAAATAAACAAAAATGACCCACTTATCATCTGGGAGGATAAACCTGGGCATTTTGCGAGAATCATATAGAAGAGAATTGTTGGACTGCTTAGACAGATGTTCTGGAAGCAAAGTATATTTCCCCTATGATTTTTGTTTTGTTTTAGCCTTTAAAAGTGTAATTCACATATTATCACCCACTTCCGTGTTTAATTGAGTACTAACTTCATGAACAGTATTCTAGGGCTCAGACAACTAACAAGCCTTTCAATATCAGTAAATTGATGAATATAATACTCTCTGTATTTCTTACGTGCCGACTACTGCGTTATCGGAATTTATTCTCTGATATGTGTTTTTTTTTTTTTTTAATAGAAGTTTTTTTCATGTTGTTCCAGTAGCTTAGAAAGCGTTATGTTAATTTAGAAAATTGTACCAAATATGCACCATCGTCATGTTCTCCACGGATTTTTGGAATAAAAAAAAAATAGTAAGTCTAATCATAGGTTAGAGTCAGCTCTTGCTTACACATACTCGGTGTATCTTAGTCCCAGCGGACCCTTTCTGTCTTCCCAGGACAGAAAGGGTCACAGTTCCTGCAATAGAAATAGCCATTGATCTCAATTTTCGAGGCTTTGGATCTTTCGGCGCACGTTCAAGGACACCGAGGCTCGAACTGGCAGGCCTTATCTTTAAAAGTACACTGAGAAGTACCCTTGCGCATTATTTTCGACCTCAGCGAAACCTCCAAACTAGAGTAAAGCGTGGTTTTGCAACTGTGGATTCACTGTTGTTGTGGACGATAATGAACGATTCGATATCCCAATCTCAAGAAAACACATATTTTTCTCAGTACAGTATTGTTATCTGACCATAAAACTTGTGCGCCATAATTTATAATTGGGCCATTTATGTGATAAACCCTTTCTAAAATAACACCGTTGGCCCCAGTCGTGCGCCGAGATTTGAAAATTGACATCAATGACATTTCCTATTATAGGAACTATGACTCTTGCTGTCATAGGAAGACCGCAAGAGTCATCTAGGACTAGGTGTATCTATCTGTCAGAGCTACGACACCTTCGATTCTTCCGCTCTTGGGGTCTCTTTCATTTGATCTGAGACATGAATCCTGTATATCATCCCCTATTATTCAAACATTTACAGAAGATTCATGTCAACTCTACCCTTGTTATATGAAAAGGGCACAGTTTTTAATATGCTGCATAGTAGTTGAAGATTAGCTTCCGTATTCAAATGTCAAATGAGGTTATTGATTATCTGTAAAATATACAAACCAAATCACATTTTGGGCGTTCCGAATAAAACGGGCAAATTTTTTTTTTGCTTTTCCAGTACAAACTAACCGGTTCAAAAATAGAAAAAATCTCGGAGAGATTTCGTCTAAATGTCAGGTTTCTCTTGCACTAACGAGAAATCATGTTTTTAACAACCTGCAATTTATAAAAATAAAAAAAAGTTTAACAAATAGTTTTCAGTTTCAATTTCTTTCATGTTCCGAGTATGAGCTGTTTTTGCTGTATTTCTCCTATAATCTCTTTCATTTTTTACCCGGTTCCCTTGCAGTCGAAATCTAAAATTCTTGCACATTTTACTCGAAACAGCCAAAGTGTGATCAGGCTTGTACTAAAATAATTGATGTGCAGAATAAGAGATAGATTTATTTTGTACATCCACAATATTTAACTTTAATCTCTTCCATTCTTTTTTTAAATATCAATTCAAAAGTTTTTGATGGATAATTGCAAAAAAAAAAAAAAAAAAAAAAAAAAAAAACAGGCAAAAATTGCTGTTGCTTGTTCAGTAATAAACTATGCTCCCTGTATACAAACAAATGTCAATTATTGTGGGTGATTTGTTCGTAATTCTGCATTATTTTCTTATAAAGAAAGCGTAAGAAAGAACTTTATATCATTACCGTTGTACTTTGAGAGCCTTAAGCAAATGCCAATGAAGACTTGTGGGTTGTTGAATCTCACATAAAGTAGCCGTAAAGGTGCCTCAAAGCGGTCGCAGTTGACTTGCATATCGTTATATCGGGAGGATTTGAAGCGGTACGGGGAAACCCTGTAATGTGCCGCTTCTTGGAGCTAGTCTTATTACAGCCTCGTGCTTCTCGACAACCTCGGCGGTGTCAACCAATCAGTGCACGAATTTGAAGTCGGTCAGATCATGAACTATCCATGTAAACTAGATCAACAGGGTAAAATTTTTGATTTCATTTTAAACAGGTAAAATACCAATATTCAGCCACTGCGACAGGCGAATGAATGTCAGCCGAGATCTAGTGAATCACGTATCAATAGGCTTGTGTTGCCGCCAAAAGAACTACTGCACCCTGGAGAATTTGCTTAAGAAGTTGTGACTGTGTTGAAATTGCATGGTTTGAAATATGAAGCTGCAGCGCCATCGCAAATAGAACACCAAAGTTACCTTAAAAAGAAAAAAAAAACGCACACACAGAGACCAACCGGGATGTGTCGGATGGTCCTAGTGTCCTGCACAAGCTTTTTAACTGGTTACGATGAGCAACAACAAAACTGAATAGTACATCACGATTGGTTAAATTGCGAATTTGGCTGTTAGCCACAGAAGAAATATCATAAACTATAATATGTATAATATAATGAATTGCGTGGCTGCTTGTTTGTACCCAAAGCTGGAATAACAGGCCTAACGCTGTTTTCACACTCAGCGAACGCATTCATATTTTCGCCATTTTCCCAAAGGATTTTAATTTCCTGTTGCTTTTCTTGCAGTTTAACAGGGGTTTGCAAATATCGAAGTTTTCAGGTAACGCTGCTTAAGTGTGCCTTTTCATTTTAATGTAAGTCCACTTTTATGTTTGCTTGCAGGCAATAGTGTGGGACGACGCGTTAACTGGCCCGGTTGGTCTTATTGCTGAGTACTCCTTGCTCAAGGTTTGGGTGTTTCATTTGTGTCCTTGAGATTTTCAGCCGCATAAGGGATGTTATATAATAATAATATTATTATTAGTATTAGTGTTTACAGTAAAAGTATTCACAGGACAGAATATATATTGAAAACACACCACCAATTGATTTTGAAATCGATGAAAAATTATCAAAACTATGACTTATTAAAATCAATAAATAAACAAATTTAGTCGCTTGCTTTTTGCCATGTCGCTGCGATATCTCCAAAATAAAAGTGAAAACTTGGAAGTGAAACCTAAATATTTTTGAAACTTGTGAAAATTTTTGAAACAGACAAAAAGTGATAAAAGTTACTTGCTAAAAACTGTCAAAATTGCACATATCTTTTGTTGATGTGGAATAGTTTACTGCTCTATATTAGTTCAATAATGCTCATATCCGTTTGGAAGCTGTGCGTCTTTCGAACGTTTGTTACATTAAAACAATTTGTATTTAGATTAATCCACCAATCACGTCGGTTGCAATGTTTTATCACGTCCATGTTTTATCTCATCTGCATCTGAACCTTCTCACCCTCCTCCCTCATCATAATTTTTATGAAACAAAACAAAATGCCAAGACCGTGATAAAACCTATCATGTTGTACATTTAGGAGCATGAAGTGGATAAGATGTTTACGCTGCGGCCCGGACGCCTGCCTGTCTCCACCGTACAGCACATCATCTTTATCGTCCGCCCCAAGCTCTACCTCATGGACATGGTGGCTGAGAATGTTCACAAGTAACTCACTCCTTTACTCAGTATCTGTTCTTCAGACAAAAACCCGGAAAAATGAGTAAACAAAGTCTAAGCCTGGACTCGAATGCTAGATCTCCGAAAATATATTTTTGTTGCATTTTTTTTCGTTCAATTTCATTTTATCATTTGTAAATTAATACAAAAAAATTAAAAATAATAAAAAAAAATGAAAGCAAATTTTCATGGCTAGAAAAATTAAGTGATTAAGTGTCACAGAGTGTGATATTTACATTTTTTGTAGGGAAGAACGCTCTGGACTGGCAAGAAAGGATTTCCACATTTTCTTTGTTCCACGAAAAAGCCTGCTATGCGAAAGAAGACTGAAAGTGAGTATCATTATTATTATTGCATATGAATTTGAGTAAACTTGTTGTGTGTACTGTTGTTTAATTTTTGATTGATTAAATATATAACAGTCCGAAACCTTGTAATGCTTTTTTTTCAGGAGCGGGGAGTGTACGGGACGTTCACAAACGTGGACGAATATTGTATTGACCTTGTACCTTTAGATAGCGATTTGTTGTCCATGGAAATGGACTCATCATTTAAGGTAAGACCATTGTTGTGGCAGTTTTAGGACAAGGGATATATGTGATTGGTGCATATTTTAGCTGCACCAATAAGTATTCTGTCAGAAAATCAATCAGTATTCCAAATAGAAAATCAGTCAATATTCCAATCAGAAAATCAATCAGTCAATATTATGATCAGAAAATTAATCAGTATTCCTACAGATAATCAATCAGTATTTCCTCAGAAAATCAATCAGCATTCCAATCAAATAATGAATCAGTATTCCTTCAGAAAATCAATCAGTATTCCAATCAGAAAATCAATCAGTATTCCCTTATAAAATCAATCAGTATTCCGGTCAGAAAATCAATCAGTATTCTCTCAGAAAATCAATTAGTATTCCTTTAGAAAAGCAATCAGTTTTCCAGTCAGAAAATGAATCAGCACTCCTTCAGAAAATCTGTCAGTTTTCCCTCAGAAAATCAATCAGTGTTCCAGTCAGAAAATGAATCAGTATTCCTTCAGAAAATCAGTCAGTTTTCCCTCATAAAATCAATCAGTACTCCAGTCAGAAAATGAATCAGTATTCTTAAGAAAATCAATCAATTTTTCCTCAGAAAATCAATTGTATACCAGGTGAGGTTTATCATCGTGGGTCTGTTCCAGAGTAGACGCACTGAGTCGAAAGTGCTTTATTCCGACCAGGACAGAAATATCTAAATTCCTATTTGCTTGATACAGTCTTACTTTAAATAATGGCTTGTCATGAATTATCATTTTGTCAAAGCATTCTAAGTAAAGTGTTCTGTAAAACGTTTTTATATTTTCAGGAATGTTATTTAGAAAGTGATTATACAAGTCTGTACCACACAGCTAAAGGGCTAATGGTACTACAGGCGCTGTACGGTGTCATTCCTAATGTATATGGCAAAGGGCATTGCGCAAAGGTAAATTTTAATAAATTTGTATCACTATCCTAAGTTTCATGATGAAGCTGCCCCCCCCCCCCTCCTCAAAAAAAAAAAAAAAAAAAAAAAAAAATACAGGTATGACATTTTGGCTCAAACTATTTGTTATTACATTCGTTTTACAATGATTGAACCGTATTTTGCGTAAGTGTTGTCACTAAAGTGCACAGTTTGCATTTTCTTAGGTGGGGTGTAACTAATAATCGAAATGGAGGGCTCTAGGGGCTAAGTGAAGATAAAGGAAACAGTCCTTTTTTATGAGCTTGAAACGGGAAATTTCTAACGCTCTGATGAGAATTTTAGTGCACAGTTTAAATGATTACAGCATGTTGTGAAAATGATGTTGCGCATGCGCCGAGAGATGGCGGGAAGCGAATCACAGATCACACCGCAGATCGACAATCTTCTCATACTCGATAGAAACGTGGATCTCCTCACGCCGCTGCTGTCTCAACTCACGTATGAAGGACTGATAGACGAAACATTCACGATCAACAACAGTAAGTAAAATACAGACCAATGCTGGAGGGGGGAGGGAGGCGGAGTGGGGGGCGGGGAGGGGAGGGGCATAACAAACGTTCGAGTGTACACAACATGGCTGATCTCGCCAATTTCTGGAGTTTTTTTTTTTTTCAAACTTTAAACATTGGATTTTTTTTGGTTATTTTTTTTTGTTTTGTATTTTATTTTGCGTGTGCGTTTTGTTTGTTTCATATTCGAAGATGTTTGCCACTTGAACAGCAGAAATGTTGACTGATTTTTGTTTTTTTGTCTTAACAGCCACTGTAAAATTACCGGCGGAGAAATTTACGGCGGGTGAAAGTAAATCAGCTGGTGCTGCTCAGGATTCTGGAGAAATGAAGAAAATACTGCTCAATTCATCTGAAGAATTGTATTCCGATTTGAGAGACAAGAACTTCAACGCTGTGGGTCCCACTCTAAGCAGAAGGATGAAGATGCTTACCACACAATTTGACGTGAGCATTGCTGTATAGCAAGCTAAAGGCGTTGAAAAAGAAAAGCAGGATTTCTCAGCTTATGCGGAGGCACCCAGTGGTCTTCTCAACTGGGTCCACTCAAGAAGTAGTTACTGGGTCCACTCAAGAAGTAGTTATTTTAAACAACAAACAACTGTCATTCTGGCGTCCAAGATGGTGTCACCATTGTTTGCAATTGGTTTTACTTGCATAATTTTGTTCAGTATATACATCGTGACGTCAGAGTGTCGTCCGATTGTTGGCCGATTTTTATTGATTTATTGTTTTTTTTTTTGTTTTTTTTTTTGGGTTTGTTTTAACAGGAGCGCCATTCAGCCAAGACGGTGGGCGAAATCAAGCAGTTCGTGTCCAAGCTGCCACACATGCAGGCTGCCAAGCACGCGCTATCAACACGTATGTCAGCAAGATTATTATCACTCGGCGACTGACACGTATGTCAGCACGATTGTTATCACTCGACCACTGACACGTGTGTCAGCACGATTGTTATAACTCGGCCACTGATACGTATGTCTGCACGATTGTTATCACTCGGCGACTGACACGTATGTCAGCACGATTGTTATCACTCGGCCACTGACGCGTATGTCAGCACGATTGTTATAACTCGGCCACTGATACGTATGTCTGCACGATTGTTATCACTCGGCCACTGACGCGTATGTCACCACGATTGTTATCACTCGGCCGCTGACGCGTATGTCCGCACGATTGTTATCACACGGCGACTGACACGTATGTCACCACGATTGTTATCACTCGGCGACTGACACGTATGTCAGCACGATCGTTATCACTCGGCCACTGACACGTATGTCAGCACGATTGTTATCACTCGGCCACTGACACGTATGTCGGCACGGTCTTGATAACTTGGCAACTGACACGGATATTCGCATTTGGCGAATGCTGCATCTATAAGCTTTATACAAGAATTTCACGGACATTGTTTAAATGGTCAAAGTTTTCATTGTGCCTGGTCTGTTTTCCATTGTCAAGGAAAAGATCAAGTTCCGTTTCACAGAATATGAAGAGAACATAACAGATCTGCTAAAGCAGGAAACGCCACATGGCTAAGTTAGACAGTTCGCTGTCAATTCCGGCATTCGCCTTCCGGAAACTCATTCCCACGAGCCGGAATTATTTCCGCCAGCTAAAATTTAGGATTTCTCTCACCTATTCATAACCATTTCCATGGCATACGTGCTGCATGCTGGAAGTGATGAAATGTTTTCTCACACAATCTGATTTCAGATACATCAATAGCCGAACTACTTAAGGAAGTGACGTACGCGGATGAATTCAGGGAGAATTTAGCCGCGGAGCAAGGTATAAAAAACTACACGTATGTTCTCAGTATGTAGTGAGATTAATAGATAAAAAACAAGCAAAATCAGCCGTAGAAACCGAGGAGAACTTCGGCAGCCTCCGTTGTAATTGTCCGAACTGGTCAGTGTTTTAGGGCTGTTTTCGAACATGTGCGAATAAATCATTCTTTTCTCAGGCAGCCATTTTGGACAATGTCTTGGAAGTGATGGCATATTTTTTGGAATATATTATTGGTGTGTAAAAGGTTCAGCTTTTGTTGAGAAATGGTTTTGGATATTCCAGAGTTCGTGCAGGGTATCGACACGGACAAAGTGAACACGTATATTGAGGACTGTATAGCGAAGAGGGAGCCGCTGGTGAAAGTGCTGCGGCTCATTTGTATACAGTCATACTGCAACAACGGCTTCAAGCCCAAAGTGTCAGATTACTACAAACGGGAAATCCTACAGGTTTGTGGCTCTTAATCGTTAATTGCATTTAGAAAAGTAAGGATAAATAATAATAATAATAATAATAATAATAATAACAACAACAGGAATAGGAATAATAATAATAATAACAGGAGGTCATAGTTTGTACATTTTGAATGTGCATCTTGAAATGAAGATTGTTTATAAAAGCACGAAAGTGCTTCCCCATTTTAAGACAACCTCGAAAGTGACATGCAGAGCTTCTCTGTTACCAGACTTGATCAACTCTTTTAAAATTTTGCTGAGTTTTGCTTTCATTTCAGACGTATGGTTATGAGCATATCATGACGTTAATGAATTTAGAGAAGGCGGGTCTGTTGCGATTACAAGGCAACAGAACGTATCCGACCCTGAAGAAAGATCTCAAACTGGTAGTGGAAGAAGTAAACGAGCAGGTACATAGCCGTTCCCCGATGCTGACGTCATCACTATTATTCCCTTCATTTTTTCTGAACCAGAAGTGGTAGTAGAAGAAAACGAACATGTACATAGCCCTTCCCCGATGCTGACATCATCAATACTATTCCCTACTACCCCAAAGTGGTAGTAGAAAAAAATGAACAGGTAAATAGCCGTTCCCGCCACGATTCGCTTGCTGACGTGATCTGTGTTATTCCAGTGTGCCTTCACTTTCTTAAGCGATTGCCTAAAAGGGAGCCAAAATGGAACCTAGGGATAAAGCCAAGCTATCAAAAAAAAAAAAAAAAGTATTGAAAAATATGTGGAGAATTGCAACAATGCCAAGGGTTGACGTGGTATTTTGTTTGCTGTTTTAAGAGTCCCACGGATATATCGTACGTGTATAGCGGCTATGCACCACTCAGCGTGCGCCTGGCTCAGGTGCTGCACCGCCCGGGCTGGAGAACCATCAGCGAACTCCTCAACATGCTGCCCGGGCCTACCATAGACGAGATACAACAACTGCCCGTTGGGCTCAGAAAGAGAAGTGTGTTTAAGAACTGCATTTGGATTATTGCCAATATCATTGATAACCATTATTGATAACCATTTTAAGATCACTCATTATTTTGTGACGCTTAAATTATCTCCAGGGTATGATTAAAATATTGATAAATACGTCAGTTCGGATAAAAACGGAAAAAGTCGCTGTATAACCCGAAATATCGGCAGTTCCCCAGCCTTCTGGCAAAAGACTGAAATGCTAATAGTAAAAAAAGACAAAAAATAGTGCAATAGGCCAAGAGATCATTTGCTTGTTGTTTGCAGGGAATTCCAGTGGCTCTGTCAACTCGGCGAATGGCGATCAGAAAGTAACGCTAGTCTTCTTTCTGGGAGGAGTCACTTATGCCGAAATCTCGGCGTTACGCTTCTTATCTCACAGCGACGATGGTAAGGTTTGAACATAAAAAAATCGTATTAAAAAAATACGAACGATAATAACACCTATTTTGGGTATTTTTAAAAAATAAATAAATAAATAACCCCTATATTGGGTATTTTTAAATGACAATATAGAATTTCAGATTTTCTTTTATTTTACCGGAGAGATAACAGATTATCTCACAAAATGGCTGATTTATGTCTGTGGCTATCTGATGTCTGCCAGGTCAGAACGTACTTGTTATCATGAGATAGATAACAGATTATCTCACTGAATGGCTGATTTATGTCCGTCACTATCTAACGTCTGCCAAGTCAGATCGTAACTGCTATCATCAGATAGATAACAGATTATCTCACAGAATGGCTAATTTATGTCCGTCACTATCGAACGTCTGCCAGGTCAGATCGTAACTGCTATCATCAGATAGATAACAGATTATCTCTCTGAATGGCTGATTTATGTCTGTGGCTATCTAACGTCTGCCAAATCAGATCGTACTTGTTATCATCAGATAGATAACAGATTAACACACTGACCAGCTGGTTGTCTATCTATCCGCCTTCGTGCGCTGGACAAGAACGGGCATGTACGAATGAAACGTGTTCCCTCTATTCTTTACGGTCATAAAAAATGATTATTCGTAAATAAAACGTATCACGAGGTTTAATAATGTAGTATCACGTGGTTTACTAAAGGCGTATCACAGGCTGTTGTTGATGTTTCAGTTTTCACACTAGACATTTTATTATGTAAAATAAGAACATATCATACAAATAAGAATCCATAATTTTGTTATTGAACACATATTGAAGACATTATAAATGACGTCAGTCTATTCCAAGAATAGACTCACCAGGCCAGTCTGATTGCGATGTACTGAGAATCAAGTTAACGGTGTTTAATGGATGTCATAAATCCATTCCAGGAATACACTAACTTTGGCTGTAGCGCCGTGTTTTGCAAATAACAAAAATATGTGAATTCTTATGTGCTTGATACACTCTTATTTCAAATAATGGAGCCTTTTGAGCGGGCTGATCTTTTCCATACCATTCCTTGTTACCATTTTGCTGATGGGCAGTTTCTGTGTTTTCAGCACCAGCTGATTATATCATTGCCACATCCAAGATTATTAACGGCAAGACCTGGTTAGAGACACTAAGTGAGAGACTAGAGCCTCAGCCGTCAAACCCGTTCTAGGGCCTCAGCCGTCAAACCCGTTCTAGGGCCTCAGCCGTCAAACCCGTTCTAGAGCCTCAGCCGTCAAAGCCGTTCTAGAGCCTCAGCCGTCAAAGCCGTTCTAGAGCCTCAGCCGTCAAACCCGTTCTAGAGCCTCAGCCGTCAAACCCGTTCTAGGGCCTCAGCCGTCAAACCCGTTCTAGAGCCTCAGCCGTCAAAGCCGTTCTAGAGCCTCAGCCGTCAAAGCCGTTCTAGAGCCTCAGCCGTCAAACCCGTTCTAGAGCCTCAGCCGTCAAAGCCGTTCTAGAGCCTCAGCCGTCAAAGCCGTTCTAGAGCCTCAGCCGTCAAACCCGTTCTAGAGCCTCAGCCGTCAAACCCGTTCTAGGGCCTCAGCCGTCAAACCCGTTCTAGAGCCTCAGCCGTCAAAGCCGTTCTAGAGCCTCAGCCGTCAAAGCCGTTCTAGAGCCTCAGCCGTCAAACCCGTTCTAGAGCCTCAGCCGTCAAACCCGTTCTAGAGCCTCAGCCGTCAAACCCGTTCTAGAGCCTCAGCCGTCAAACCCGTTCTAGAGCCTCAGCCGTCAAACCCGTTCTAGAGCCTCAGCCGTCAAACCCGTTCTAGAGCCTCAGCCGTCAAAGCCGTTCTAGAGCCTCAGCCGTCAAACCCGTTCTAGAGCCTCAGCCGTCAAACCCGTTCTAGGGCCTCAGCCGTCAAACCCGTTCTAGAGCCTCAGCCGTCAAAGCCGTTCTAGAGCCTCAGCCGTCAAAGCCGTTCTAGAGCCTCAGCCGTCAAACCCGTTCTAGAGCCTCAGCCGTCAAACCCGTTCTAGAGCCTCAGCCGTCAAACCCGTTCTAGAGCCTCAGCCGTCAAACCCGTTCTAGAGCCTCAGCCGTCAAAGCCGTTCTAGAGCCTCAGCCGTCAAACCCGTTCTAGAGCCTCAGCCGTCAAAGCCGTTCTAGAGCCTCAGCCGTCAAAGCCGTTCTAGAGCCTCAGCCGTCAAAGCCGTTCTAGAGCCTCAGCCGTCAAAGCCGTTCTAGAGCCTCAGCCGTCAAAGCCGTTCTAGAGCCTCAGCCGTCAAAGCCGTTCTAGAGCCTCAGCCGTCAAAGCCGTTCTAGAGCCTCAGCCGTCAAAGCCGTTCTAGAGCCTCAGCCGTCAAAGCCGTTCTAGAGCCTCAGCCGTCAAACCCGTTCTAGGGCCTCAGCCGTCAAAGCCGTTCTAGAGCCTCAGCCGTCAAACCCGTTCTAGAGCCTCAGCCGTCAAAGCCGTTCTAGAGCCTCAGCCGTCAAAGCCGTTCTAGAGCCTCAGCCGTCAAACCCGTTCTAGAGCCTCAGCCGTCAAAGCCGTTCTAGGGCCTCAGCCGTCAAAGCCGTTCTAGAGCCTCAGCCGTCAAAGCCGTTCTAGAGCCTCAGCCGTCAAAGCCGTTCTAGAGCCTCAGCCGTCAAAGCCGTTCTAGAG
Source organism: Protula sp. h YS-2021 (assembly GCA_949752745.1). Taxonomy (NCBI): domain Eukaryota; kingdom Metazoa; phylum Annelida; class Polychaeta; order Sabellida; family Serpulidae; genus Protula; species Protula sp. h YS-2021. The sequence goes on from OX457030.1 coordinate 28,948,033, forward strand.
CCTCAGCCGTCAAAGCCGTTCTAGAGCCTCAGCCGTCAAAGCCGTTCTAGAGCCTCAGCCGTCAAAGCCGTTCTAGAGCCTCAGCCGTCAAACCCGTTCTAGAGCCTCAGCCGTCAAAGCCGTTCTAGAGCCTCAGCCGTCAAAGCCGTTCTAGAGCCTCAGCCGTCAAACCCGTTCTAGAGCCTCAGCCGTCAAAGCCGTTCTAGAGCCTCAGCCGTCAAACCCGTTCTAGAGCCTCAGCCGTCAAACCCGTTCTAGAGCCTCAGCCGTCAAACCCGTTCTAGAGCCTCAGCCGTCAAACCCGTTCTAGAGCCTCAGCCGTCAAACCCGTTCTAGAGCCTCAGCCGTCAAACCCGTTCTAGAGCCTCAGCCGTCAAACCCGTTCTAGAGCCTCAGCCGTCAAACCCGTTCTAGAGCCTCAGCCGTCAAACCCGTTCTAGAGCCTCAGCCGTCAAACCCGTTCTAGAGCCTCAGCCGTCAAACCCGTTCTAGAGCCTCAGCCGTCAAACCCGTTCTAGGGCCTCAGCTGTCAAACCTGTTCTAGAGCCTCAGCCGTCAAACCCGTTCTAGAGCCTCAGCCGTCAAACCCGTTCTAGAGCCTCAGCCGTCAAACCCGCTCTAGAGCCTCAGCCGTCAAACCCGTTCTAGAGCCTCAGCCGTCAAACCCGTTCTAGAGCCTCAGCCGTCAAACCCGTTCTAGGGCCTCAGCTGTCAAACCCGTTCTAGAGCCTCAGCCGTCAAACCCGTTCTAGAGCCTCAGCCGTCAAACCCGTTCTAGAGCCTCAGCCGTCAAACCCGTTCTAGAGCCTCAGCCGTCAAACCCGTTCTAGAGCCTCAGCCGTCAAACCCGCTCTAGAGCCTCAGCCGTCAAACCCGTTCTAGAGCCTCAGCCGTCAAACCCGTTCTAGGGCCTCAGCTGTCAAACCCGTTCTAGAGCCTCAGCCGTCAAACCCGTTGTAGAGCCTCAGCCGTCAAACCCGTTCTAGAGCCTCAGCCGTCAAACCCGTTCTAGAGCCTCAGCCGTCAAACCCTTTCCAGAGCCTCAGCCGTCAACCCCGTTCTAGAGCCTCAGCCGTCAAACCCGTTCTAGGGCGCATCGTTGACTTAGAATTAACAAGCTTCTGCCAATTTTCAAAATAGTTTGTGTTCAATTTGACATTGTTCCCGTGCCACTTGATCCAGTGTATTGGACTAGTCGCGTAGTTGTTGATAAAAAAACTGAAGAAAATAGATGAGAATAAATAAGTCGATAGATGCATTTGAGTTTTTTCTTGTGATTAGACAGGGCGTCTAGTTTTAAAGCAGTGCTCCAGGACAAGAAGAGGGGTGGACATGAGAGGCGGGGTGGGGAGGGGGGTTCGTCCGCGTACGGCAACGAAGTAGTTAAAACGGAAGACAGCGTCCGGGGAACCCACTGTTTGGGTATTTTACATATGTAAGAACTGTACGGCCCGTTGAAGTGACGGGGCAGAGCAGTCGAACCCAGCTCGTCCCGATTCGCCCCTGTACTTAAATACAACTCACTGTGTTGGATTTATTGCGGTACGATGTATGTGGAAACATTGAATGCTTTGAAGAAAAAGTCCCCGAATAAAACTGTTCTGATATTTTACTGATAATTCAATAAATGATGAGATTTTTTTCCGGAACGTGCGAAATTTGACGCGATGAGCATTTTACTGTGCAAGAAATATTTTATAGACCGCCAATAACCTGTGAAGCTGGCTCGAGTGACGTATCTAAGCTTGGTTAGAAGATAACAAGTCAAGTGAAGTGGCAATACACATACACATACATATATATATTCGATAATCCGAGCAAAATAGATCCGTTCCAAGGATAATTATTACAAGTTTTAACAAAAAGTTCAGATAAACGAATACACTGGTTTATATCAAAGCGAATTCTTGATCAAAGTCAGATTAACATTTGCACATTTGCACGCGCGTGGTATGATCGATGCGAGTATTATAAAAGAGAAATACTGAACTGCTAGAAGAAATTTAGCCAAACACCACCGGGAAACTGACGGAAAAAACTGACCACACCCCAACAAGATCGCTCCATAAGAACATCGGAAAAAAGTGACCACACCCCAACAAGATCACTACATCAGAGCATCGGAAAAAAGTGACCACACCCCAACATGATCGCTCCATAAGAACATCGGGAAAAAGTGACCACACCCCAACAAGATCACTACATCAGAGCATCGGAAAAAAGTGACCACACCCCAACAAGATCGCTCCATAAGAACATCGGAAAAAAGTGACCACACCCCGACAAGATCACTACATCAGAGCATCGGAAACAAGTGACCACACCCCAAAATGATCGCTACATCAGAGCATCGGGAAAAAGTGACCACACCCCAACATGATCGCTACATCAGAACATCGGGAAAAAGTGACCACACCCCAACAAGATCGCTACATCAGAGCATCGGAAAAAAGTGACCACGCCCCAACAAGATCACTACATCAGAACATCGGGAAAAAGTGACCACACCCCAACAAGATCACTACATCAGAGCATCGGAAAAAAAGTGACCACACCTCAACAAGATCGCTCCATAAGAACATCGGAAAAAAGTGACCACACCCCAACAAGATCACTACATCAGAGCATCGGAAACAAGTGACCACACCCCAAAATGATCGCTACATCAGAGCATCGGGAAAAAGTGACCACACCCCAACATGATCGCTACATCAGAACATCGGGAAAAAGTGACCACACCCCAACAAGATCGCTCCATAAGAACATCGGAAAAAAGTGACCACACCCCAACAAGATCACTACATCAGAGCATCGGAAACAAGTGACCACACTCCAAAATGATCGCTACATCAGAGCATCGGGAAAAAGTGACCACACCCCAACATGATCGCTACATCAGAACATCGCGAAAAAGTGACCACACCCCAACAAGATCGCTACATCAGAGCATCGGAAAAAAAGTGACCACGCCCCAACAAGATCACTACATCAGAACATCGGGAAAAAGTGACCACACCCCAACAAGATCACTACATCAGAGCATCGGAAAAAAGTGACCACACCCCAACAAGATCGCTCCATAAGAACATCGGAAAAAAGTGACCACACCCCAACAAGATCACTACATCAGAGCATCGGAAACAAGTGACCACACCCCAAAATGATCGCTACATCAGAGCATCGGGAAAAAGTGACCACACCCCAACATGATCGCTACATCAGAACATCGGGAAAAAGTGACCACACCCCAACAAGATCGCTACATCAGAGCATCGGAAAAAAAGTGACCACGCCCCAACAAGATCACTACATCAGAACATCGGGAAAAAGTGACCACACCCCAACAAGATCACTACATCAGAACATCGGGAAAAAGTGACCACACCCCAACATGATTGCTACATCAGAACATCGGGAAAAAGTGACCACACCCCAACATGATCGCTACATCAGAACATTGGGGAAAAAGTGACCACAACCCAACAAGATCGCTATATCAGAATATCAGGAAAAAGTAACCACACCCCAACAAGATTGATCCATTAGAACATCGGGAAAAAGTGACCACACCCCAACAAGATCGCTACATCAGAGCATCGGGAAAAAGTGACCACACCCCAACAAGATCACCACATCAGAATATCGGGAAAAAGTGACCACACCCCAACAAGATCGCTATATCAGAATATCAGAAAAAGTGACCACACCCAACAAGATCGCTACATCAGAGCATCGGGAAAAAGTGATCACACCCCAACAAGATCACTACATCAGAACATCGGGAAAAAGTGACCACACCCGAACATGATCGCTACATCAGAACATTGGGGAAAAAGTGACTACACCCCAACAAGATCGCTATATCCAGGGTTCGTGCGCCTCCTGGAAAACCTGGAAATCTCCTGGAAATTGGAACTGGTCACAAAACCTCCTGGAAAACTCCTGGAATTCCATCAAGACTCCTGGAAAACTCCTGGAAATCGAAATCATAATTAATTTGTATTTTTTTATTCATATGCATATTCAGATTTTGATATAATTATATAAAAACAGGATGATTTTTCTATTTGTCTTATTTATCAGAGTCTGGTAGATCGTGGACACTTTCATATGAACTTCTGGCAATAAAGATAAATATTGCCATGTCCGTTATGATCGTGATACATTTCAAGTTCGGAATTTTTATCTTGAATACTCTGGGTTACAGGGTTACTATATGTCTTCCCCCTAACGGAGACATATATAGCAGTTGGTGCGTCCGTCTGTCCACAGTGAATTCTATTGAAATTGATTTTTCTCAAAAGAAACATACGTATTGAGATACATGTCTAGCTGATGCCCGTGTTATTTTTTTTCGTTCCTTTCAAAATTCTATTTTTGCAAAAAAAGTTTAACATGGGGGAGGGGGGGTCGTGCATTTTTTTCACTTTGGCAGGCTATATCTCCAAAACAGTCCGTTACATAAGGCTCAGACGCCGCAAGAAGAACACACATGTATCGCAAATGTATACTGCAAAGTTTTTCTTCATTTCCGTTGAATTTTTTATTTTTAGCTTTTTTGGCCATATTGTTGCGATATCTCAGAAACAGTTTGTTCCATTAGGCTGAAACCTGTCAAGAAGAACCCGCATATAGTGCAAATGTTTTCTGCGGAGTTTTTCTTCATTTACTGTAAAATTTATTTTTGGCGATTTTTTAAATTTTTTGGGCTTGCCAATGTTGTACTTTTAAGCAAGGAATTTTTTCCCACGTGACTGATTGAGGGCGGGGGAGACATATCCGTTTTTGTTTTGACAAAAACACTGGCCAGTCTAGTTTTCCTTATTTTGCGCATTGGATTTCCTTATTCGAACACTGAATACTTGGCACCTAAACAAATACTTCAATACTTGTGTTACATAAAAATATGGCATGACCCCTACCTTTCAAATCTCTTGCTATTTTGTTGATCTATATTTTAGTAATTTATGAATAAGTAGGGGTATGCTCTAGTACATTTCTTAAATGGCGTTAATGTCGAGTCTACGTGGCTAGGTCTTTGTGAGGTGTGTGACTGTAAATGAACCTGCTCCACACGCATTTAGGAAAGAATCACGTGCATGCCCTTATTAGCCCAGCTTACGTTATACGTAAGCTGGGGTATTCCTATCGGTTTGCGAATGGCGTCCGTTAGTTAGCTAGTTGTTTATTTAGCAAACTTTGTTTTAAAATGTATCTCCTACATTTTTGATCCGATGTTCATTTTTGGTGTGAGGTACCCCTAAGGGGTCGTGCATAGAGCTTGTGCTTTTTAATCAATCGGACAATTTTTGTTATTTTGGGTGCATTTTTTGATCCGATATCATTTATTATGGGTTTGAGGCATGCTTAGGGCTTCGTGAATAGGGCTTGTGCTTTTTGAGTCGATCAGGGGATCAGGGGTTTAACCAAACTTGCGCACTGGTCCAAAATGCGAAATGCGCATTAGGGCAAGCTAAATCAACATGCGCACTGGTCTAAAATAAGAACTACGCATCAACGCAAATTAAATAAACCTGCGCACTGGTCCAAAATAGGCAGCCCGCATCAACACAAGTTAAATAAACATGCGCACTGGACCCAAATGCAAACCGCGCATTAACGGAAGCTACATAAACATGCGCACTGGTCTAAAATAAGTACCATGCATCAACGCAAGCTAAGTAAACATGCACACTGGCCAGAAATCCGAACCGCTCATCAGCGGAAGTTGAATAAATATACGCACTAGTCCGAAATAAAAACCGCGCATCAACGCAAGTTAAATAAACATGTTGTATGGTCCGAAATAAAAACCACGCATCAATGCAAGCTGAATAACCATGCGCACTGATTCGAAATTCACGCTGGAATCGGTCTTATCGCTTTTCGTAAGGTGGAACTTTGTCTTTGGACACACTTGTTAATTATAGAATTCTATGATTGTTGAAAGGCATCAGAGGAGCCAGTGTACTTGTTGGCTGTATATTCTGTGGCAACGATTCAGCTTAAGTCATCAGCGACACCTAATAATCATGGCACAGAATGAGAATCTTTCTAAAGCCTAATCGATTTTTCGTCGATTTCTTTTTTATTTCTAATCAAATGCACAAACTAAATTCATTAAAAAAATACTGTCTAGAGTACGTTTTTAATGTTCTGTCGCCGCAAGGCTCACTGAATCAATTTTTGAATTAGCAAAAGGTCGCATTCAAGATAAAAATTCCAGAATTTAGGCCGTTTACATATTACTTACACAAGGGGTAGGACTTGGATAAAAGACCTTGCAGAGTCAGGGTGTTCAGTGGGACTCGATCTACCCAAACGCATGCGCACGCATATTTAGGCCTATAATTTAGCTTCTTCAAACACAGTTTTTATAGCCTCTGCTCAAGCGCGCATAGGGATTGAGAAATCTGTATCATTGCATATTGTGTTTTTCGGATTGGGATGGATAAAAATCCTTAATTTTATTTTCGTATCTTAATGTGTGACGGATAAAGATTAAATAAAATTGGTGGAGGGGACGGCTGTAGGGGAGTGTGGGAGGCCATTGAAAACCCTTTGTTTCCTTTCTTTCTCACTAAAAAATCTGAAAAGGTTATGAAATCTCCTGGAAAACTCCTGGAAATTGGGTCTAAAATCTCCTGGAAACTCCTGGAATTTGCTCAAGAAAATTCCGCACGAACCCTGTATATCAGAATATCAGGAAAAAGTGACCACACCCCAACTAGATCGCTACATCACAACATTGGGGAAAAAGTGACCACACCCCAACAAGATCGCTATATCAGAATATCAGGAAAAAGTGACCACACCCCAACAAGATTGATACATTAGAACATCGGGAAAAAGTGACCACACCCCAACAAGATCGCTACATCAGAGCATCGGGAAAAGTGACCACACCCCAACAAGATCACTACATCAGAACATCGGGAAAAAGTGACCACACCCCGACATGATCGCTTCATCAGGACATTGGGGAAAAAGTGACCACACCCCAACAAGATCACTACATCAGAACATTGGGGAAAAAGTGACTACACCCCAACAAGATCGCTATATCAGAATATCAGGAAAAAGTGACCACACCCCAACAAGATCGCTACATCAGAGCATCGGGAAAAAGTGACCACACCCCAACAAGATCACTACATCAGAACATTGGGGAAAAATAGACTACACCCCAACAAGATCGCTATATCAGAATATCAGGAAAAAGTGACCACACCCCAACAAGATCACTACATCAGAACATTAGGGAAAAATAGACTACAACCCAACAAGATCGCTATATCAGAATATCAGGAAAAAGTGACCACACCCCAACAAGATCACTACATTACAGAGCTTCATAATTGGTACAGTTATAGATAGTCATAAGGTCTCAGCGTAACTGCAAATATTTTGGACCTTTATATCCAAAGTCAAGGTCACAGTGAGGTCAACATATTTTTCAAAATGCTTATTTATCACGAAAAGTGGCTAGAAGAGCTCAAATCCAACTCGGAATACGCTAACATATTCAGTATAGGTAACCTGAATCCCGAGGGTCAAGGTCAAAGGAAACGTGACCTCGTGTACCGTTAACGATATGACGACTTTTCTCGAAAACAGTTCGAGATGCAGCAATTTCGGGCTCATTTTCTACCCTTGTTGCCTAAATGACGTTATATAACAGGGAACTATGTGATACTGGCCTTCTCGATCAAGGTCAAAAATCGGAATTGACCATTATCTCGAAAACGGTAGGGCATAGAAATATTTTGAGCTCATTTTCGACCCTTTGGGCCTAAAAGACGTTATATAGGAGGTAAATGAAGCTTGACCTTCTCAATCACGCTCACTGTCATAAAACCAGAAGTTGAACGTTATTTCGAAAACCGTAACATAGATATTTTGAGCTCATTTTATCGACCCTTTGCGCCTAAACAATGTTGCATGAGAGGTTTCTCGGTGACCTTGACCTCGGTCACGGTCAAGAACCGGAAGCTGACCATTACTTCGAAAAAGGTTAGAGAGAGCTTTGGGCCTAAACTGCATTACAGGAAAGGTACCTCGGTGACCTTAACCTCGATTAAGGCCACGGTCAAAAACAGTAATCTGACCGTTATCTCGAAAACGGCTAGCGAGTTCAGACTCATTTTCTACACGTTTTGACCAAAACGACGACACAGAAGGGGTGTCTGGGTGTCTTTGCCCTTTCGGTCATAATGCAACACAAAAATTTTCTTTTGTACTTTTTGCAAGTAGATCTGTTCCGTTATCTAGCGGAATTCGATCTGGTTGCTAACTTGATTCCCTATACGCAATGAAAATGGACCTAACTTCGCTTTCTCGGCGGTTATGTGACGGATGCATTTGTAATGAGGGGGGGGGGGGGGGCTGAGGGGGGAGGTGGGGTGGGCGCGCGACCTTGAGTTTCAAAATGAAAGCTGAAATGTTTCTTTAACTTTGAGTTTTAAAATTATTTCACTTAATTTCCTAAACGTAGTTACATAAGGAATAACTTCAGTGTTATAAATTCGGCTTAAGGTCAGCGAAGTGTGCATCTCAAGGTCAAGCGAAGTGTGCACCTCAAGGTCAAGTGAAGTGTGCATCTCAAGGTCAAGTGAAGTGCGCATTTCAAAGTCAAGCGAAGTCTGCGTCTCGAAAACAGGTTTGATTAGAGTGGTTTTGGCCTGACTCTTGACTCCAGCCCCTTCACACAGTTGGAAAGGAGAAAATGAACAAACGAACTGTGTATGTAGGAACCCGTTAGACATCAGATATAGACGGATTCTGACCTCAGATATAGATTGATTCTGATATCAGATATAGACAGATTCTGACATCAGGCAGAGATGGATTCTGACCTCAGATATAGATGGATTACGACACCAGATAGAGATGGATTCTGACCTCAGATAGAGATGGATTCTGACATCAGATATAAATTGATTCTGACCTCAGATAGAGATGGATTCTGACATCACATATAAATAGATTCTGACTTCAGAGAGATGGATTCAGAGCACACTCTCCATAAGCAAGTTTTCAAAGACTGATTTTGTGTTCCTCGAGAGGCCGGATTCGAACCCGGGACCTTGGGATTACCAGACCAACGTTCTAAGCGTTTAAGCTAACTACTACACCCAGGTCCACACAAACGTGTAGATCTACAATCCACATTGTAAACACACAAAGTCCAAAAGATATACACTCTGCGTCGTATACACGTCAAGTCAAAAAAGATATACGATCTGCGTCATACACAAGTCCAGAATTTTACCTAAAGGAAATTTTTTTTCTCGATGAAGCTGCCTTTCTCGTTTTAAGCGCAACAAAGTTACAGGAACTTATGAACCGAGTTAAAGTTTTCTCTTTAACATCAGTATGAAGAAAGGAGTAAAGAAAATGCTGATCAGCTACTAGTCCTACCACTCGGCAATTCCCTAGTAGAGGAAGTGAGCAAGATTTGTTACCGACAACATCCTGGTAGAGGAAGTGGGCAAGATTTGTTACCAACAACACCCGGGTAGAGGAAGTGGGCAAGATTTGTTACCAACAACACCCTGGTAGAGGAAGTGAGCAAGATTTGTTACCAGCAACATCCTGGTAGAGGAAGAGAGCAAGATTTGTTACCAACAACATCCTGGTAGAGGAAGTGAGCAAGTTCTGTTACCGACATCCTGGTAGAGGAAGTGAGCAAGATCTGTTACCGACAACATCCTGGTAGAGGAAGTGAGCAAGATTTGTTACCAACAACACCCTGGTAGAGGAAGTGAACAAGTTCTATTACCCAATGTCAATGGTAACGGAAAACGTGATCCTCGACGAGAAGACGAACTCTAGAGCTTTCAGTTCCCAGGTCAAAGGCCATGTGACCTGTGTTAGTTAACGCTTAAGAGACCTCGTGGTTACCGCTTACAGGCATCAGGGTTACCGCTTAGAGGCATCAGGGTTAGCGCTTACAGGCATCAGGATCAACGCTTAGAGGCATCGTGGTTACCTCTTGATTGTATTATTATTATTATCGAGGAACACTATTTCTGCCGAGAATATAAATAAATACACTTAGTTCTTTGGTTTGCCAACCCCCACCCCCCCCCCCCCCCAAAAAAAAAAAAAAAAAAAAAAATCTACGTCTGATTGCCACTTGCTATCTCGAAGAATAGGAGGTTCTTCTGGAAGATTTTTTTTCCTTCAGAAAGTACAAGAGGCGGAGGCATGTTTTTTTTCTTTAAAAAAATTGGCCCAGTGACTAAGTAAGATATTGGGCCAGTGACTAAGTATTCGAGTGCCCTCTTTGGACGCGAGAGGTCGCAAGTTCAACGCTCACGGCGCCACCTCCACATTCCTCACATACCAGTTCATGTGCCTTTGAAAGATAACATACGCGACTGGATGGGAAGCAACGCACTACATGTAATCATTGAATAATTGGTAATTACAAGTAATTTGTGTCAGTTAGTGACTGTTGCCAAGCATCTTGTATGACTGTATCAGAAAGGGGCTAGCAATTATATAATAGAATACCAGAATGAATCATTGCATGTGCGTGCTGAAGTATAATAATCCTGGGTTAAAATGAATTAATTAGAGCCTTTGTTCGTGGGTGTATGGCAAGCGCTGGGAGCAGTTGCTGCAAACTGAAAAACCCACTGTTATGATGATGATAGTGATTATGACGATTATCACTATTGTTATAATAACAGTAACAAGCTGCACCCTGCACTGACAGATGTTGCATCCATTATTGCTATTAATATTATTATTATTATGATTATTACTATTATTATTATTAGTATTACATTGACAAACTGCACTCTGCACACCGTTATGAGGATGAGCATTATCATGATCATTATTATTTTTTTTATTCTGCACGGACAGATGTTGTGCCCATTTTACACTCCGGGGCTTTCTTATTTTATATTTGAACTAAATAAAAACATCATGAAAAATTGAACGGCATGTTCTCACAAGTCACAGCATTGGCACAGAAACTTGCTGTTGCCCGGATTAGCTTTGGTTATTGCCTCAGTGGTTAAGTTAATTAGGAATGACAATACGTTATTCACTTATTAATGGCCAGTAATTGGAATAAAGGTTCCTGTCCTTTTGTGTCATAAAAATGAAGGAGTGTGTGAATGTTAAGTAATTCATGAACCAAATCCTTCTCCTTTGACGCTGTAATTTGTATACAGTTATCAACCTCCCTCTTCCCCTTCCCTCCTTCTTTCCCCCACCTCTCCCTCACCTCCATTTCGCCCCTCCCCTCCCCTCCTTCCTTTCCTCACCTCTCCCTCCCCTCCATTTCACCCCTCCCCTCCTTCCTTTCCCAACCTCCCCTCCCCTCCATTTCGCCCCTCCCCTAAACCTCCTTCCTTCCTCCACCTCCCCCTTCCCATCCACCTCCCCTCCCTCACCTCAGCACACCTCCCCTCCCCTAACCCCCCTCCGCTCTAAAACGACTGTCCACTGGGATATATATTTTATTCAGTGAAACATTATCAGTACATTCTTTCAAATGATCGTGGTATTGCTCTGGTATAAAACACCACAGAACAAAACCGCTTTACAATAACAACACGTTACACACAGCATGAATACATTTCGTAGAACAAGGCAACCAGAAAATGAAACTTAATGCCGTAAGAATTAGTGGGGGAGGGGGGGGGGTGGAGTCAAATATTGCCGATTAGGGCCACGTTTTTTTTTAATTAAGTTATGGCATGATGCATTCTGGGCGGTTTGGTTTTCTGGTTCGCTCCACAAACGTAACACATCTCTCGAAGTGATACAAATTAAAAGTAAACACAAGATTTAATCTGATGCCTTAGAGAATGCTTTAAACCCATTCACAAACCTTCATGACGTCACGTCAGCTTGGTTTTTTAAAAGGGTATACCAGTAATCTAATATAACTTTTCACCGGGTTCTAAATTACTACAAAAATAAACGAACATCTTGAAATTATTCTTCAAAAGTTGAAAACTAAAGTCATACAAAAACACTCTGCACAAATAGCTAAAACTGTTTTCACATGCAATCACTTTTCACAACATGTATATCTTTGCATATTGGGACTGATTTAACAACAGCAAACCCCTAGTCACTTTATTTTTTTTTGGTTTATAAAAAGAGTAATAATACCAAACAGTTTTTAGGCGCATTCAAATGAAAAACGCAGTCACAGCTTTTGTGTTGGTTACATTTCACTCTTGACCCAAACTTTACAGGATATCTACGGGATATCTACATGATATCTACGGGATATCTACAAGATATTTACAGAACTATATACAAAGAAGACTAGTTTGCAACTCTTAAAGCATTTAAATTAAAATTTAAATTAAAACTTCGAATTTAAAAGTCACCAAAAACTCCACCTACCGACCTTTACTTTGGGTCGTCATTGTAAGGCAATTATATTGTCACAGTAAATCAATTCTCTTATTTATGACGTGACGTACTGTGTATCTTCCTCGCATCTGCACTTTCCTTGTTTAGGAGTCCACAACAATAAGTTCACTTAAAGGTAGATTTTTAAAATCTTAATTACCACAGATATTAGTTTCCCAGAAAAAACGGTTACCACAATTTGGTGTTTGTTAAATCGTTCAGCTTCAAAATCCAAGCATCCACAGTGAAAAATAAAAACAAGAAAAGGGGGCGGGGGGGGGGGGTGGATTAGAACTCTCCCATTCTATGAACCCTGGGCACTGAGTCATCGATGCCTTAAAGAAGTGGCTGCAGTGGCACCTCTCGGTAAAACCACTTTTAAATCCAGACCGCCTTCGAAACAATACAATTTTTTTCGGTTTTGCTGTTGGTGGAGATTGCCGCCTCAAGTCTAAACCAACGCTTGGAAATAGGAGCTTTGTCGAAAAGATCGCAGAAAGCAGTGCATAAGAAAACTCCGGTAATGTTGACATTTTTAAGTGAACATATTGCGCATAATTTCTGAAATAACATAATAAAACACAAAAATATTTGGCACAAAGAAGAACATGTGTTGGATAATTGCACACCCCAGGCTTTCTTACAGTTAACAGCGCTATTTACATTCATACTTCTAATCCGCGAAAAAAGTGCATGTGTATTCGCAAAGCAGACGGCTGAAAATCGACTGCGGCAGTTCATCGGATCATCCAACATAAACTGTTCCGGGCTCCAGAAAGAAACTGTGTTCCAGAAAGATCCGGCTCTTCAAATATTAAACTCCAGACAGATCCGGATCTTCAAACATTCTGCTCCAGGTAGATCCGGCTCTTGAAAAACCCAGCTCCAGCCAGCTGTAGCAATATTCAGCTCCAGAAAGATCCAACCCAAGGAAGAGTCAGCTCCAGAAATCCAGCTCTGGAAATAATCAGCTCTAGAAAGATAGGACTCCAGAAATATTCAGCTCCAGAAAGATCCGGCTCTAGAAAGATCCAGCTCCACCCAGCTCTAGCAATATTCAGCTCCAGAAAGATCCAACTCAAAGAAGAGTCAGATCCAGAAATCCAACTCTAGAAAGATACGACTCCAGACATATTCAGCTCCAGAAAGATCAAGCTCTGGAAAGATCCGGCTCTAGAAATTTTCAGCTCCAGAAAGATCAAGCTCTAGAAAGATCCGACTCTGGAATGATGTGGCTCTACAGCGATCCAGTTCTAGAAATATTCAGCTCTTGAAAGATCCAGATCTAGAAGGCTTCCAGCTTTTTACATCATGGAAATAGGATATTAGAGGCTGTTGGTCGGTGTTGGAATGATGTACTGTGAAAGTTGTTCCACACTTATCTTGATAAATATGACGTCATCTTTTATATAACTTCCATGTTTCAGCGTCTCGTGGGAAACAAATTTAGGATATCCAAATCCCATGGATTCCGATTCTTTATCCGGTTTTTGAAAATGTTTCCACGACGGATTCGGAACGAAAGATTCTAAAATATCCTGCTGTTTTTCTGGATCCGAGCATTGATCTAGCAGTCGGAAACTAATGGGCAGTCGGAACGGCCACTCCAGAATGTTGTCATAGTTACCGGGCAGGACCCGTATGTACACGGATAAGTGATTACCCTCTCCGGATCCGTTACCATCCGGAAACACGGAAGCTCCCAGTTTGTATCCATAGCGACTAGTTAAGAATGGCTCACTCTTCAGCTCCAGGCCTCCTTTGCTTTTGGCCTCGTTCAACTTTTGCGTAAAACCGGCCACGCGCCAGATGAGCGTGCCATCCGTGATGCACGTGACCTGCGCGAGACGCTGCGAGAGTGACGTAATCTGCTGGCGTTGCACGTCGACCAATGAGCACATCAGCATCAGGTGGTGCTGCAGTGAGTCCTCCAAGTGCTTGTCAAGTCCCGTACGTGCGCACTGCAAACCAAACAATGCAACAGCCAATGTAGTGAAGGACATTACAACAGCTGATGTAGTGAAGCACATTACAACAGCTGATGTAGTGAAGGACATTACAGCAACCGATGTAGTGAAGCACATTACAACAGCCGATGTAGAGAAGGACATTACAACAGCCGATGTAGTGAAGCACATTACAACAGCCCATGTAGCGAAGAACATGACAGCAGACGTACAGGAACATTCATCAGCATGTATAGAATTTTCTCTTTTACATAAAGTATATGTTCCTTGTTTTCACTTTTTTCTTTGCCACATGCATTTCTTTGATACATTGACAATTGACAAAAGACGCCTTTGGTTTTACATGCCTGGCCAGCAAAGTCAATAGCATGGATTTTTTTGTGTGGCGTTTAAGTAAACATTGTCATTTTGTTCATCCCTGAGGGAAGGAGGCCATTGTTATCGCAACAAAGTGAAGGAGGACGTGAAGTATCAAAATGGACAGGCTATTGCCAGGAAGAGGAAGCAAACACCATATACAGCGGTATCCCTCTTATAACGACAAAGGATATAACGACATTCAGCTTATGACGTCACAAAATATAACGACATTCAGCTAATGACGCCATAATTATCTAAACCCGTACAAGCTTATTATTTATCTTGAACTATCGGTTATAACGACATATCACGACAAGTAACGCCACCATTTTTTTTTGGTCACGGGCCAAGTCGTTACGACCAGATTCCACTGTAGAAAAAGAAGTGTTTGACGCAAACAGCTGGCCAGAGCGGAGAGAATGGCGCGAGTACTCACGACGTGCTTGCAGCCCGCGTATTTGAAGGGGCAGCCGACAGCGATAGAAGGACACAAATCCCGCGCGTGTTTCTCGATATCTTCGCGCGCAATCTTCCCCATCTCACATCTATTCGGACACGGTATCAGAAACCGAGGGCATTGGTAATAGTGACTCTACAAAATAAAAAGTTAAGCAGTTCACAGAAAAACAAATCTAAATTTAACGACTACATTTGTTTTACAGAATTTATGACGCAATCATATACTCAGATATACTGAACTCATTAACCGTCGCTTTGTGGTATTTTGTTTTTGGACAAGATAAAAAAATGCTTATGCCATCTCAAGTTAAATTCATTTAAAACGAAATGTATCGGTAATTTGAAGGAAACATGTTATTGTTTTCATTTCCAATGTGATGAATGCCCTCTGGGTTTTTATCTCTTTGGCAATAAATGACTAAAAAGTTTTAACTAAAAGACCTAAATAACAAAATCACAGAAGTGGCGGTTGCCCACCCAACCAACACTGTTATTCTCTCCAAAGATGATTGAAATTGAAATCGAGCTAAAGCGAATATACCCAGAATGCTAAAGCGTGTACAGAGAAAAATTTGCGGATCCCTCGGGAACGAAAAGCGAAATGTGTTAGCATTTTAAATTTTAGAACAAAATCTCCCACAAAGTGAGACAGAGCAGAACTTCGTTATGACAACACAGCGCCGGTAACGACAAAAAACGGGGTCTTCCAAATTCAGTTTTTCCCTCTTTAAAAGTATCAGTTATAACGACACACTGGCATAACGACACCAAATCTCGGTCCCAGCCATGTCGCTATAACGACGCACTGGACATAACGACACCAAATCTCGGTCCCAGCTATGTCGCTATAACGGCGTACTGGACATAACGACACCAAATCTCGGCCCCACCCATGTCGCTATAACGACGCACTGGACATAACGACACCAAATCTCGGTCCCAGCCATGTCGCTATAACGACGCACTGGACATAACGACACCAAATTTCGATCCAACCAATGTCGCTATAACGACGCACTGGATATAACGACACCAAATCTCGGTCCCACCCATGTCGCTATAACGACGCACTTGACATAATGACACCAAATCTCGGTCCTAGCCATGTCGTTATAACGACGCATTGGACATAACGACACCATATCTCTGTCCCACCCATGTCGTTATAACGACGAATTGGACATACCGACACCATATCTCGGCCCCACCCATGTCGCTATAACGACGTACTGGACATAACGACACTAAATCTCGGTCCTAGCCATGTCGTTATAACGACGCATTGGACAAAACGACATCACATCACGGTCCCACCCATGTCGTTATAACGACGCCTTGGACATAACGACACCATATCTCGGTCCCAGCCATGTCGCTATAACGACGCACTGGACATAACGACACCAAATCTCGGTCCAAGTCATGTCGCTATAACGACGCACTGGACATAACGACACCAAATCTCGGTCCTAGCCATGTCGTTATAACGACGCATTGGACATAACGACACCAAATCTCGGTCCCACCCATGTCGTTATAACGACACCTTGGACATAACGACACCATATCTCGGTCCCACCCATGTCGCTATAACGACGCACTGGACATAACGACACCAAATCTCGGTCCCAGCCATGTCGCTATAACGACGCACTCGACATAACGACACCAATTCTCGGTCCTAGCTATGTCGTTATAACGACGCATTGGACATAACGACTCCATATCTAGGTCCCACCCATGTCGTTATAACGACGCCTTGGACATAACGATACCATATCTCAGTCCCAGTCGACGTTGTCTATTTTGCCACCAATGGTTCGTGACATGTCAGACAGTAACTTCGCTATGCCGATATCGGTTATCACCACATCGCTTATAACGACATTGGTTATCGCGACTTCGCTTAAAACGGCATCGGTTATCACGACTTCTCTTATAGCGGCATCGGTTATCACGACATCGCTTATAACGACATCTGGACATGTCAACCTGTTCCATATTCTTATGGATGAAATTCAAAGCGATTGTGAACCAACACTTTGGTTATTTCTGACACTTATTTCCACACTTGTTTCTCATTTAGAGCGCGAAAAGTGAAGCAAGCCCACAAGGCACTCATCACATTGGCGCTGCGAAGACAGGTTATCAAAAAAAAAAAAAAAAAAAAGGCCCGTAAACCTAACAGTTGACTCTACATTCGATTTCAGAATAAAAACGTGACAAAGAAAATGAAAATAATTACTTCCTTCCCTTTTCAGCTTTTGAAATTTAACTTCTGGCGTTTCTCGTGTAGAAATTATTTTACCTGTAAAGTTTCAAAAACGAACTGCTTGAGACAGTACGGGCAGGAGACCGTTCGTTTGTGACACTCATTCTTCATGTGGTTGTGTAGGTAGCGGTTCTGAATACGCGCCCCACATTTGTTCTCACACCACACGACCTCTAGCGGACAGTTCCCCTCGTGAGCCTAAAAAAGAAAGATGAATTTCACTATATAGAATGACCAAAAAGAAAATAGTTGAAAAAAGTTAGTTTCTTGAGCTACACAAAAAAAAAAAAATTGCTTGTTCAGGTCTAAAACAATTATTAGAAAGCCACAAAAATATTTGATTCGGGCACACAACGAAATGGAAACACAGTTGTGAGGTGTAACTGAAGATGAAATGCAAATGCTCTGTCAGTCAGATTGTATCTCTCGGCAAATAAGAAAAGGGAACGGCTATCGGCCCTTGCCCCAGTTTCCTCGCGACTTTTAGTTTTTAACAAGATATAAGCAATATACCGGGTCTGAATCGTAGAGGCCCGATTGATGCTATATGCCCAGGTATGGGGGTTGGACTCTTGTACGAATTGGTTACCGTGCGTGTCCGGGACTTTTTAAAACGACCCCTAAACGCGGAGTGCCAAGTTTGAAGAAAAACTCTGCCCTAAACGCGAAGTACTGAATAAAAATTAACCCTTTTTTAACGAAATCAACACTCCGCGCGCACCGCGTCTGGCCTCAACATAACCCCTTTCTCCGCGTTTTTATTTTGCTGGACACACCGAGGTAAGGGTGTGGGGCTATAGCTATATGACAATATTTCCCAGAAATTTTTTAATAAAACGTGACCATTCTCTGCTGTTATTACCAAGGCCTCTGCATTTGCTTCAGACTTACATTCTATAGCATACAGTTTTGAGGAAGTTTTCGCATGGTTACCGCAGTTCCTCAACACGCTAACTCAATGCTAACGAATAGTTTAAGTAAGTGTCTTTAAATCCTACTTATGACCACCCACGCTTTATCAAAACCTAAGTCTGCCATTGACACTTTAAAATAAATCGGATGGAAATACCTCTCACAACGGAGCCTTGAATATTCGAAGTTTTACTTAACCCCCTCCCCTCCCACCCCCTTCTTCCTCTTTTCATACGCATTACAACGCACAGAAGAACGTTATAAGGACCAGCAATTAGAAGTACTTAAAAGGACTCGAACATTGCAGTGTTTTCGCGTCAATTATGGCGTTAGAGCCTTAGCCATTATGGAAAAGAAAAAAAAACTGATACAAAAAGAGAGAAACATCTGCTTGCCAACGGCATTGAAATCACGACTCTGATTAACGTTCCCGCCTGTCAAAAGATGAATTTACGCCAGCCGTCCGTGCGTTAAACAAAGCAACTGTGTTGCCGTTTCAGGCTTTGTCTCTGCTTTTTTTGTCCGCTGGGAAATTGATATATTTCACCGAGTTGTGAAGACGCAGTTGTGGTTTTACTAAATATTATATGGGTACTACCGCTTTCAATGTAAAAACTCGTAGTTAGACAAGAATGGTGAGAGCGGTGAAAAGCAGGAAAATGGGATTCTCATATCTATTGTTAGCTTTCGTTGGCTAAATCTCTTTCTCCTCTCCTACCACATCCTTTCATTACGGAGCTCATTTGTTTTCTCAAAAATTATATATTTCGTATACATTTACTGAAAAATACTGTTTTTAAAGGATGGCCGAAAGACTCAATGGGCGCTAATATTGATGTGACCCGGGCCAATCCCTGAGCTGAAACAATTAAAGTGAAGGCCGATCGGTTGCTTTACCACCCCGGGCCGGAGTCGTGCCGAGGGTTTTACCACCCGGGCCGGATTCGAGCCTGGGCTTTACCACCTCGGGTCGGATTCGAGCCTGGGGCTTTACCACCTCGGGTCCGATTCGAGCCTAGGTTTTGGGAATTAGCAGGCCAGCGCTCCAACCCACTTTCGTATAAAAACTAACGGTCTTTTTCCCCTGATAACGCACCTCCATGGCCTGGCCTGTGAACTGCTGACCACACTTCTCACAGACAATCTTCCTCCGGTCGCACACGTAATGCATGTGATCATCCAGACTGAGCCGGGACAGCCGGGCGGAGCAGTCGTTTGGACACAGCACCGTGTCATACTCACAGCTCTCCAAGTGAGTCTGTCAAAAATAGAGAGAAAAAAAAATTGGCTGATGTACATCAAATTTTGATACACACCAAACCGAACTCTTAAGTAAAGTTGATCCATTTTCGAACCCGGAATATCTGCACTTGTTTTCAGAGTACCACGGATTTCTAACGACAGTTTCAAACGGAAACATTGGAATAAAATGATAATATCCGATAACTTAAAAATAACCCGGGTTAACTTCAAATGTTATGTTTAATGACGCGTTGTGTGATGGACATGGATGGAGCCGTGACCGCATGATCTATCGATTACCTCAATAACAGGCAAAATACAACGATTCGGATTCGGCACCGGGGCGGCGGGACTTCTCCGCCGTGTTACCATAAAAACATACACCATCGCGCCTAAACAGTCGTACATAAGGTGGATCAGGCCGCGCCGCATTTTTATAAGGCCTTACGGTCCGAACCAGGCTGATTTCCCGATCCGATGACGTCTGCCTGTGTCATTGATGACCAAAGCTACTTTGAAATTACTTTTTAAAAAAAAAGACATCCGCATTCGATTAACGGTCGTAAAAGATTAATAGGCCTGTGCACCCAGAGTTTAAAAATACCCAAAACCAAACCATTGTTTCTTTCTGTGCAGATTTTCACACCATAAATGCCCATTGCACAACTCGCCTAGACTTCGCAGTCAATAACCTGTTCACGTTAAGTCCAATTTGTGAACATTTACAGCGCTTAAAAAAAGCCGGTTATTGATTTAAAAGAATTGCCTTGATGTGACCTGGTTTTATGAGAAATAAAGAGGATAAGCCTAAAAATATCATCGCTTTTGTCTGTGCTATAAGTGAATAAGCAATTTCCTTGACTATTTATTATAATAGACGAATATTATCATATCATTAACGGTGAAGAGGCTGATTATAAGTGCGTGTTAAATTATCACGAGTGGTCGAACCCTGGCATGTGGCCTCAGGAGAATCAAACAGGCGCGGGCCCGATAATACAAGGACAACAAAATTAGGTGAGGTGTACACTGTATATGCCACCCTGTACAAAACTACATGCTCGTCAATATTGTTATAATATTGCCACACTGTACAAAATTACACGTCCTTCAGTATTGTCATAATATTGCCACCCTCTACAAAATTACAGGTCCACCAATATTGTAATAATATTGCCATCCCGTACAAAATTACACGTCCCTCAATATTGTGATAATATTGTCAACCTGTACATAATTATATCGTCATAATATTGTCATCCTCCACAAAACTACAGGTCTATCAATATTGTCATAATATTGCCATCCTGTACAAAAGTACACGTCCACCAATATTTTAATAATATGCCAAGATATACAAAATTGCACGCCCACCATTATCTTCATAATATTGCCATCCTGTACGTTAGACCCTTGTCTTGGCAACAGCCACAAACGCAAACCCAGTGACCTGCTCGACAAGCCCCTATCTACCGGTACCTTTCGCTTACATCCCTGTCCCGGTAAGAACCACACGCAAACCCAGTGACCTGCTCAACAAGTCCTCATCTAGCTTGGCTTACACCCTTCTCCCGATAACAACCACAGTCACAAACCCAGTGACCTGCTGAACAAGCCCCTTTCTACCTTTCCCTTACACCTTTGTCCCGGTGAGAACCACACACACAAACCAATGACCTGCTCAACAAGCTCCCCCTCCTCCCACCTACCTCTCGCTTACACTCTTGTCATTAAGAGCCACACTTGCCCGGAGAAAAATATACAAGACTAATACACTTAAATTGAATGCCCTTAGTGGGCAAATTACGTCCTAATCTCAGGGACACTTCGCTGCAAAGCTAAGATCTTGTAGAGGAGCCTCTTCAACACGCACGTCTCGTGAGTAACACAAAAATTCACTCTTTCGTCTTCTAAAACGTCGTTCTTTTTATTTATTTTTGACTTTTGTTTTGTTTATTTATTTGTTGTTTTTGCAATAGTTTTGTGTAGATATCAATAGTGGCGTTTATTATACGTAAGGCCCATCAGAAAGTGTAGATAACAGTTTTTTGATAACACTTAAGACATCGGAGAGGCACGCACATCTTACTGGTAGAGACTTTCTGCCTCCCCCCACCCTCACCCCCTATCCCCACCCACTGCCGCGTGTTGATTCACACACGCCTCTCATGCATTTATTTATTTTATAAATCCCAGATAGCGCTGGAAAAAAAAAGCTGATAAATCACAAATACAGTTGATACAAGGCTGAGGCAGAATCACTGTGGCAACGGAAACGAGTTGGTGTCAGGAAAATGGAACAAACCCTACCGTAGCAGCAGGCATAACGACAGGAATTGCATTAGGACAATTGGCCGCCTGGCTCGTTCTTTGAAACCTAGGTTTTTTTTTTTTTTTTTTTTTTTTTTTTGTAGCCCTTACTCTTCAGACAACTTATAACTCATGTTAATACTGTTTTCCCAAATTCAGTCCTGTTTTGAAGGGGGCGGCCGAAAGAGTCAATGGGCGTTTTGTTAAATTCAGTGATCGGTGATCTAACCCATTAAATTCGCTTCACTAAGGCAACGGAGCGCCAAGCCCCTGCTTCCCACCCGAGCCGGATTCGAACCCAGGACCTCAGGATTACCGGTCAAACGCATCAACCAACTTAGCTAGCCGTGACCCGTTGTAAGTCCGGAGTCCTCAAATCGACCGATTTAAGTAAAGGTTAATAGTTGATATACGGTGAATTAACCAAATGGAATCGCCGGTCTCTATCCGTCGAAGAGAAGAAGAGGGAATGCGTTGTTATTAGAGGGAGTGCATTGTTATTACAGAAAGCCGTCGCGTCTCTCACCTGTAGATTGTGCAGCTTGTCGATCCAGCGACAGCCATCTTTGTAGTGTACGCATCTCACCACAGATTCCATGATTTCTATTTGTGAGTCTGGATCGGGATATATCTGTAAATTAAAAACAATATAATTAAACAACACAAACAAATAAATAAAACTAAATAAAACTTAAGCAGTGTGCAAGCCCACATATTCCCCACAGGCTCCCCATCAGTTAAACACCGCCATCAATAGTCAATCAAGAGCTGAAATTTTCCAAGTCAAGCTGGTCCATTTTTCTTGGACGAACCTGGCCCATTTACAATACCGATCTGTGGTTCTTCCCTTTGAATCTACATACAAGTTTCATTAAAATCCTTGCAGGAGTTTTTAAGTTATCGTGTTAACAAGCTCTTGATTAAAGACCGACCGACAGACCGACACGCGGTCGATCGCATATATTCCCTGTGGGAAATAAATAAGCAGAGACAACATCCGGTATTCAACGATGCAGTTCAAGTTCCGTTAATGAACACATCCTCTAATGACCAAGCCCCGTTAATGAACACCTCTTACTAGAGCACATCCTCTAATGACCAAGCCCCGTTAATGAACACCTCTTGTCAGAGCACATCCTCTAATGACCAAGCTCCGTTAATGAACACCTCTTACTAGAGCACATCCTCTAATGACCAAGCCCCGTTAATGAACACCTCTTGTCAGAGCGCATCCTCTAATGACCAAGCTCCGTTAATGAACACTTCTTACTAGAGCACATCCTCTAATGATCAAGCTCCGTTAATGAACACCTCTTGTCAGAGCACATCCTCTAATGACCAAGCTCCGTTAGTGAACACCTCTGACTACAGCACATCCTCTAATGACCAAGCTCCGTTAATGAGCGCCTCTGACTAGAGCACATCCTCTAATGACCAAGCTCCGTTAATGAACACCTCTGACTACAGCACATCCTCTAATGACCAAGCTCCGTTAATGAACACCTCTGACTACAGCACATCCTCTAATGACCAAGTTCCGTTAATGAACACCTCTTATCAGAGCACATCCTCTAAGTGACCAAGCTCCGTTAATGAACGCCTCTGACTACAGCACATCCTCTAATGACCAAGCTCCGTTAATGAACACCTCTGACTACAGCACATCCTCTAATGACCAAGCTCCGTTAATGAACACCTCTGACTACAACACATCCTCTAATGACCAAGCTCCGTTAATGAACACCTCTTACTAGAGTACATCCTCTAATGACCAAGCACCATATTTATCTGGTAACTATCCTTCCGTATAAAAATCACGTCTCACTCGTGAACACTTGTATATAATGACCATTTTGTCCCGTGGTTATTATACAGTGGTTTCATTGTTTTATCTTCAATAGTTGCCGCGTTGTAGCAAGATTTAGAAATCGCTGTTATCTGTGAAGGCATCAGCTGACTTGTAAAGATAAGGATGTATTTCGTAGAAGATAAGGATATATTTAACTGGGTCAGACAAACGTACCACACAGCCACGTCTTAAGGTATATAGCCAAATGTCCCAAACAAGATCATGCGTTTATATAATTATCCGATGTATTGTATATGGTAAATGAACAGAAATGGATTTTACTGCAGTATATAATTAACCGCTTAATGATTCACCGCTGTCGTCTGTATTAAAAAAACCCAACTTATATTACTATGCCGCCAAGAGTCAAACTAATCTAATTTCAAGAGTTATGCAAAGGGGCAGCTAATTATATTATTTATTTAATTCATAACTGCACTAAGATCTATTATGTGACATAAATCCTTGTAGTGAAATATTTACCATTAAATTACGGCGTATTTTAATCATGTTTTCATAGCAATGCATTTAACTCCATAAACTCTTGATGAGTGTTTCTCATAAGCTTCTCTCGAAGCAGAATCCACAATGCGCTTTAACATCAAACACTACAGGTAAAACCACATGAATACATACTGTCATTAAATGAGAAAAAAATATTACGTTTGCTCGACTTCTAATTAATAAAGGCTTGCGTGCAAGTTTCCCAGCAATCAAAGCCGGCAATATTCCAGGTCCCTTCTACGGGGGCACCCAGTGATCAGCCAAAAATTCATGTTTTGAAAAAGTTGGACAAGTGGGTGTGAAACGTTTTAACGAAGTAGTGGCTACTTTCAGCCAGAGGAAATATTGGTAGTGACAGTGTTTAACTGTATCAGATAAAAAAATTGATCAAAACGCCATATTATTTAAAAAAAAAAAAAGTATCAAGTAAATAAGAATTTAGATATTTTCTGTCTTTGGCGAAATATGGTACTTTGGTTGAGTGAGTCTATTTACAACCTCCACATGAGTGGGGTTGGGGATGTCCTCGTCGGAAGCACGTGACCCCCTCCCCTCCCACCTCCAGATGGGTGGGGTTGGGGATGTCTGCGGCGGAAGCAGGTGTCCCCCCACCTCCAGATGAGTGGGGCTGGGGATGTCTGCGGTGGAATCAGGTGATCTCCACCTCCAGACGAGTGGGATTGGAGATGTCTGCAGCGGAATCAGGTGATCCCCACCTCCACATGAGTGGGTTGGGGATGTCAGCGGCGGAAGCAGCTGATCTCCACCTCGAGGTGAGTGGGGTTGGGGATGTCTGCGGCGATAGCAGGTGATCCCCACCTCCAGATGAGTGGGGCTAGGGATGTCTGCGGTGGAATCAGGTGATCCCCGCCTCCAGACGAGTGGAGTTGGGGATGTCTGCAGCGGAATCAGGTGATCCCCACCTCCAGATGAGTGGGCCTGGGGATGTCTGCGGCATAACCAGGTGATCCCCACCTCCAGATGAACGGGGTTGGGGTTGTCTGCAGCGGAATCAGGTGATCCCCACCTCCACATGAGTGGGGCTGGGGATGTCTGCGGCAGAAGCAGGTGATCCCCATCTCCAGATGAGTGGGGTTCGGGCTGTCTGCGGCGGAAGCAGGTGATCCCCACCTCCAGATGAGCGGGGTTGGGGATGTCCGCAGCGGAATCAGGTGATCCCCACCTCCACATGAGTGGGGTTGGGGATGTCTGCAGTGGAATCAGGTGATCACCACCTCCAGGTCAGTGGGGTTGGGGATGTCTGCAGCGGAATCAGGTGATCCCCACCTCCAGATGAGTGGGGTTGGGGATGTCTGCGGCGGAAACAGCTGATCTCCACCTCCAGATGAGTGGGGTTAGGAAGGTCTGCGGCGGAATCAGGTATCCCCACCTCCAGATGGGTGAGGTTGGGGATGTCTGCGGTGGAAGCAGATGAGGCTCACCTCCATATGAGTGGGGCTGGGGATGTCTATGGTGGAAGCAGGTTATCCCTACCTCCAGATGAGTGGGGTTGGGGATCTAGAAATGAAGCTTAAAAAGCACATCTGCCCAAAATTAACTAATAAATTAATGCTCGTGATCCTAACAGCATAAGTAAAACCATTTTATCCAAAATTTCGAAAGAATCATTTTGTTCTATTAAAATCATGAATTTTAAAATGAAAATGCGGTTCAGACTCGTTATTTTTCTTGCTTTAGTTTTCGTTGGGTTACTTGCATTTTTGGGCTATTTGTGGCTCGAACAACGAATGTAATTAAACTCCACGGAAAACTGATAACAAAGGAACGAAGGGGACATATGAGAAGCAAGACTTAGATGTCTGTTTGCGCGTCTGAATTCATTCCATCTCCAATAACAACACTGAATCATGACCATGAAACATATGGAAAGATCGTGTTATCCTGTCGCCCTGTGCAACGCCCGTGTTATCCTGTCGCCCTGTGCAACGCCCGTGTTATCCTGTCGCCCTGTGCAACGCCCGTGTTATCCTGTCGCCCTGTGCAACGCCCGTGTTATCCTGTCGCTCTGTGGAAAGCCCGTGTTATCCTGTCGCCCTGTGCAACGCCCGTGTTATCCTGTCGCCCTGTGGAAAGTCCGTGTTATCCTGTCGCTCTGTGGAAAGTCCGTGTTATCCTGTCGCCCTGTGCAACGCCCGTGTTATCCTGTCGCCCTGTGCAACGCCCGTGTTATCCTGTCGCTCTGTGGAAAGCCCGTGTTATCCTGTCGCCCTGTGCAACGCCCGTGTTATCCTGTCGCCCTGTGGAAAGTCCGTGTTATCCTGTCGCTCTGTGGAAAGTCCGTGTTATCCTGTCGCCCTGTGCAACGCCCGTGTTATCCTGTCGCCCTGTGCAACGCCCGTGTTATCCTGTCGCCCTGTGCAACGCCCGTGTTATCCTGTCGCCCTGTGCAACGCCCGTGTTATCCTGTCGCCCTGTGCAACGCCCGTGTTATCCTGTCGCCCTGTGCAACGCCCGTGTTATTCTGTTGCCCTTATACAATTACTTCTTCCAATGCAAAAAGAAGTTTTTATTTATTATTATTTATAAGTTTGCATATCTGAAACGGTTTGATGAACCGATGACAGCATTTTGCTCTCCAATGTCAGCTTGTCCAAGAAACGGGGCATCTATTCTTGTATCTGACAGGGGGGCGCCAGGGAAAACCTGTACCCTTGAAACCTTACTGCCCCCACCCCCACTCCCTCTCTGGGGATGGGGTTGCACATGTAAACTATCGTCTCACGCTTCTTTGGTACAGAGGGTTAAAAGTCTTAAATAAACTCCAGACAGGAAATACATAATTTCAAGTAAATTATCTGCGTGCTCTGGGTAAAAATAACTTCATTTCTTTTGCGCCAGATATAATTATAACTTATATCTGAAGGCTGAAAAAAAAACACTTTAAACACTTTAAGTTTAAATATGATTTTTGAGGAATATTTGCTAGCGTTTAACTGAATTCAGTGACGACGCAATCACAGCCACTAAGCAGCTAGAAGTTATTTTGGAAGTAAACCAGCAATTAAAATTCTGCTGTCAAAAACTTAAATTTAAAAGTTTAAAACGTTTTAGTTTAAATTTAACTTGTTTGTATTGAAGTTGTTTACATATTCATGGCCGTATATTGGAGTTAAAGACAGATGCCTGAAAGAAGCAGCATTCTTAAATTACCACGCCAGCTTCAGTAATTTATTTAAATGCTGACATAATCAAGTGCTATATTCTTTTCCGTCAGGACAAAATGAGGGTTTTGAAAATGCTTAACTTAAAGGGTATGGCGAGAGATAATTGGCATGTTTATGCTGCCTCAGGGTTCCACCATCAGAACAAGTGAACATTTTTTTTTATCATTTTAATGGTGTCTCCGCCTTTTCTTAGAAACTAAAACCTGTTCCTTCTTTATTGGTAAAAATTAGGGCTGTGTAGTATCATGCTGATTTTAGACTTAACACCGTATTATTTAAAACAAGAATTCTGAGGCAAATAAGAAACCAATCTAATCTATCAGAAATCATACGAGGAACATGCAAGCATCTTTTGATTTTTATGTACATTTAAACACGTCATTTAAACAATAGCCACGTAAAAATAATGTTCAGAAGTATGAGTGAAATGCTTCATTGGTGCTGGTAGTGACAAATATTGTGATTTTGAGACACTGCCATTTTTAGCAACTCTGTAGCAAAATGTGTCAGTCTGTGTTTTCAGTTTTATTTACACCACCGGGTAATGTTGAAAATATGTTCCTTGTACGATTTCTGATACATTAAATACGAGTTTTCATCAAGATTTACACATCTAAAATTAAGTTTACAAATCCAAATGCGTCGCTGTTTTATATAAGAATGGGGAAATACAAAATTTTAGACCTAAATAGAAACCCTCATTTAGGACACGTCAGACTTGCTTTTTTTTAATGCCGAGCAAATTACACGGTCTTATCGCTCCTTTATTAAATTTTCAAATAAATAAATGATAAGCGTACAGTTGACATTTTAATTGGGAGATGTTTAAATAAACACATGTTTAACATACCTCTTACACGATTCAGCGACAAGAGTTTATATGATTTGAATGTCCGTATCTCCTAAAGACTAAATTTTACATTTCAAAGCTCGTCTCGGGGGAAGTTAATTTTATTACTGTCGTCTTTTTTTTCCACAATCGTGTTTTACTTATCCAAGATATATACTAAAATAACGATATTAAAATACACGAAGACAAAAACAATGACAAAAGTAGTAAACACCGAAGCCTGCTTATAATGAATATACCCCATTTAATGTCTATTATATAGAGGTGTTCACTAAGGAGAAGTGAATTTCATACCAAAACAATCGACGATATTAGCATTCGCTGACGAACACGTCACTGTGTCCTGTTTGACGTGGGATGTTCCCATGAGGGTGGGAGACCAACGACGAAAATATACCAACACACTAACGAGGCTATGCCCGTGAAATTCCTCAAAATAAAGTGATTACTATGCCCTATGGCAGACAGCCCTTTATTTAAAATATAAAACAAACCTTTGCATAATCAAGAGACTCCCCGTCGACTGGGCACTGAAAAATCCCGTCTCTGAAATCAGAAAAATGTAATAAATGCTAAACGAATTACCAGTTTTTTTTTTAATTTCCTTTACTCGTTTATTTATTTACTGTAGGGTGTTATTAAGCTCATTCTTAAAGTGACTTTATGGGATACACAACGATCGTTAACACGATGCTCTTTTCAGTGGCTTGCCTTTTGCGATCATTGCGTGCACACTGTTGTGGGAACCATTTATTATTCCGGAACGATAAGCCAGGCTCATATATTATTACGAAAGCTTAAGCCAGGCTCATTTATTATTCCAGAACCTTAAGCCAGGCTTATTTATTATTCCAGAACCTTAAGCCAGACTCATTAATTATTCCAGAACCTTAAGCCAGGCTCATTTATTATTCCGGAACCTTAAGTCAGGCTCCAAACTACAAATCTTTTCTAAATCCAATTTCGGTGAAAGTTATATTTATTTGGTATAACACGCCCAACTTATTTGATCTTCCTTGCTAATATACTCAATCCCCAATCATGCTGAAACAAAATCTAGTCCGCATAACTGTCCTATAGATTTCTGTTTGAACACTACTTTTGTTCTTTAAGGAGCAAAAGTAGCGCTGGTCGGGGTAATGATTCGTGATGTTATCGGCACGGTTGTATCTTCTTTATTTGGTATATTTATAGAAGCTTAGTTGTCAATCCACGAACATAAACACCCAAGATAGCTGGAAAACCAAAAGTTAAAAGTGAAATATTACGCTTATAGTTTTCTCAAAAACAATCGTCGCAATTGTGTAGGCCACTTGGAATGTTGAATCCGCGCTGTGCTGCTGATAAAAAAAAGAAAATAAAAAACCACAAGGTATGTGGTGTTTGTCTTAGTTTTTCAAAAGGGAATATTAAAGCATAAGAAGACACAACATTGGCAACACACGGAGACACGATCCCTAGCAAACAAAGAACTCCTTATAACTAGCACGTCGTGTTACACAGAGTGGGTGGTTGCCGGTATCGGAAGGACGTCACTTCCACGCCATGACGAACAGCCGCCGTATTCACACAAGTTAACTGCACAGTTAGCCGTACTACCAGAAGCGACATTTAGTAGATCTAACATTACCACGCAAACAATTTTCAAATGAATTTATTTTGTTAAACAGGACCAATTTACTAATTTAATTTCGGACGTTCTGGTTGCCAATGGAGCAATTAACGGAATTAGTTAACGAAAGCAGTTAAGGGAACCAGTTAACTAAGCAGTTAACGGAGCAGTTAACTTACAGGGAGCACTTGTGAAAACGGCCATAGTGTCTGCTGGGTTTGGTGTCTCAGTGCACGTTCGAATGAAACAACATCTTCTGCACCCGTTTTTTTTCGCTACAGTGGATTTGTTTTAATTATATGTTGCCTAGTTATTCTATAAATACCCAAGAAAACGTATCTTCCAAAGTTAGCATCTTCTGAACTTTCATGAATATACATACACGAACCACGAAAAATGATGACGTCACGGTTTATCCAATGAAGTCAGCTACGCCAAAATAAGCATTATTCCGAACAACCAAGATGAAATCATGCACTACGTAATGCTTTTCATCTGAAGAACCCTCACCAGACTTCGGGTTGTAGTCAACAGCTACGCAGATTTGAGATCAGAGTTCCTCCACAATCGAACACTAATTACTGACTGCATGCCACGAGTTCGTTTCACCGCCAATATTCTTCCCTATTTTTCTAACATCAATATATCTCCCTCCACAACATCGATCCAACTATTGACTGGGTTTGAGTTTCCGATATACGCAACACCAACAAAACATAAAAAAATTCTTTGAAGAAACAGATAACAACAAAATGCAATGACAATTTTGTTGATGATATCATGCCCGCATTGATTTTTTTTTTCGCTATACTGCTCTTGCGTCAAAAGGGAAAGAACTTGCCGCTTGTTCGCTCTTTGTGGCCTGACTTGCATGTCACAACAGCTTTGCCATGTGCATTTTGCTATTATAATAACATAAATCCAATAAACTGCAGGTATCTGATGTCCGGGGGCCCCCCAAAATTCAATGCATAATTTTCCAGGGTTCTCTAGTTATCTCTTTTAATGTGTGTAAACACGGGCTTAATCTACAATGCAAATGAAAAAGTAACTATCTGGGAAAATCAAATATCCAATTTATAATTCGAATTTTTGCAGGCAAAAAGTGTCAAGAATTGTCCAATGCTTGCTGTCATTGAAGCGTGCATACCTAGCATTTCTGGACAGACCTGACATATACTTACATCGCACACTGGCTTGTAAAATGAAACTCTATCCCACAACTCTATTCCTAAGCACTATGATCCTATTTTCAGCAAAACCTTTCTGTTAAATTATTCAGTTCTTATCTCCACTAATAGTAGAACCGAGTCTGTTTTTTATTGTTAAAACAATGAAGAACAGGCCTGAGTTGTCACGTGACCAATGCTAACATGAAACAGAGCAATCTGTCATAGGAGAAATATAACAAAAATTATCCGCCATGAATTCAATTGCAGTCACTCACAATTTTTTGCTGGTCACAATCAGCGTAAAATACTGCAATTTTTATTATATAACCAGCTGTATCCGTTGTTATTTTTTTTTAATCCAGTTGAATAAATATCTCAGTTTAATCTATTTTCCCTTCCTTGAATTCGCGATTTTTATCTAGTTCTGAACAATTTCATAGCTCTATAATCCAACAAAGTAGTTTTTTACTCTCTGTTTATTTCTTCCGTTTAGAAAATCACTGAATTGTGCTTCCTGCTGAATAAAAATATGTCACAAAGATTTCAAATACATAAAAAGAACCTTTAAATACAAATTGAACAGCACGAACAAGAGTGCAGCAATTCAAGATGCGTGAAAAAAATGCGAGTTCATACGGCATGTGTTGGTTATTATACACACTTTGTTATTTCACCCCCTTGAGATCTTTTCAACTACAGCATGTGACGGGAATTTTTATTAACACTTAACAACTACGACTTTCCTCTCTCGTTGACAATCGCCTTGTGAAGTGGGGACGAACTAATCTACGCGCAATTTAACGCGTAATGATTAGCCAGACTTTTGTCATTGGGCAAATGTTTAACGTAGTCACAATAAATTTAATGACACGGAAAAAAGAAAGCTAACTACTACAGCTTGGCCCTGGTCCAATGAGACAGCTTGCCCACACACAGCACCACTTGTCCGTGGGTCTACGATGCATTATTTACCAAAAACTAAACTGAAGCGTGTGTATTTTTTAATATCATTACTACCCCAACCAGTTTTAGATATAATAATTATAAAGTAATAAAGGAACTTTCTCAGAAAATAAATCATGCTACATGAGAAATATACAATAAAGTTTATTCCACCTATTCCACTTTAGGTATTTAACAAACTATGACACCTGCAAAATTTCCCTTTTTTAGTTCCCTATCGAACTGTTGCCTAAATTAAGCTACTCGTGTTCCCCTATGAATGTGAGTTTCCGTATTTTCTCACTAGTCGATTATACAAAGAACATCGTATTCCTCCTCCCTCTCCCCCTCCATCACCCACTCCCTTCGGAGTGTTAAAATGTAAAAATATAATTAAATACAGTTACATCTCAACTTGATCCCAAATATATACACTTTTTCTCGAGTTTCGTCCCCATCTCCAGGACCCGGAATCGTCACCATGGACACGAAGCTGTAACCATGGACACTTAAGCTGTTGCCATGGACACTAAGCTATAACCATGGACACTAAGTTGTAGCCACGGACACTAAGTTGTAGCCATGGACACTAAGCTGTAGCCACGGACACTAAGTTGGAGCCATGGACACGAAGCTGTTACCATGGGCGCTAAGCTGTAGCCATTGACACTGAATTGTAACCATGGACACTAAGTTGTAGCCACGGACGCTAAGCTGTAGCCATGGACATTGAGCTGTAACCATGGACACTACGATGTAGTTATGGGCACTAAGCTCCGTTAATAACAATTCTTATTTGAAAACTAGATTGATTAAACAGACCATACACAGCAAACGTCGAGCTGTTACCAGAAACATTTTACCTGAAAATCTGATGGAAACAAGTGCTTAACGATCGATGTTTCACACGCAAACCGCAGATTCTCCCATTTTTGCAATTTCTATCATTTTAATACAACAAAGGTGGGCTTTTAAGTGCAACAATTCAATACAGAGGCGCCGGCAAGATGCGGGGTGTTTACAGTAAACGGTGGGATCATTAAGCTACCAGCTTCAGCATACAAATTAACTGGAGGGTAAAATAAAATACAAACTAAGCGACGAGGAATAAATTCAATAGCACGCAGCTGTTATTATAACATACCGCGGGAGCTGCCGTAACCGGAGAGGGGTGGCGGGGGGGCTAATGTCCACGCGTCATCTTCTCGGGGGGAGGGGGAGGGGGGAGGGGGCTAGAGGGTTATGGGGCTCGGGTACAGGACTAACAACAAAAGCATGTGGCAGGGCAATGACCTGATGAATCGCCCTGGATCTCCGCCCCCCCCGCCCCACCCCACAAAAAAACTGACATGTCAGATGACAGGGAGAAAGCCGCAGACAAACACTTCATCAGGGTCAGCAATTAGTAAACCCTTGAAACATTGACATTGCACATCGTACGATGTAGCCACTTTATTGTCAGAATGGTGACAAAGAGATATTACGGGCTCTCATGACGCACTAACGGTTTTGTACATTCGATCCCCCTGAGCATATGTAAATGGTATAATTAACTTTTCACTTCAGTTATAGATTTGCCCAACTTTTTTTATTATATTATAATTATCCTTTACGCTTGTGAGCCGCTTTGAAAAGAGTATAATTTTAGAGCTTTAATAAAGATGAAGTACGAATGGGTTTCTTCTGAAATCACGTTTCTCCCACTACTTATCCCACGCTCAGATTTTTCCAATTTGAAAGAGAGAAAAGACCTTTGATAGAGCAGCACTGCTAACACTAACGGACAGACAATTTGTGGCGCAGTGGTCTGAATGAAATTATAAAGTGAAACCATGCGTAAAGTCTTTAATATCTTCAGCAGTCCCAGTGAAATATGTCAGAAGTCAGAGTCAAAGATCGTCAGAAGTCACAATCAAAAAACAACAGTCAAACATCATCGGATGTCACAATCAAACATTGCTAGAAGTCACAATCAAAAAACATCAGTCCAACATCATCGGATGTCACAATCAAACATTGCTAGAAGTCACAGTCAAAAATCATCGAAAGTCATAATCAAACATTGTCAGAAGTCACAGTCAAAGATCGTCAGAAATCACTGTCAAAGATCATCGGAAGTTAAAGTCAAAGATCATCGGAAGTCACAATCAAACATCGCTAAAAGTCACAATCTAATCGCACGATTTTTTATGCCGACACCGATGAAATCAATTAATCGCCTGTATCGTGTTACTTCCAAGTGGGTTCGTTTGCTCAACATGTCGGAATAAGGTGTAGTTTGTCACTTCCATCATGGGCGATAACAGTTGTATTCTATATGCCTACTGTATTGCAGGCCTAAAACTGAAAACCACCTGAAATAACACAGTCTCTGTGATTCACAAAGATGACAACTTGGATTTTTTTTTTTTTTTGCAAAAAAAGAAAAAAAAACAGCCAGTTTTGTGAAGTCAGAGTTAACGGAGTGTAATTACGAAGCTTTACGCGTCGACGAAGCCGTTTTAATACATCAGATACCGCACGTAACAATGCTGTTGTTATTGTACACACTCTCTTCATTGCTTATTTTTGAACAGTAAACTCTTTAAGTGCAATTGTGTATAAAAGTGTTTCTAAGCAACACAAACATGAATTCAAAAACTTACAACTTTTTTTTTTCTAAATTCCAATCCTTGAGACAACATGAGACAAAATGGTAAGGTCATACCCCAACCCCCCCCCCCCCCTCCCTCGATTCCAACCACCCTCCCTGCGATCCCTTCCATTAAACTATCAGCACTCAAATGGTAAGGTCATTATCCCCCACCTCTCCCTCGATCCTTATCATCCTCCCTGCGATCCCTTCCATTAAACTATCAGCACTCAAATGGTAAGGTCATATCCCCCCCCCTCTCCCTCGATCCTAACCACCCGCCCTGCGATCCCTTCCAGTAAACTATCAGCACTCAAATGGTAAGGTCATATCCCCCCTCTCCCTCGATCCTAACCACCCTCCCTGCGATCCCTTCCAGTAATCTGTCAGCACTCAAATGGTAAGGTCATATCCCCCCTCTCCCTCGATCCTAACCACCCTCCCTGCGATCCCTTCCAGTAAACTATCAGCACTCAAATGGTAAGGTCATATCTCCCCTCTCCCTCTCCCTCGATCCTAACCACCCTCCCTGCGATCCCTTCCAGTAATCTATCAGCACTCAAATGGTAAGGTCATATCCCCCCTCTCCCTCGATCCTAACCACCCTCATTGCGATTCCTTCAATTAAATCATTAGCACTCGAATGGTAAGGTCATATCCGCCCTCCTCTCCCTCGATCCTAACCACCCTCCCTGCGATCCTGTCCATTAAACTATCAGCACTCAAATGGTAAGGTCATATCCCTCCTCTCTCCCTCGATCCTAACCACCCTCCCTGCGATCCCTTCCAGTAAACTATCAGCACTCAAATGACAAGGTCATATCCCCCCTCTCCCTCTCCCTCGATCCTAACCACCCTCATTGCGATTCCTTCAATTAAATCATTAGCACTCGAATGGTAAGGTTATATCCCCCCTCTCTCGATCCCATCCACCCTCCCTGCGAGTCCCTTAACTAAATCATTAGCACTCGATTGGTCAAGGTCTCTGTCGCAGTTTCATTTATTGCAGTAAAATGTGGCACCATTCAATGACCAATAAAACGTTTCTTGAAAGGGTGAGGGCAAATTAAAGTTGTCCCTGTGTGCCGGGTGTCACTGAATACACAGCTGGTTCTAACAGTTCTGCACCCAAGCGAGGAGTACCTCTTAAAATTTTATGAAATATTCCCGTTTTCTTAATCAGTCCCTCTTGTTGTTTTTTTTTTTTTTTTTTTGTGAAGATATTGCATGATAAATCATGGAATAACAGAGTTGCATAAATAAGATATGAAAGGGATTTCAAGTCCAAAGGAGTCATTATCCATAAAAGCTATCAAGTATGAACTGAAACGCCACTCCGAAATCATGATTGTGTATTAATGGTTCGGGTTTATCTCACTTCTTAAAATCAGACGTATTTTCATTTTCCCACGTCTTGTTATTTCTAGGTAAGCCAACCGGTGCAAAAAGCTATTCAACACTTCTGTGCCCATTGAAAAAAAAATTATATATATTGCTGTTTTAGGCATATTGTTTAGTTCTATAAATGTCCTTATTGACAGCCAAATGGTAGGTCTCCGTTTTCACAAATATCTCTGTTGATGGGGTATAAAGAGATTTGTTAGCCATAAACAAGCTCAGAGGACTGTGTCAAAAAAACGAACTTTGACTACCGGTGCCCAAGGGGGGACCAGTCTAATAATGTAATTGTATCCTATATTTTGTCTTTGTAGTATGAAAAGGGCTGGCAGGTGTTGTTATTTTGAATGAAAACAATGACACTAGCTTTGGTGGGGGTAGGGGGTGGAGGGGGATGGGGGGTGGGGGGGGGGGGGGAGTAGCTCGCTTTCAGAGACTAAATGTATTTCCTAAACAAAGACTTGTAACATTATGTAGAAATAATATTTGCATTTCATCCCAAAAGGCGAGCTTGTATTATATCGCTGTAATACTCAGTTCATCCCCTCTCAGGGCTTGAACGTAATAAATTAATTTTATTACTCTACACTCAACATCTCATCTGCGCATTTTCAATTCATTACAGAAATTCGTTCTTTCTTCTTCTTCTTTTTCTTCTTCTTCTTTTATATATTTTAATGTTCTTAAATAATAATAATAATAATAATAATAATAATAATAATAATAATAATAATAATAATAATAATAATAATAATAATAATTATTATTATTATTATTATTATTATTATTATTATTATTATTATTTCGGAAATCAGTTCTATGCCTAAATCGCGTGAAGTTCTTGCACACAAAACTATTCGAATATCGCCGACATCGGGCTGATCGTAAAGCAGTCAGTCGCATAACCTGTCAATTGCATATTGCATGTATTTTAAAGTCTCTTTATCACTCAAAAAAAAATCGTCACATGAGAGCCTTATTCGGCCCTAACTAATATCACCCTTTACTGCCTCGTATGTCCGGGCAAACAGTAACGAGGGGAGGAGGGGGGTGGGGGGTGGGGGGTGCTCGTTTTGTCTGTTTATGGGATCACTACAACAACCAGTGCAATCCTGACAACTGAGTACCAAATCGGAACACTATGAACGCTCAGCAAACAGATAGGATGACGTCAAACAAGGCTGCCACAGCGCAACGCCACCACCTCAAGATGACACACATCAACGGTAACCATGACGACTGAATACCGAATCTGAACACTAACAGGTCGGATGACGTCATACAAGGCTGCCACATGGCAACGCTACCTTATCAAGATAACACACATCAAGCGGTAACCATGACGACCGTACCTTAGATACAGCTGAAGACAGGAGTCACAGAAGCGGTGGCCACAGGAGCTGACTTGCACAGGTCCCCGGAGCGGCAAGTCACACAACGCACAAATCAGTCTTCGCTCCAAGACTTCAACGAAACTCGCCGTATAGCCAGGCATCACCTCTCTGAAATCAACAACATTTGGTTGTCACAAGTCCTCAATATCGCCAAAAAAAAAAAAAAAAAACAAAAAAAAAAAATGTCAAAGCTGCTTGACTTAAAGTCGAGTTTATTTGGGAAACATATTAAACCCATTTTTGTTATTTACCCAAGTGTAAGATGGTGTAATTAGCCAGTTACATGTTCCGAATTTAGAATCCATTTCACTTTGCTAGTGAATCGATTTTTTCACAGAATTTTGAATTTCTGTGCAAAATAATGGATGCTTACAAACAGAAAGAAAGATTATAAACAGCACATTTTAATTCTTCTCCTTTCCCTTGTCAATTTTTGAAACCCTGCATATAAAATATTCGCCCAAAAATACAACTACTACATAACATTCTTGATATTTTCTCCCGCCGACCAACAAGTATCTTAGTTATTTTCTTCGATTTTCTTTTTAATATGCAAATGTATAATTCTTGCATATTTTTAATATGCAAATTTATAATCTGCAGTTTGTTATACGACCATTTTAATATACCTACTTTATTAGATTTAAAAATAAAATGCCGAAATTAACCTCTCTCCCTCCCCCCACACCAAAAAAAAAAAAAAAAAAAAAACAGCTTCACGACACGAAAAGGCAATGCTGCAGAAACATGTAATTGTTCGTTGGTTTGAAGATTACCCCTAATAGCGCCTCTTCTGTAACTGACACCGACTTGCACTTTTGATTTTAATCACGTTTTTGATACATATAAAACAAGTTTTCTCATTTTATCCATTGATTGACATGTTAAGTTTTCAAAATAGAGGCACAAAATTCGATGTTTGCACTCGCTATTAACCTTTACGTAAAAGATAATGTTGGCCTTTGAATAGCAAAATTACCAAGCTAATAAGAGAGACACTTCTATTCAACTGATGTAAATGTATAAGGATTATCATAGCAGTCACTTAGGAGAAGATAAGGGGCCCTTTTATCACAAATA
Source organism: Protula sp. h YS-2021 (assembly GCA_949752745.1). Lineage (NCBI taxonomy): Eukaryota > Metazoa > Annelida > Polychaeta > Sabellida > Serpulidae > Protula > Protula sp. h YS-2021. Next base: position 28,986,560 of record OX457030.1, read on the forward strand.
ATCCCCCCCTCCACCAGAGTGCTAAAAAATTCCCGTCTTTGACACTCACGTAAACAGCACGTAATAATTTGGCCTTCCTGTTTTGGTTATAAACAAGAAAACAATAGCCAGAGATAAGCATTCAGGCACAGTGTTTATTTTGTCAAGCGATTTCATAAATCGTTTAATAATCACATCGGAACTAATCCACTGTTGGTACAACTTATTTATTATTCTCACCTCAGATTCTAAAAGGAATTTGTTACACACAACATACTTTTAAGCAAATTTTAAAAGCAAGCGTTTTGTTGCGTCTATTTAATGGTACATGTCAAATTAAGCATGTCGCTCTTGTGCAGAATCTCAAGCAAAATACACGCACACCATCGCATTTCTCCGAATAAACATGTCCGTTGTTTATATGCTAATTTTTACCCCCAGGCCGAATATTAAAAATAAAGTATAAGGTAACACTTTTCACTTTAAAACACAGAATCATAATGTAATGCTTCATATATAGAGACCCGATACATTCTACACGCAATGAATATTACTTTTTTTTTAACTGTCACAGTCAGAAGCACTCTTCCATAGCAAAAACCGAACTAAATTTAAGACAGAAGACCCTCATTTAAACACTGTACTAAAACAGAAGGATTACGACGTCACCACTCCGGCGATCCACATCATACTTGCAACGCGCTTCATGGTGTCTTACAATTTATCGCCATATCACTAAGCGGGCCGGATTGAAACTTCCCTACCACTACGATTGCTATAATGCGTTTTTTTTGTTTTTTTTTGTTTTTTTTGTTTTTTTTTTTTGTTTTTTTTTTTGTTTTTTTACACGAAGGGATAAATTTGAAAGGACATATTCACATGTTCATTTGTGATTCACAATGACACCTGACCCTACAACCACCACCCCCCCCCCCACCACCTATCCCCTCCCCTCAAAACCCATGGCACCGATGCTCTGCAGTGACTCGGATGTCCCTTCGTCTTTCACTACATACCTTACTTTAGAACCGCGCAATCAAACATTATGACATTACGAATCCGTAAAGTGATAGAACCAATGACAAAATATGTGTAAACAGTCATTACGGCGAAGCAAACACATCACGCGCCCTTCCATGACGTCACGCTGCAGCTTGACTATAAGAGCACATGCTGCGTATTTTCTTCGGGACTTTCTCCGTCGATAGAAGACGCTCTTTCAAGACGCTAAGCGACATTCTAAGAATTTCGGACACACTCAATCGTTCATGTCATTTCATCATAACACGGATAGGAATCCTCCTCCACATCCCCAGTTCACTTGTCAGCTTGCAACTGCCGTGCATTTTAACGCGTACATGAAGCCATTTTTTTTGGAACTGTTCAGCTACATCTTCGAGCACATTTTGGTGTCCCCGTGTTGCGTCTTGGGTGGCATCTTGGCTCAAACACATCACCGCCATTGACGGTATACAGGAGGCGGCCTCCCCCACCTCCCCCCTCCCCTGTATGTCGCCCTGTAGTCGCTGCTTCAACACAATATCAAACGTATTGTCCGACTGTTGATCACTAAGTTCCAGCGCCAGCTTCTGTTGCACCGGCCCCTTAACACTGCGTCGACTGACCCACTTCGCTCACATACAGAGCGAGGAGACTTTCCGCCTTGGCAACACAATCATCGGTGACTTCTCCTGAAAGATAAGGGAAAAAAATCTTTAAAATTCTTATTCCACTTAGCACCCTGAAAAACAAACATCATTTTTAATGAATTTACGATATTAAATGGCGTATAAGCTGAAACATTTGGGGAGTACACTTGCGGTCCTCAGTTTTAGTTCGCTTGCACCGGCTGACTGCGCAATTCTCGGAGGCACAATCCCGCGCCCAAGCCTTGTCGATGTGTCTCATCTGGTACCCACTCTCCTAAATTAAGAGAATATAATTTATATATACATATATATATTTGTTTAAATCATATTTTGTTTTTCTTTTCTCCAGCGTTCTGAAATCAAGATGTTATTTTTAGTACAAATTGCACCTGTTCACTCCGTGTTACCTGGAGAGTGACGCCTTTCTGGTGTTCGAGGTGGCCACTCTTGACAGAAGTTCCCGGCGCTGTGTGACTTGATCCGGTGACTGGAGAATTCTCCGAGAAACACCCCCGCAATCCCGACGCAGTCTTGTCTGTGTGATCACCTGCTAGTCAGCGTTTTTTAAGAGAAAAAAATAATAAAATAAGTCACGCAAGAACATATTCTTGTTTTTATGTTAACAGCTCAAGGAAAAAAATCCGGCTACCCAGCGTAGTATCCAGGCTGCCCAGCGTAGTGTCCGGGCTACCCAGCGTAGTGTCCAGGCTGCCCAGCGTAGTGTCCGGGCTGCCCAGCGTAGTGTCCGGGCTACCCAGCGTAGTGTCCGGGCTACCCAGCGTAGTGTCCAGGCTACCCAGCGTAGTGTCCGGGCTGCCCAGCGTAGTGTCCGGGCTACCCAGCGTAGTGTCCAGGCTGCCCAGCGTAGTGTCCGGGCTACCCAGCGTAGTGTCCGGGCTGCCCAGCGTAGTGTCCGGGCTACCCAGCGTAGTGTCCAGGCTACCCAGCGTAGTGTCCGGGCTGCCCAGCGCAGTGTCCAGGCTGCCCAGCATAGTGTCTGGGCTACCCAGCGCAATGTCCGGGCTACCCAGCGTAGTGTCCAGGCTGCCCAGCATAGTGTCTGGGCTACCCAGCGTAATGTCCGGGCTACCCAGTACAATCTCCGGGCTACCCAGCGCAGTGTCCAGGCTGCCAAGCATAGTGTCTGGGCTACCCAGCGTAGTGTCCGGGCTTCCCAGCGTAGTGTCCGGGCTGTCCAGTGTGGTGTTTGGGCTACCCAGCGTAGTGTCCATGCTACTCAGCGTAGTGTCCAGGCTACCCAGCGTAGAGTCCGGGCTGGTCGGTGTGGTGCCCTGGCCACCCGGAGAACTGTGTAAGCTACCTAGCGAAGCGGACCGTTGTCTTTGCGGTCACCTCTCGACCACTCGCCTAAAATAACAAAATAAAATTCTTTGAAAATAAAAAACCGATATCTTAGTGTTTTTATTCGGCGACCTGAAAAATTAAATAGGGTTTTTAATAAATGTTGACATTAGATGTGTGACGTGATGGCGGCACATCTGTTAATCCGGTGATCCGGTGATCCGGTGGCACAATATTCCGGGAAGTCAGCAGTGAGTGAGCAGCTTCTTGACAGAAAGAGTTCCACCAGTCCAGGTTCGCTGGCAGTTTGGTTTCTTCTTTCTTCTGCATCCCCCGATGCCGAACTGCCCCTACAGTAACACAGAATCCATCAAGTTTGTACCTCTTTCTGCTTTGGAATCCATCACATTATCACCTCTTGTAGCTCTGTTTTCACTGAAATAGTGTCAAGAAACACGGCAAGAAAAACAAACTAACCTCACCTATTTATGTGATTCGCTGATTGGTCAATTCGAGGGAAACAACCGCCTGTGTGATCCACCATATCTGGCCTTGTCTTTGTATTTACTGTATCAACGCTCCTAAAATATTAAAAAAAATAAATAAATAAATAAATAAATAAGATCATAATATACACGTGTTGGTTTTTTTTGTGCGACGCCCTGAAAATTAAAAAGTGATTGTGAATAACATGTTCGGTGAAAACATATTTATTGATCAATTCAGTTGATTTGATTCGGTGATTGGGCAAACCCCGGAGAGATATCCAAGTTGAATTGATTTGATGATTGCGCGATCCCCGGACAGATATCCTGGCGGTTGGGAGTGGGTAACCTGCAATGAACGCCAAACATCCAGCTTCGCTCGAAGTATGAATTTGTTTCTAGAAGCACGCCACCATAAAAACTAACCTGCTTGCTTGTGCGATCAGGTTGATTTTTTTTCAGTCCTTGGAAAAACGCCCAGCACATTTGGTCTTTTGATTCACCTAAAATAAGTATAAAAATAATGTCTTAATATCATATCTTGCTTCGTACGCGCCGCTTTGAGAAAAAATAGAATCTGAGTGTTGATAAAACATGTTCATAGAATACATACGCGGAGGGGGGGGGGGGGGGGGGGAGCAGAACAACTGGTTACAGTAGATCCAAATAGGTGAAATGAAAAAAAGATCATCTTCCGTTATTGAAAACAAGTTTCTTTTGTCAAGTATCTCAAAATAAACAACACTTGAATAGAAAAGGGTTGGCAAATTTGCAGTTAGCTGATTTAAAGGAGTCGAAATGTAACAATTTGCTGTCACCAGTTGTGATGCACTGTCACCAGCGTTATCTCCTTTCCCTCGTATATGCGATGAAGCACTTCAGTTGACATGATTCAGCTGACATGATTCAGCTGACACGATTCAGCTGGTATGATTCAGCTGGCATGATCAGATGACACGATTCAGCTGGCATGATTCAGCTGACACGATTCAGCTGGCAAGATTCAGCTGACACGATTCAGCTGGCATGATTCAGCTGACACGATTCAGCTGGCATGATTCAGCTGACACGATTCAGCTGGCATGATTCAGCTGACACGATTCAGCTGGCATGATTCAGCTGACATGATTCAACTGACACGATTCAGCTGGCATGATTAAGCTGACACGATCCAGCTGGCATCATTCAGCTGACATGATTCAGCTGACACGATTCAGCTGACATGATTCAGCTGGCATGATTCAATTGACACGATTCAGTTGATGTAATTTTAGTAATTCTAGTGTTCTGGGAGAAAGATCCATGACAACCGGAAGTGGACACTCCCCAAGTGTCTCTCCCTGCGGTTTGGCATTTCTTTGGCAATTAAAGTTTGTTTGTTTTTTCTTCATTTCCTCGATGCTGGAGTTCGCTACAAACACACACAGAGCATGCATCAACACGGAACTTCACACATTTTTTAGTGAAATGGTTTCTAGTTTCTGGAGAACACAAGGTAAGAAAGACTAACCTGTTTGGTTTTGAGAAGTCGCTCCGTAACTTTTGATATATTTTCCATTCCTCATCGCCAAAGTGACTTCACGGCTGACGCCCCTGGACCCGAGCACCTCCACAGCTGGCACGCTGTCCCTGGACCCGAGTGCCTCTACAGCGTTTCTTGAAGTTGGTGCTGCCCCATGAGTTCAGTCTGAATAAAAACATCAACGTTTTCATCTCAATAGAAAGTGTGCTTCTTTGGGGTTTAATTCCAACTTGTTGTTTCGGCCATAATTCACCAAATCCCAACATTGATTAGATGTCGAGTCGCAAAATCCATGCAACGACCACACAACGCCGTACAATTAGTGGGTTCGTAACGTTCCCACTTTTGGACGTCGTGTGATGACGTCACTGACGCCGCCACACAATGAAAAGCTTGACGTACTCGACGCGTGTGTTCCAATGTCACGAACCCGCTTTCTGTTGCCGGCACTGACGTGTGTGTATGTGTATGTTTTTAATACATCAATGAATATATCGGTGTAATCCTTCATATTTCAGAAAATCGGCTTATCGTTTAAGCACAGAAGATCTTGATATCGCTTTAAAACAATGGCTAGCCCACACTGACAGATCATACACGTGTTACCGGCTGAAAGTTCCCTGTTCACCAATTTCAGACGTCATCCCCCAACTGTGCTGCGCATTTATGTAACCGTTATAAAGACCTTCTTCATGTACGCAGACGGTATGAAAATATTGTAATTAAATTTTTATTAAAAAAGTTATAAGATATTCTGAACAAGTCATTTCCCTTTTTTCACAACCAATCACATTTTGTTATAAACCAAACGTGTTCAAACCTGACTAGAACTTGTTACTTTCCAATATGTTGTACCCTTTCACGTTTTGCTGTTATTTCAATTATGTTATATGAATATTAAACAATCGTGGCAAGCCTCTGAACATTGATGCTTAACAGATCAATATGTTACGGACACCTGCATTTTCAAGGCATGTTCTGTCCACCACAGTCAGGGTTATTATATTCAGCATAGAATAGAATCTGTGCGGTTACGCGACACAAACCGTTCTAACAGAATCTGTCCAGTTTTTCCAGTAAGGGTTGTCGTCTGCTCGGGACCTCAGTACCACTAGTGGTACTGAGGACCCGGTGGCACTGAGGTCCCGACAATTTTTTCATATGAACTCCCCGTCCCCGTCCCCGTCCCCGCCCCGCCCCCATCTTTAATTGTATCTTAAAATCACTGCTTCTTCCGGCCCCCTCCCTGCCACCCCGTTAGGCGACGCCGTCAGGGGTGGCATGGGATCTTTAATCTTCTTGTATTCCCACTGCCCCGCCCCCACCCCCAACCATCACCCAATATGTTTATCTCAATATCTTACAGTTTTTTCCATAAAATATATACAAATACACATGTCTATTCACAAAATGTTGAGGAAAAAAAGATGCGAAATTTCTCTTTTTGGCATATATATATATATATATATATATATATATATATATATATATATATATATATGTAGCCTCCACCCCCCACCCCACCCCTCCAACAAAGACAAATTGCGTTTTTTTTTTTTGGCCTTTCCCATCGGCTTTGCAATTATTAAGCCTTGAAGCGGCTTAATCAAAGCAGCACTATGAGCAGCATTGACGTTTTCACACGGCATGTTTTTGTTCAATCTTTTTATGCATTCTACCTTTCGGTGTTGATGCACTGAGACGTGCATTTTTCGAGTATGTGCCATTTTAGCCAATTTAGCCTAAATTGGCTAAATTGGGTGCATTTTTTAATTGTTTTCCACAAAATATATACAAATACATATGTCTATTCATAAAATTAAAAAAAGCGAAGTTTCCCTTTTTGGCATCGGAGGGGGGGGGGGGGGGGGGGGAGAACGGGGAGGAGCGGGGAGGCTAAAATGCAATTTATCTTTTTGGCGTGAGAGGGAGGGCATATATATATGGGGGCGGGGGACATAAAAAATTTTTCTATTGTTAATTCCCACTTGCAAACTTCGTTTGCAAATGGGTATAAGTTTGTAGTTTTTCTCGAAATTTCTGTCCTTTTTTTCCTTTTTTCTTCTCTTTTTTCCGTCACGGAGGTTTCCAGAAAACTCCTCCTAGGCTATTTGACGTAGGACGATGAAATTTGGCACAATGATAGAGAGTAACGAGATGTCGTCAAATCCGTAAATTTTTTGACCTTGACCTTGAAGTTCAAGGTCAAATTGAGGTCAAAGTTTTTTTTACCTCAAAGGTGGTTTCCAGAAAACTCCTCCTACAGGGTTTGTCGTAAAAAGACGGCATTTGGCAGAGACATAGAGGGTAATGAGTTGTCGTCAAATCCGTAAATTTTTTTGACCTTGAACCTCAGAGGTCAAGGTCAAATTGAGGTCAAAATATTTTTGGAAACACCTATTAATCACGAAAAGTAGCCATAAAGGTGCTCAAATCCCAGTGTGAATGCATAAAACGTACTCAGTAAAGGGTAAATTTTCATCACTAACCTTGACCTTGAGGTCGAAACACTGAACCTTGAGGGTGAAGGTCAAAGGTCACATGACTTCACGCGTCCTTCACGACAGGCCGACTCAGCCCGGAAACGGTTAGAGATAGAGCGATTTTGAGCTCATTTTCGACCCTTTGGGCCTAATCAATGTTACATAAGAGGCAACTCGGTGACCTTGACCTTCTGGGTCACGGTCAAGGTCAAAAACCGGAAGTTGACTATTATCTAGAAAAAGGTTAGAGACAGAGCGATTTTGAGCTCATTTTCGACCCTTTGGGCCAAAAAGACGTTATATAAGAAGTACTTCGGTGATCTTGACCTCCTCCATCATGGTCAAGGTCAAAAACTGTAAGTCGACCAGTATCTCAAAAACGGTTAGAAAACTGAATTTGATTTATTTGTGCCCAAATGAGGTTACATTATATTCACTTCGATGGCCTCGTTCAAGATAATAATTCGGAAGCTGACAATTATGTCGAAACACTGAGAAATGTGTCTTTGACCAAATATGTTGTGTTTCTGCCCTTGCAAGTGGGTGCTATTTGTAGCGAAATTCGGTCTAGTTTTCAAAATGCTTCTATTCCCACAGTATTGGTCAGATTTTCTTAAAATTTGTAAGAATATTTTTAGGTAGGCCTCTCTTGAAAAATTACTTCATTTGGAGATCCGCCTAATATTGGCTAAGTGGGGGCAGTTTTCTTTTTTAATTTTTGGCGTCGAATTTTCAAAATGCTTCTTCTCCCGCAATTTTGATTGGATTTCTTTCCAATTTTGTACGATTGTTTCTTTTGATGCTTCTGTGTTGAAAATTTACTTGTTTTGGCGATCGATCAAAAATTGACCAAATGGGGGTCATTCTTTAATTTCTTTGTAGCCAATTGTCAAAATTCTTCTTCCACAATTTCGATATGATGAACTTCCAATTTTGAATAAATGTTCACCAGGCTTTTGTCTCTTGAAAAACCGATCATAAAGAAAATTGGGTAAATTGGGGGGGGGGGGGCATTGTAAATTTTTGGGGTGCTAATTTTGAAACTGCTTCTACTCCCGCGATCGGGACTGACATAAATTGGCCAAATAGGGGCATTTTTAAATTGTTTGGAAGCATATTTAAAAAGGTTTTTTTTCTCACAGTTTGGATCGAATTGTCTTCAAATTTTGCAAAGTTGTTCAGTGGGCGGTATGCATTTGGAAAGTTATTTTTGGCGATCAGCCAAAAATTGGCTAAAGGGGGGTATTTATAAATATTTAGCAGCAATTTTGTAAAATGCTTCTTCTCCCACAATTTTGAGCGGATTCCTTCATAAATTTGTAAGATTTTTCTGCAGCCGTGTTTTGCAATATGACCACTTTCTGGCGACCATACAAGCCTACTGATATGTGATTTACTAGATTGGTCACAACGTCCCTGGACATTCTTGCTTTATTTTCATTTTACATGTTAGATTTGTAATGTTTGATAGTGAAAATAAACCATTATAACAATAACAAAAATCATACTTTTCGTAAAAATCTAAGTGGTGGCATCGATGACCTGTTGGTGGCCCTGAGGCTCGGTTGGTGGTACTGAGGATTAGGTAGTGGTAATGAGGACCCTGTGGTGGTAGTGAGGACCCAGTGGTGGTAGTGAGGACTCGACGGTGGTAGTGAGTACCCGGTGGTGGTCCTGAGGCCCCGGTGGTGGCCCTGAGGACCAGGTGGTGATACTGAGGACCCGATTATTTTGAATTTTAGATTACGTATTTTACGTTTCTTCCAGCTTAAAACCAACTAATATAGCATTTTGAAGCGAAAAAAAAGTTTGGGTCCTCAGTGCGACCACCGGGCCTCAGTGCCACCACCGGGTCCTCAGTACCACCACTTTACTTTTTTCTGAAAGTAAGCATTGATTTTTGGTTTTGAACGTTTCTTTCAGCTTAAAACAACTTAATCTAGCATTTTGAAGCAAAAAATGCTTGGGCCCTCAGTGCCATCAACGGGCCTCGGTGCCACCACCGGGTCCTCACTACCACCACTTTACTTTTTTTCTGAAAGTAAGCACTGATTTTTGGTTTTGAACGTTTTTTTCAGCTTAAAACAACTTAATCTAGCATTTTGAAGCAAAAAAAAGTTTGGGTCCTCAGTGCCACCACCGGGCCTCAGTGCCACCACCAGGTCCTCAGTACCACCACTTTACTTTTTTCTGAAAGTAAGCATTGATTTTTGGTTTTGAACGTTTCTTTCAGCTTAAAACAACTTAATCTAGCATTTTGAAGCAAAAAAAAAGTTTGGGTCCTCAGTGCCACCACCGGGCCAAATCTTCGCTTTTTTCGGAAAGTAACATTGATTTTTGGTTTTGAACGTTTCTTTCAGCTTAAAAAAAACTTAATCTAGGATTTTAAAAGTAAAAAATATTTTGGGTCCTCAGTGCCACCGGGTCCTCAGTGCCACTTCGGGACCTCATTACCACTGGTGGTACTGAGGTCCCGAGCAGACGGTGACCCCGCCTCAGTTTTTCAGCACAAGCCGCTCAGTAGAATCTGTGCGGTTGCGTGGCACAAGTCACTCTCACAGAATCTATTCAGTTTTACAGCACAAGCCGCTGACATTTATTTAACTTTAATTATGTATTTTTTCTTCTGTTAAACAGTTTTGAACTTTTGTAGACGATACTAACATGGGTTCTTCGCTTTTCGTACACAATGCTTGCATGGATTCTTCGCTTTTCGTAGACGATACTTACATGGATTCTTCGCTTTTCGTAGGCAATACTTTCATGGATTCATCGCTTTTTGTGGACGCTACTTATGGTTTCTTCGAGTTTTTTTCTCATAGCAAACTATCTAATAGTGACTCAGCAAAAACCATACGGGAAAATCTTGACTTATCAACGCGAGGATTTCGATCAATTAATATGGTAAAACCGAACAGTTCATTTTCTCTGAATCGCCCTGGAATCCGAATCATGTAGAAAGTGCGTAAAAACTTCTCAAGTGTAAGAAATAAATATATCAAAAGATACCAGAAAATACAAGCGCCGATAGGTGAAAAAAAAATTAGCTTGGTTACCATAAACATTTTAATCTGATTTATAAATTGTGTGTTGTTTCTTTTTCCCCTCAGTTTTGCATCCAGCTGGCTGATTTTGTTTGTTTATTTCGAATATAACTTAGAAAGGGGTCGGGATGAAAAAATGTTGTATTAAAAACACTGTATTATTTAAAACAAGAACTCCGAAGCGAATAAGAAGCCAAATATTTTTAGAGAGGCTTTTCTGGAACAGGCTACCGATAAACAGAAAGTTACAGAAATTGAAACTGTTTCATTATTTCAGGTTAAACTATATAAATAATTTCCTTGCCTTAGAAAAATCCGCAAACATTTGCAAATAATATATATATATATATATATATATATATATATATATATATATATATATATATAATTTAAATAGTTTCCAATACTGAACCACCGAAATTTTGATAAGCAGGCGAATCTGAATTTATTTTTCGAATATTTTAAATTTCCTTCCGTTGAAAACAACCGAATCTGAATTCAGTTTTCGAATATATTAAATTTTCTTTCGCCAAAAGCAGCCGAACTGAATTTAGTTTTCGAATATTTTAAACTTTCTTTCGCCAAAAGATAAGAACTTACATAATTAGACATTTCGCACACTCTGGTCTGAGAAAAATATAGCATTTTGATTTACGTGGCATTCGAATTATCGGTAGCCGATTCCGGAGTAGTCTACCAAAAATATCTAATTTCTTATTTTGTTTCAGAATTATCATTTTAAATAATACGGTATTGGATGTTTTTAGTGGCTTCTTGTGACGAAAAACAAGGTTATTTTAAGAACTACTTCAACTCATCAACACAAAAATCTTAATTAACGATACGCATTAACTCGCTACGAATCAAAAGCGATTATTGCCGTATGTGGACTTTGTGGGTTATCGGAACCGTTCTGTATTTACTCACTACGAATCAGAAGCAACTAGAGCAGTGTGCATAGCCCACATATTCCCCACAGGCCCCCGATCAGCTAAATACGGCTATCAATATATAGTCAATCAAGAGCTGTAATTTTCCCAAGTCCAGTTGGTGCATTTTCCTTGGACGAACCTGGCCCATTTACAATACCGATCTGTGTTTGTTCCCAAAGAAGCTACACACCAAGTTTCATTAAAATCCTTGCAGCAGTTTTTAAATTATCGTGTTAACAAGCTCATACAATAGTCAATCAAGAGCTGAAATTTTCTAAGTCCAGCTGGTCCATTTTCCTTGGACAAATCTAGCCTATTTACAATACAGATCTGTGTTTGTTCCCATAGAAGCTACACACCAAGTTTCATTAAAATCCTTGCAGCAGTTTTTAAGTTATCGTGTTAACAAGCTCTCGATGACAGACCGACAGACCGGCCGACCGACCGCGGTCGATCGCATATATTCCCCACGGGTTCTACCTGTGAGGTATGAATTATTGCCATATGTGGACTTTGTGGGCAATCAGAACAGTTCTGCAATTAGCATACAGAATCACTTGTTGTTTGTAAAAAAAAAAATAAAACATGTGCTATTTTTAGAGGGAGGTTGGGTGGGCCTGGGGCGGGGAATCATGCAGCCTTCCCCCACCGTGATGCTGGAGACTTGAAACTCTTAATTATACAAATCAGGTATTGAAACCACAACACATTTCATGGCATTTTTTTTATTGTTATTCAGATCATTTCAAACACGCTAACTACACAAAAGTATTAAAAACACTAGAGTGAAAAACACTAGAGTGAAAAACAGCTCACCAGCAAAAATACACTTCAAAATTCAGGGGAAAATACAAAACACTTTCCGCTAGAGTGACTAGAAACTATACAAAAATATGGTATCTTCGAGAAGCTGTAAATTGTACACAACTTATAATCCACTTATTTTAAATAATTTTTTTTTCTTCTTGGTTCATCTTTCAAACAAAAAAAAAAACAAAAAAAAAAAAAAAAAAACAAAAACAAAAAAACGAAACTTAAGCCTTACTTATAGACATCTAAATCTACTGATTACTGAACTGGCTTCTATAACCTGGCTTCTCATTTCTATATTTGCTGTACTCAAGAATTTGTCCAAATCCAAAAAACTGAAAGCTTGAATGCTATTACAAAATTTTTATAGACCACACAGTTTTTTTTTGTTTGCATAATTAACTAAATTTAACATATCTGTTCAATTTGCTTACGAAAAATGACAGTAGCCGAAGTGAAATTTTATCAAAGTGAATTGTTTCCCCAAACATCAGAAGTGCATCGAGTATTCTCTGTACACAAGAAAAAGGCCTAATAATGAATTAAAAAGTCAGGCGCGAGAGTTTGAAATATTGCGTGGAAGAGCAAAGGACACCATTGCTATTTGAAAAGGCACGATTAAACATATGAACACAATTCGAACATATATAATCTTAGTATAAACTCCGTCAGTAGTTTAGACGAAGCTCGAATGTGTTTTATTGTTGATAAATATGTTGTATTTCATAAACGTCGAATCAAAAACTTCACCTAAAGCTCATGATGTTATTTTTCTCAATTATGCAAAACCGTAAATAACTAATTAAATTATTAGCAATTATACACTAGAAATGATGTTATTTGATTGATTGGACATGACATTTGTGTCCGGAAAATTACCGAAATAAGTTGATGACCAAAACCGTCACCCAAACGCCCTCCTCCGCCTCCTACACTTCCCCATCCTCTTCTCCAGGAGAGGGGGGGGGAGGGGGTGGGGACTGTAATCACGGATAACACCAACGTCACCACCCCCTCCCCCCTCGCCCACCCACCCTCTCCTTCAATTAGATTTATCCCTGTAAAACTGCCCTCGGTTTCGCAGATCGGCAATAAAGTGACAAAAACTAAGAATTAGAGGGGGAGGGGAGGGGGACTGCGAACAGGGACAGCCCCAACGTCACCACAAGAAGTAGAGGGGGAGGGAGGGGGGGACTCAGAAGAGAGATGGCCGGACGATTTTCTGCGACATCACGCATTTGGAACGCTGTAACGCAAGTCCAACCAATAAAAGGAGTCTTTCACGTGAGAAACATAATTCACAATGGAATGAAGTATGTTTTAGTGAACATTTACACTATCAAATATTATAAAGTATTTTCACATATATAAATCAAAATAATGATGAACGATAGAAAACTGCCCATTCAAGGCGTCATTATTATTATAACTGTTTGCACAATTATGATTTAATCATGATTATTATTATTATTATTACTATTTGCAGGTATTATTATTATTATTACAATAAACTATCGGTATGTCAGGAGTACAGCAGATGGTTTCTAAATTTCAAAGTTTCTAATTTTATTGCTAACTGTTGTATCATTAAGAGGGTCACGGCTCCCCTGGGCGCAGTTTGTGAAGCTGTGGGCAAAAATGTGAAATTCATGGGACTTTTTAAAATGAAAACAACAGTAATTTCACCGTCCAGCCTCCGAATATTGATATTAAAACCACGATTCTTTCAATCTGGTTAATTTCACGTAATTGTTTTTCAAATATACTGCTTTTTTTTTCCTAAATCAGTCAAACATTCGTTGAGATACAAACTGAGTGGAAACTATTTATTCTAAACAATGTGAGTACAACTTGATGAATTTTTGCGAAGAGATATACAAGAACATAGATATTATAGACACTACGAAACGACAAACACGAAAAGACTGTAGATAACTTCGTAAAAAACAGATGACAGTGATATTCTATTTGTGTGTTTATTTTTTGCAGGTTCTGAACCGAATGCTCCCCACCAAACCCTAGTATAAAACGGGCACTCGTAGCTCTGCGGTGATAACGCGAGTTAACACACCTACACTTTTTTTTGTCATAATAAGAGTTGATTTTCTTTAATAAACTACGTTGAATCAACCTCTTCGGTTTCAACCTCACAGGTGAAGGGTTTCTCTTCCTGCAGGATAACTTCTATGTGTAACTTTCCATCGGGACTGAGCACGTGGTTCACAGAGTCCACATTGACAAATTCAGGCAGCATGTACTCGCGTTGCAGATCGCGCTGTTTCTTCTCACTCCCGTATTTACCGATGTCTTCCGCGTACGACGCTTTGATCAACAACTTGCGGCCTTCTGTAGTCACACTGACGTCGTCGTTGGTGAATTCGGGCCCGACCAGAAAGGCGAGTCTGATCTTCCGGCGGCCATCTTTGTCCTGAATGATGGGGAAGACGTTCGGGCCATGAGGGCGTCGCTGAGGGGGCAAGTGGAAAGGCATCTCGATGGTGAGGATTCCATCTTTGGATAGTTCACAGTGCATCATTTTTGGATCGACATGCTTGGGGAGGTCGATTCGTCGGATCATGGTTTTACGATACACGCGGTCGTCGCGATCGTCCAAGGCCCGTGCTTCCAGCACCAGCTCGTCGCCCTCTATCGTCAAGTTGATGTCATCCGGCGTAAAGTGATGCACGTCGAAGACGGCTTTCAACACGGGCATTCCCTCTCGCTCGTCTGCAAAAAACACTTATTTCTATCGTCTGCACTTATTTCTATAGGTTAGTGAAGTTCCTCAAACGTTCTACAGGCCGAACAGGGCAGATAACTCGCTACCATTTATACCGGTTACAGCTCAGTATTTGCAATGGCCCATCGAATATATATATATATATATATATATATATATATATATATATATATATATATATATATATATATATATATATATATATAACAAGCTATTATTTAAAATAAGAATATGTCAAGTAAATAAGAGACCCTGTTTTTTTTCAGAGCAATTGCTTATTGGCAATTAGTAACTGGCATTATAGTAAATTATATAAAGGTAAAACCGTAAGTGAAAGTGATGTGTAAAATTTTTCTACTTTATTTAGTGGTCTTATATATGTTCGGTCGTATATATGTTACAGTAAATCTGTGTAATCAGTAAATTCACGTAATTACTAAAAGTTTTAGGAATTACGTGAAATTACTGTCGGGGCCAGGAATTACGCGAAATTCCTAAAATCTTCAGGAATTTCATGTATTTACTGTTTTCAAGGGTGTTTTATTTCACAAATTTCCTAAACATCAGTTAGTAAATATGCGTAATGGAAGTCGAACAAAGTTAAACGGCAAAAAATGGAGGAACACGCTCATATGAACTTAGCTTGTCATAGATTATTTCGAACTTGGTGAGTCCTTTTTTCATCTTGAATTGCAATTCGTGAACTAACTCACCCAAGGTGACATTTGGTGTCAATTGCCGGAGGTGGAATTACATATTGAGACCTTTGCTTTCATCTGGAATTGCAAAGCTACAAAGCTAAAATCACTCGTGAGTCCCTCATATCAGCATTTGCTTTCAGTAAAGACACGTGTTTGACCATGATGCGTTTGTTTTGATTTGAGTGAAGACATGTATTTTGTATTCGATTAGAGTGCAAGCATGTCCACGGACATGACCCAGCCGAGTTACCAAACAAGGAAAGAGAGAAAAACTCTGAAACGAATACTGTTAGGCCAAAAAGTGAAGAACTTTATTTCTGAACGTAACTTTTTCATAATTTTAAAACACAAAAACGAGTGGAAGCTACCCGAAAAGAGATGTTGGAGAGGTTGGGTTTCGACATTCACACAATTTTAGAAAAAAAAAAATGAAAATTCCGCCATTTCGGCATTTTTTGTCATTTGCGAAAAAAAAGCAAAGTCCAGGTGAAGCAACACCTAAGAAACTTTCAATAAAAATTTTATAACTATTTGAAAAAGACTGAGAGAAATGAATGGTTTGATAATTCAGTTATTTACTACCATTTATTCCAGTTTTTGCCAAACTTCAAAGTTCCGCCATTTCGGCAGTTTTTGGCGAACCGCGAAAAAAATAATAGTCTGGTAGGCAAAACTCTAGGGAACATCCCTGCGTAACATCTAAACGATTGGAGTAAAACTGTAGGAGTAGCATTTTAAAAATAGGGTCAAAACGGGCACAAAAAGTGCCGCCATTTTGTCAGTTTCTTCGTTAATCGTCAAAAAAAGTAATAGCTAGGTGGGGAACCACCCAGGAAACGTACCTGCGTAATATCAAAACGACTGGAGCAAAACTGTAGGAGAAGTAGCATTTTAAAGAAAAAGTTTACCATACGCACACACGCATACACATTCAAGTCCCCTATAGTGATACGACTAACCCAGTCCGACAAAGTCGGCTGGATTAATAAAACGTTAACACATTGTTTTTGTTTAATTCACAGTTTAGTAATTTCGTGTAATTTCTGACCTCCTGTTTCAGTTATTACATGAAATTCCTGCATATTTTAGGAATTTCGCGTAATTCCTGGCGCCGACAGTAATTTCACGTAATTCCTAAAAGTTTTAGGAATTACGTGAAATTACTGATTACACAGATTTACTGTAACATATACACGGAATATACGACTTTCAATGTTCAGTCGTATATACACGGAATATACGACTTTCAATGTTCAGACGTATATACAAGGAATATACGACTTTCAATGTTCAGTCGTATATACAAGGCATATACGACTTTCCAAATTGCGGTTGTGGTAAGGACGCAATATAATGTGAATTTGGTCCAGGACTGAAATATTGATTTTTTACGTGTATTACAATGACAGGTCTCAGTCGTACAACTGGTCCAGTGGTGTGGTTTATAGAGCGTGGGACTTCAAATCGTTTGGTCTGGGGTTCAAATCCCATCGAGACTTTTACTCGAACGTTAAAATTTTGCCATTTTGACTGGGAAAGCCATGTTCAAAACTCATTTAAAAAATGAATTTGTTTATAATTCAGGCGCATCATGCTTTTAAGTTTTGGTATTTATTAAATTTGTAGGCATATAAACAGTATTTTTACGATTAAACGGCTATTTAAAACGTGTGTTTTGGCGGTTCTGTGAAAACCAGAAGTAATTATAAACTATTTTAAATTCCATTTTAGGATTTTTAAATACGTTTTTTTTTGTATATATATATGCCGGGAATAACTAAAATGGGTATTGGAAAATATTACATGACATTTATTTTAGAGGTTAAGACCGTTTTAAGGGGGAAAATTTAAGTTAAAATTATGGGTGATAATTCGTGATAGCTGGTATTCGTGACCAGTTGAGGTTCTAATGTTTACCTTAATTTCTCGTTTAATTTACCAACTTGCCTTTTTATGGTACGAAGATAGTTGCTAAATTTAATAATATTGTCGTTTTCAGCTGCGGGAGGTTTGAACAACGTCCCAAAACCTTTAAAAACCAAATGCATATTTAATGTTCGTATTTGAAAATGGCGGTTGTTTACTGGTTGCCTTGGTAGATGCGTAGGAATTTATTCACAAAAATAGGGGAAATGGCTAATTTTTAGCGTTTTGAATGTAGTTATTGGTGAAATATCGGAAAGTTGGTATTAAAATAATTGTTAAAGTTTTATATATTTCAAAGTAGTGTTAAGTGGTAAAAGTACTGGTAACGAAGTGAACTAGTTCGGGTCGTAGAGGGTTACGACTGTGTTGCTAGCGTTGTTTATGTTGACACCAGCGCAAAAAAAAGTCCAGAACGTATTAGGCGCTTACTTGTGCAATATCAAGATCATTTAAGTGTAGAATTATTTACTCCAGTGTTTGTGCAATAATTTTTAAAAATTACACTTAACATCATTTTACACACCACAAACACGATAAACCGATTAGTATATAATCAACCTATCAATTTGACTTTGTTTGCTGATAAAGTTTAGAAAAAATGATTTCTTCATATTTTTCAAAGGTTATAAGTCTTATAACCTTTCTTATGTGTATACTCACTCCCTCAAATTAAAAAAAGTGATGTTATAAATTTGAAAAGTTGTATATTCCGTGTATATACGACCGCAATTTGAAAAGCCGCATATTCCATGTATATATACTGCTAAACATTGAAAGTTGTATATTCCGTGTATATACTACCGAGCACTCAAAGTCGTATATTCCGTGTATATACGACGGCAATTTGAAAAGTCGTATATTCCGTGCATATACGACCGAACATTGAAATGTCGTATATTCCGTGTATATGCGACTACAAAATGGAGTAGGCTATTCTGACACATCACTTTCACTCAAGGTGTTACGTTTAAACAATTTATCATAACACAGCAAACAAGTAATTGCGCTAAAAATAATAATATTTCTTACTTGCTTGACATATTCTTATTTGAAATAATAGCTTGTTATATATATATATATATATATATATATATATATATATATATATATATATATATATATATATATATATACATATATATATATATACAGTGGAACCCGCTTATCTCGAAGTGGCTGGGACCAGCGAAATTTGTTCGAGATATCCGAAGTTCGAGATATCCGATAGAACTAAATTTGAATTCGAGATGATTGTCTTAGCCTAGATATTTGAATAAACACATGATATTACATATGTTTGTGGATATGTTAGTTGTTTTATTGTAAGTGTCTGATTTAGTTAAAAAATATGATGTTTAATGAAATATTAATAACCTTGATTAATTTTTATAAAGAAAGCTTTTATAAAATAGTAAAAGAAACAAAATTCAATTCATATTTTATTGATAAAATCGGTAAAATTGTTAAAATACAATATGTTCATAAAAGATATTCACAAAATACACAAATAAAATCACGTAAGTGTTTTCAACATTAATCACAAGGCTGATCTATTGTTTTACTAGGTTATCGAAAGTGACATGTTCTCAACCTAGGATTGACAAGGGCTTTGTTGTTTCTATTACATGAAAGTTCAATAGATGTATGCCTTTTCATATCAATTCAACAATATTTTCAAGTTTGATCTGACCGCTGTGCTTATAACTTTAAACCATAAAGAAATAACTTCGAGAAGTTCGAGTTTTGTTATGAGATTCTAGTCATTTTTTGCCAAATTCTGTCAAAAATATGAAAAATTTTCAGCCCAAAATATGTTCGAGATAAAAAAATTCGAGATAACCGATAGTTTATAAGACTTATATAATGAAAAAACATCGGGACTTGGCAATTTGTTCGAGATAACCGAGTGTTCGAGATATCCGAGTTCGAGATAAGTGGGTTCCACTGTATACGTATATACGAATTTCTACCCTATTTCGCCACATGCAACTCATTCTTAAAATATCACTGCACGTTCAACTAAAATACAATGCATTCGGCACTAAATGTTCTCTTAAATATATTTTCTTAATTATGTACTTAATTACCACCATACCTATGTACTTAAATATTAAAGATATGTACGAAGTACACATTCAATTTCCAAATACTGGAGACACCCCCTCCCCTCACCCCCATCCTCTCGCGTATTGTGACGGCACCATTTTCTTTGCCTTCCCCTCCCCCTTCTCAAGACACAGCCCTGTAAATCTCCCCGGTACCCTACCACACCCCCGCCCCCGTGTGCACGTACTTAATATATTACCCCCAGGGACTAACCTATGAGGGCAGCCCCCCCCCTCCCCCTCCCCTCCCCTCCCAAGGATTCACCTATGAAGGCAGTATCTACGGGTTTTTCCACCACCCTGTTGCCCCCACCCCGCCCCCTCACCCCAAGGACTCACCTATGAAGGCAGTATCTACGGGTTTTTCCACCCTCCCCCCTGTTACCCACCCCCACCCTCTCCCGCCCCCTCCCCCCAAGGACTCACCTATGAAGGCAGTATCTACGGGTTTTCCACCCCCCCTGTTGCCCCCCACCCCCCGCCCACTCCCCCCAAGGATTCACCTATGAAGGCAGTATCTACGGGGTTTTCCACCCCCCCTGTTGCCCCCCATCCCCCGCCCACTCCCCCCAAGGACTCACCTATGAAGGCAGTATCTACGGGTTTTTCCACCCCCCTGTTGCCCCCACCCCCGCCCCCTCCCCCCAAGGACTCACCTATGAAGGCAGTATCTACGGGTTTTTCCACCCCCTCTTCTTTCTGTTCCTCTGTCGACTTGAGCAGGAGGAACTCACTCATCTCATCCAGCTCATCTTGCCACTCCTGTTTCTTTCTTTCAAATTCCTCCGCGTCTGCTTCCGCTGTAAAATAGTGTGCCATGATGTACGTGTAGCAGTTTTTTGTTTCTTTGCATTTCGATCTCTTTAACTAAAGTGTGTCTGTTGACATCTACGGTACGATAACGTTTAAGGGATCATTTGCGCCTTATCTTACTTCAGTTAAATTGTCTCTCATTTCCCGTGCTGACGATTTGGGGTTATCTGTGTCCATTGCAAAGCAATAACAGACAAATTTTCCGGATGCGTAATTTTGCTTGCCGGCTTTCAAGTCCTTTTATTCTTGTCTTAATATTCTAGGCATGTGTCGATAAAAAAGGGGGGAAGTGGAGGTTTTTGTGCTATTATTCTGACTCTGACACTCTCATTTTATAAAGGGATACTGATTTACGGGTTGACAGCACAGATTTCGAAAGCTTACACTTGACGGGGGGAGGGGGAGGGGGGTAACGGGTTCCATCCCCCTTTAAAAGCAAAAAAAAAAGTTGCGAACATCTCAATCTCAATTCTCGATTCGCAATCGATTAGGAAATATACTTCAAACCATCAAAATCGTCTGGCAGAACTCCCCACCCCCTCAATCCTCCCCCCTCGCCCATTTCACCCCCTTCCTCGCACAAACAAATGTTATATACACATACGTCAACAAAAGAAATATCAGACGATAGTCATAATTCGGAACTGAGAGGAGGAAATTGAACATTGAGTCGTACGAGGTCTGTTATTACATCTGAGTAACCTCAGTGTTATGCGATTAACTGTTAGATCGATGCGCTGTCGCGTCACACCTATGTGTCCTCATTCCCCCTTCCTATATCTCTTAGACTGGTCCCCTTTTTCCGAAAGCGACCGCGTCACAAAATACTACTGTTCACGCAATTTTAAGAATGAACTAATTGTGTTGATACTAAGGAAACATTTGTAATATGTTCCTCTACGATATATATATATATATATATATATATATATATATATATATATATATATATATATATATATATATATATATATATATATATATATATATATATATATATACAGTATCCCTTCGTTAATTCGTACCACGCGGGACCGGGGAATTTGGTACGAATTAACCGGGTGAACGAATTATCCGGGGGAAAACTGACATGAAATAGAGAAACTGGGACCTAAATACGAGTACGAATAAAGCGGGGAAACGAATCAACCGAGGACGAATTAACGAGGGTCTCCTGTATATATATACATATATATATATATATACTGCAATGAAAAGACACCAGCCATATAACCTAAAACGAGGCTCAGTTTTTCAAGGTTTGCAAATCTCATGCATCTTATTTCATTTTCGGGGCATATTATATATATATGTCTAGTACACCGACACTGTTGACTTTTTATTGGCACACAAACCAATCACTGTGACGATCGTTGTTGTCGGTGCGGTCGTTGTTGTTCAACAGCCCACCTCTACGGGCGGTTCGGTCTGCTGTGTATAACATGTTTATTCCACAGTCCCACTGGGAATTCCGTAAAAATAGTACTCATAAAAAGAGGAACTAATTCTTAAAATATATATCCGCACTGCGTTTATACATAATAGATAGATCGCCTCAGAGATCAGCTGTTTTATAACAACGGGCGGAAATTAGCGGGGACTATCGCCCAGCGTCTCAGGCTGTGGGGACCCAGAGGGCACCTCAAACGGTTTCCTCACCATATATATATATATATATATATATATATATATATATATATATATATATATATATATATATATATATATATATATATATATATAAGCACCAGACTGAACCCCGATGGGAAATTTAACCTCCGGAGGACCAGAAGGGCCCACCTCTAGGGAACCAGAGTGACCCCCGACTGGGAAACTTAAACGCCAGGCCCGTGTTTGTAATTTCAGTGCAACAAGACAGTTTCCAAATTGAAATAAAACAAATATGTACCTGATGTACTGGCGTCTTCAAATTTGATCTGCGCATTTTTGCCCATCTTGTTCTTGGCAGACGACAGGATCTTCCTGAACACTGCCTGCAACAGAACAAACATTAAACTCACTACATTTATTCAATTTAATGTTTGCCTCATGTTTAGGGGTTTATATTTAATTATTCAATTTTTTGTGTGTGCAGAGTGCTGGTTTTAAACAAAACACAAACAAATCGCGAGACCAACCCAGTATAATTCAGCCTTCCCAACAATTCTATCATTCAATTTATAAGCCCATGTGGGTAATTTTTTTATTGCAGGCACTTGGCATTTTGCATTTCAAGTTTTATTATCAACTATTAAGAAGTTTATTGATATTTAATTTGAACTGGCTATTCCAAGTGTAAAAAACCAATTATTTATTTTTTTATTTTATTTTATTTCTTAATCGCATTGATTAAGCATGTATTTTCGAACGCACAAAGATACCACATGTGTAACAAGCGACTCACTCTGGGATCACGACCCATATTTTCTCAAATAAAATAAATAAAAATAAATAAATGATTGCAGTTCTATCCAAAGATTTTTATATTAATGAAATCCAAAATGTATGTCCTAAAGTAAGTGACATGAAATATCACTGGTGTCCTATTTTTATTTATTTATTTATTTGCGAGTCTGTAGTGGTTAACAGTGTTTGTTTACTTCCACACTACGGTACAAATCGTATTCTAATGAGCGCATTTTTTTCGGAGGTCCAAAAGTAATTGGGGCACAGTGAAACCTAAACATGGGGACATTTGCGGTTCTCAGGGCTTAAGTAAACGTCCCTGGTTTATATTTTGGATGGGAAATAAACGCTAGTGCAATTTTATTTTTAAAATGGTTAAACAACAGCCAAAAATATCGGCAAACATTACAAGTCATCAACAGAAAGAATCAGTTGGTGCTCGAAAAAGGTAAAATTAAAGCTTGCAGTTCACAATTTTGCCAACAAGCTCAAGATGAAGAGATGGAGGCACATGTATGGAAAACTCCAGTGGCTAGAATGTGTGAAATTATCCTATGTGACCATGCAGAATTGATTTGCAGCTATCAAATTCCCTCGACAGAACTCATTTATCAAAACTCGGGTTCAATAATCCATTCCCTTGACCCAGGTATGGGAGTGAATGGAATGAGTTTCTGCGCCCGGAGCGCCTGAACCTTGGCCCACATGCGAATTCTATTTTACAGAAAGACCCAGCTGACTTTCCGTCGTTTGTTTCAGAAGAGAAGTCATCCCAGAGAAACCTACACATCACCCACTATCAGCTGGCAATAGCTTGAACGGGGGGGGGGGGGGGGGGGGGAGGGGAGGGGAGGGCGAGGGGGAGAGAGAGGGGGCGTGCCCCTACATTTGTTCTGGTTGTGGGGGAAGGCACCTTTTAGCTTTCCTTGAAGGGGGGCAGGAGAGCGTGCCCCTACGTCGGTTCTGGATGTAGAGGAAGGCACCTTTTAGCTTTCCTTGACGGCAGGAGCGGGCGTGCCCCTCTGTTCTGAATGCAGGGGGGGAGGCACTTTTTATAATCCTACAATCCATTTAAAATTAATTTCAAAGGGACAGCGGGAACACCCACTCCGAGAAATGCCGACCGATTTGTTTT
Organism: Protula sp. h YS-2021; assembly: GCA_949752745.1. Taxonomy (NCBI): domain Eukaryota; kingdom Metazoa; phylum Annelida; class Polychaeta; order Sabellida; family Serpulidae; genus Protula; species Protula sp. h YS-2021. Next base: position 29,010,592 of record OX457030.1, read on the forward strand.
AATGAATTCACACCTATGTGAGCACCTATTTATAAAGAAAGCACTTATTTCCGTTTTAGTGCGTACTTCTCCATTAAGGCCAAAAGACTCCTCTCCTTGCATCCCCACCCGAAATAAATGACTAAGTCTTGTAAGTCTGTGACTCAGCGTAAGTCTATGGCTTAGTCTACAGTTTACAGTCTACAAAGTCTTAGACTACACAGCCTACATCTATGACTTAGTGTAAGTCCGTGACTTAGTCTAGATCTATGATTTAATCTGCGTCTGAGTTACTCTACGCATGTGACTTAGTCCACATTTACGACTTTGTGTATGAATGTGACTTAATCTGCAACTTTGACATAGTCTATGTCTATGATGATCTACATATATAACTTATGTGTGTCTATGATTTAGTCTGCGCATATGACTTAGTCTACATTGACGACTTGGTCTACGATAGTCTACATATACGACTTAGCGTCTATGTATGACCTAGTCTGCGTGAGTAAGTCTGCATTTACGACTTAGTGTACGCGTATGACTCAGTCTATGACTTCGACTTAGTCTACATCTGTGACTTAGTAAATCATTTTTCGGCAGCTTAAACCAAAAGAAAATTCACAGACTACACTTCCAATTGAAACTCAATTAAGAAACAGCGATGATTGTACGAACTCTGGCTATTTCCTGCAACTTCTGATAAAGAAAGGAGCACCACTTTAGCCTCTCGTCGACTGAAAGCAGCAAAATGTAAGGCAATAAGACAATAAACGCGGCTGAGCATTGAGAGCTGCCTTTGTTTGGCGAGATATACAGCCTGAAAAAACCTCGATATATCGTTATTTGACCTTCTGCTGTAGTGCAAACTGCCCATAAACTTATCACAAGTTTTTTTTTTTTTTTTTTTTTTTTTTGGCCTGTCGTCACAGGTAAAATCTTACGGCACCAAATATCCGGCAAAGGGGAAAAAAGAACACGACTTGCAGCTCTCTTGAGTAACAGCAAATAGGACTCCACATAAATGAACTGTAACAGAGAAATTGCGTTTAGGACCGCGTGCTGTTGGGTGTATACTGTGACTCGCTTTCCAACAATAGGCGAAAAAAATGAATGCGTTTTAATTTGCCAATGAGAGCGGTGTCAGATGCAGAGTCTGATTGAAAGTCATCAATAACATTAATCAGATCTTACTGAAGCAGTGGCATGATACAGTGAGTCCGTCCTAATCTAGACGTGTGGCACGATACAGTGAGTCCGTCCTTATCTAGACGTGTGGCATGATACAGTGAGTCCGACCTTATCTAGAGGTGTGGCACTATACAGTGAGTCCGTCCTTATCTAGACGTGTGGCACGATACAGTGAGTCCGTCCTTATCTAGACGTGTGGCACTATACAGTGAGTCCGTCCTTATCTAGACGTGTGGCACGATACAGTGAGTCCGTCCTTATCTAGACGTGTGGCACGATACAGTGAGTCCGTCCTTATCTAGACGTGTGGCATGATGCAGTGAGCCCGTCCTTATCTAGACGTGTGGCATGATGCAGTGAGCCCGTCCTTATCTAGGGGTCTGGCGTGATGCAGTGAGCCCGTCCTTATCTAGACGTGTGGCACGATACAGTGAGTCCGTCCTTATCTAGACGTGTGACATGATGCAGTGAGCCCGTCCTTATCTAGACGTGTGGCACGATACAGTGAGTCCGTCCTTATCTAGACGCGTGGCACTATACAGTGAGTCCGTCCTTATCTAGACGTGTGGCACGATACAGTGAGTCCGTCCTTATCTAGAGGTGTGGCACGATACAGTGAGTCCGTCCTTATCTAGATGTGTGGCACTATACAGTGAGTCCGTCCTTATCTAGACGTGTGGCACAATACAGTGAGTCCGTCCTTATCTAGACGTGTGGCACGATACAGTGAGTCCGTCCTTATCTAGACGTGTGGCATGATGCAGTGAGCCCGTCCTTATCTAGACGTGTGGCATGATGCAGTGAGCCCGTCCATATCTAGGCGTCTGGCGTGATGCAGTGAGCCCGTCCTTATCTAGACGTGTGGCACGATATAGTGAGTCCGTCCTTATCTAGACGTGTGGCATGATACAGTGAGCCCGTCCTTATCTAGGCGTGTGGCATGATGCACTGAGCCCGTCCTTATCTAGACGTGTGGCACGATACAGTGAGTCCGTCCTTATCTAGACGTGTGGCACTATACAGTGAGTCCGTCCTTATCTAGACGTGTGGCACTATACAGTGAGTCCGTCCTGATCTAGACGTGTGGCATGATATAGTGAGTCCGTCCTTATCTAGACGTGTGGCATGATGCAGTGAGCCCGTCCTTATCTAGACGTGTGGCACGATACAGTGAGTCCGTCCTTATCTAGGCGTCTGGCGTGATGCAGTGAGCCCGTCCTTATCTAGACGTGTGGCACGATATAGTGAGTCCGTCCTTATCTAGGCGTGTGGCATGATACAGTGAGTCCGTCCTTATCTAGACGTGTGGCACGATGCAGTGAGTCCGTCCTTATCTAGACGTGTGGCATGATACAGTGAGCCCGTCCTTATCTAGGCGTCTGGCGTGATACAGTGAGTCCGTCCTTATCTAGGCGTGTGGCACTATACAGTGAGCCAGTCCTTATCTAGACGTGTGGCATGATACAGTGAGTCCATCCTTATCTAGACGAGGGGCATGAAATACAGTGAGTCCGTCCTTATCTAGACGTGTGGCATGATGCAGTGAGCCCGTCCTTATCTAGACGTTTGGCACTATACAGTCAGTCCGTCCTTATCTAGACGTGTGGCACTATACAGTGAGCCAGTCCTTATCTAGACGTGTGGCATGATACAGTGAGCCCGTCCTTATCTAGGCGTGTGGCAATATACAGTGAGCTCGTCGTTATTTAAGATACCATATGGAATTACTGCACACTGGTCCGGTACTGACAACACGCAGCCGACTTCAAACTGCACAAGGGAAAGATACCCTGTCGTGTCAGAAAATTAAAATCCGTGTGCTACCGCTACACTACATCACAGCACGCCATCAGTTATTTATTTCTTTATTTATTTTTGGTCCTTCTTGAAAATCTCTCAGGTGAGAATGAAATAATCACTATCCCCCACTTCATGTCCTCCGTTTTCAGCTTTCATTGCTTTCCTTTTTAACATATTTTTCCCAGTTGCATGGCGTTTTAGGAGAGACGCATTCTAAAATCATTTGATGCAGCTGTAACTTTCCCATAAGTGTGTCATATTTTATAATTTTTCACTTGGCGTCCCGCAGTGATCAGTTTACATTTGGCGCCTTGGCGTGATCAGTTTTCGAATCCATGAAGCTTCTACATACCGAGTTCTCATATGTCAGAATTGTGAATAATAATAATAATACGACAGGGGCTGAACACACGTGATACAACAGGGGCTGAACACACGTGATACCACAGGAGATGAACACACGTGATACGACAGGGGCTGAACACACGTGATACGACAGGGGCTGAACACACGTGATACAACAGGGGCTGAACACACGTGATACCACAGGAGATGAACACACGTGATACGACAGGGGTTGAACACACGTGATACGACAGGGGCTGAACACACGTGATACCACAGGAGATGAACACACGTGATACGACAGGGGCTGAACACACGTGACACGACAGGGGCTGAACACACGTGATACCACAGGAGATGAACACACGTGATACGACAGGGGCTGAACACACGTGATACAACAGGGGCTGAATACACGTGATACGACAGGGGCTGAACACACGTGATACAACAGGGGCTGAACACACGTGATACAACAGGGGCTGAACACACGTGATACCACAGGAGATGAACACACGTGATACGACAGGGGCTGAACACACGTGATACCACAGGAGATGAACACACGTGATACGACAGGGGCTGAACACACGTGATACAACAGGGGCTGAACACACGTGATACGACAGGGGCTGAACACACGTGATACGACAGGGGCTGAACACACGTGATACGACAGGGGTTGAACACACGTGATACGACAGGGGCTGAACACACGTGACACGACAGGGGCTGAACACACGTGATACGACAGGGGTTGAACACACGTGATACGACAGGGGTTGAACACACGTGATACGACAGGGGCTGAACACACGTGACACGACAGGGGTTGAACACACGTGATACGACAGGGGCTGAACACACGTGATACGACAGGGGCTGAACACACGTGATACGACAGGGGCTGAACACACGTGATACGACCAGGGTTGAACGCACATTATTCGACAGGGGCTGAAGACACGTGATACGACAGGGGCTGAAGACACGTGATACGACAGGGGCTGAACACACGTGATACGACAGGAGATGAACACACGTGATACGACAGGGGCTGAACACACGTAATACGACAGGGGCTGAACACAAGTTGGATGAACACACGTGATACGACAGGGGATGAACACACGTAATACGACAGGGGCTGAACACAAGTTGGATGAACACACGTGATACGACAGGGGATGAACACACGTGATACAACAGGGGCTGAACACACGTGATACGACAGGGGTTGAACACAGGTGATACAACAGGGGCTGAACACACGTGATACGACAGGGGCTGAACACACGTGATACGACAGGGGTTGAACACACGTGATACGACGGGTTCAACACACGTGATACGACAGGGGCTGAATACACAAAATAACCTTACTTTTGGATCGCGCCCCATATCTGATTCAATACAAGGTAATCACCACGGCTACGTGAGAACAGAACTGCGGGTTTATTTCCCGAGATTATCCAATCGTCTAACCAATTATGAATAAATCATTGATCTCCCAGTTATATACGCGTATTTCTTAACTTTTTTATTTTTAAAGTATTCAATTCCTTAACAACTTGAGAGTTCAACAAAATGAGCTGCCTTGACCAAGTGCTCAGGTGACGAGAATTTAGTCGATTTTCTCCGGCGCTGTTACTAACACCCTTAAGCTTGTACTGAGATGTTTTGATTCTTTCTACGTGCTCAGATTCCTCGTGTAAATCGATTTTGAACGCGATGCTATTGCTCTTTTCACAGACTATTTTAAAAAAATGCACATAAAAACCAGCAAAAAATGAGCAAATCTGGCCTATTTCACACAAAACACTTTATATATCCTTCCGAGTAGCTCTTATTGTACCCGACACAGCGAGGGATTTATGGTCATTGGGAGGGAGCAACCGGTGCGCCCAGCTCTCAAGTCTTGTAATTAGCAAACACGAGAGCAATTACATGCAAAGCAGTAAGACAATACATGCTCATCAGTCAGAAACATGTCAGGGTTTACATGTAAATCTTGCCTGCAAGAGACTGCACACGCCATTAATCAATCAGTCTTTCGAAAAGAAAAAACAAAACCAAGCAAAAAAAAAATGTCCATTAAAAAATTCCATTAAAACATTTCTCAGCAGAATTTTTCTGTTTTTTTTTTTTTTGTTTTTGTTTTTTTTCTTACTTCATATCAAGTTGGATAACTTGATAAAAAGCTAAAAAAAATTTGTGTGTATTTTGAAAACATAAGGAATGTTGCCGCATCGGTCAAAGAATATAGCAGAGATGGCAAAGCTTCGTTTATTTTATCATTATTCTATTTATAGACTCAAATCAAAATTCTTTTCGTTTTTGTGGTGAGATCCTGGCGCCCCCTTGAAAATTACATGCCAAAATTAAAATTCTAACTGAGGTCTGTTTCACGCACAATTTGAATTCTTCTTAAATATCTGCATGATGACAGATTTGCAAAAAAAAAAAAAAAAAAAAAAAAAATCGAATCTGGATACATCATTTATACCACCATATTTGGTTTTTACTTTTATCTGGGCTACAGAAACTTTTTTTTTTGTTTTTGAACGACGTCAACCGCGTGAGATAGGAAAATTTAAACATACTTTCTATGATCACTTCTGCTTAAAATCTGCTCTAAAACAGAACTGTTACTTTTTTTTCACACGAAAATTTTTACTATTTAACTTCTTTTGGGTCCCTTTGTGTCTTCACAAACAACAGATTACCGTCACGGGGGTTTTTAATTTTGAGTCTTACACATCTTCCTCACGGTTTCTTGTATGTAACTTAGTTTTGTGTGCCGCTCTGCAACTTACATATAGAAACAATACATAAACTTAATATTAATATTATTTCATCCAGAGTGATCAACAGAGTCGTAATCAGCACACAGTCATGATGATCAGCACACAGTCATGATGATCAGCACACAGTCATGATGATCAGCACACAGTCATGATGATCAGCACACAGTCACGATGATCAGCACACAGTCATGATGATCAGCACACAGTCATGATGATCAGCACACAGTCATGTTGATCAGCACACAGTCATGATGATCAGCACACAATCATGATGATCAACACACAGTCACGATGATCAGCACACGGTAATGATAATCAGCACACAGTCATGATGATCAGCACAGTGTCATGATGATCAGCACACAATCATGATGATCAGCACACGGTCATGATGATCAGCACACAGTCATGATGATCAGCACACAGTCATGATGATCAGCACACAATCATGATGATCAGCACACGTTAATGATAAGCCCACAATCATGATGATCAGCACACGGTCATGATCAGCACACGGTCATGATCAGCACACAATCATGATGATCAGCACACAATCATGATGATCAGCACACGGTCATGATAATCAGCAACCAGTCATGATGATCAGCACACAATCATGGCGATCAGCACACAATCATGATGATCAGCACACAGTCATGATCAACACAGAGTCATAAGTTGTATGCGACCGTGTTCTCCAAACAAACTTTGCCACCGAAAATCTTCTGAATGTTGCCACAAAGATCAACACTATAAACAGTGCGAATCGTCGTCCCCTACCGCCCCCCTCCCCCCCCCCCCCCCCCAGCCTTGATTTTGCGACACAAAGGGAAAAAAAAACCCCTTGATTTTGCTGTAAAAAACATTTCATTAATACGAAACTCTCAACTACAATATAATCCTCCGTCACAAAAAATGCTATTTGCATTAAATCACGTGACAAATACTGCCAAATCAAGTACCGTAATGAGAAATGATATCAATGACTGTTTGAAATGTTTCAGACTTATAAGGGTGCTTTGTACAGTTCCTGGAAAGTAAATAGTGTTATACTTGGAATCAATGCAGTGGTACTGGAAAACTAAAAAGAAATATATATATATATATATATAGTTAACTTGCTGGAGCAGTACTTAATAAAATATTAAGCACTTCTGAAAGTTAAGGTTAACTTTTCGAGTGCACATCATAAAATATTCTACGCTAACAGCTTAATTTTCATGTGTCAATGTGGGGTGTGCAGTCACAGCCGAAGCACCCACCGCCGAGAGGAACGCTGAAACAAATGGCATCTCCACCCATTGTAAGATCTAGACAATGTGGGCTGATCAGTCACAGCCGAAGCACCCACCGCCGAGAGGAACGCTGAAACAACTGGCATCTCCACCCATTGTAAGATCTAGACAATGTGGGCTGATCAGTCACAGCCGAAGCACCCAACGCCGAGAGGAACGCTGAAACAACTGGCATCTCCACCCATTGTAAGATCTAGACAATGTGGGCAGGCCAGTCACAGCCGAAGCACCCACCGCCGAGAGGAACGCTGAAATAACTGGCATCTCCACCCATTGTAAGATCTAGACAATGTGGGCAGGCCAGTCACAGCCGAAGCACCCAACGCCGAGAGGAACGCTACAACAACTAGCATGTCCACCAATTGTAAGATCTAGACAATGTGGGCAGGCCAGTCACAGCCGAAGCACCCACCGCCGAGAGGAACGCTGAAACAACTGGCATCTCCACCCATTGTAAGATCTAGACAATGTGGGCTGATCAGTCACAGCCGAAGCACCCACCGCCGAGAGGAACGCTGAAACAACTGGCATCTCCACCCATTGTAAGATCTAGACAATGTGGGCTGATCAGTCACAGCCGAAGCACCCAACGCCGAGAGGAACGCTGGAACAACTGGCATCTCCACCCATTGTAAGATCTAGACAATGTGGGCTGATCAGTCACAGCCGAAGCACCCAACGCCGAGAGGAACGCTGAAACAACTGGCATCTCCACCCATTGTAAGATCTAGACAATGTGGGCAGGCCAGTCACAGCCGAAGCACCCACCGCCGAGAGGAACGCTGAAACAACTGGCATCTCCACCCATTGTAAGATCTAGACAATGTGGGCAGGCCAGTCACAGCCGAAGCACCCACCGCCGAGAGGAACGCTGAAACAACTGGCATCTCCACCCATTGTAAGATCTAGACAATGTGGGCTGATCAGTCACAGCCGAAGCACCCAACGCCGAGAGGAACGCTGAAACAACTGGCATCTCCACCCATTGTAAGATCTAGACAATGTGGGCTGATCAGTCACAGCCGAAGCACCCAACGCCGAGAGGAACGCTGAAACAACTGGCATCTCCACCCATTGTAAGATCTAGACAATGTGGGCTGATCAGTCACAGCCGAAGCACCCACCGCCGAGAGGAACGCTGAAATAACTGGCATCTCCACCCATTGTAAGATCTAGACAATGTGGGCTGATCAGTCCCAGCCGAAGCACCCAACGCCGAGAGGAACGCTGAAACAACTGGCATCTCCACCCATTGTAAGATCTAGACAATGTGGGCAGGCCAGTCACAGCCGAAGCACCCACCACCGAGAGGAACGCTGCAACAACTGGCATCTCCACCCATTATAAGATCTAGACAATGTGGGCAGGCCAGTCACAGCCGAAGCACCCACCACCGAGAAGAACGCTGCAACAACTGGCATCTCCACCCATTGTAAGATCTAGACAATGTGGGCTGATAAGTCACAGGCGAAGCACCCACCACCGAGAGGAACGCTGCAACAACTGGCATCTCCACCCATTATAAGATCTAGACAGTGTGGGCAGGCCAGTCACAGCCGAAGCACCCACCACCGAGAAGAACGCTGCAACAACTGGCATCTCCACCCATTATAAGATCTAGACAATGTGGGCAGGCCAGTCACAGCCGAAGCACCCAACGCCGAGAGGAACGCTGAAACAACTGGCATCTCCACCCATTGTAAGATCTAGACAATGTGGGCTGATCAGTCACAGCCGAAGCACCCAACGCCGAGAGGAACGCTGAAACAACTGGCATCTCCACCCATTGTAAGATCTAGACAATGTGGGCAGGCCAGTCACAGCCGAAGCACCCATCGCCGAGAGGAACGCTGAAACAACTGGCATCTCCACCCATTGTAAGATCTAGACAATGTGGGCAGGCCAGTCACAGCCGAAGCACCCATCGCCGAGAGGAACGCTGAAACAACTGGCATCTCCACCCATTGTAAGATCTAGACAATGTGGGCAGGCCAGTCACAACCGTAACACCCAACGCCGAGAGGAACGTTACAACAACTGGCATCTCCACCCACTAAGATCTCTAGAGAGATAGCAGAATTTGCAAAGGCCTACGGTTCACGAGACCTACGGGCTGAGAGAGGACATGACTGTAAGAACGGTTTGCGTATCCACAGGTTAAAAGAATGACTCGGGTACTCGCAGCATATCACCCAAGGCCGCTCCTCATGGATTCTAAACACGCCACACAATCGCAGCGGTAATACTGGTGTGCGCCATGGCGCATCGATTTTTTACATGGCGCAGACATTTCGGTCATGCGCCATCATGGCGTACAACATTTTAAGCACGCGCCATAAAAATGTTCGCCCAGGCAACATATGACCTCTATTGTATCTAATAGAAAGGCTTTTATTTTTGACATTGTAGACGAATTATTATTTATTAGATTATCTATAGTCGTAACAGCAGCAATAAATAAGACGTACTTCCATTATGCGTTACATCGTACTATTAAGTTACCACATCAAGCAATAAATACGTGAGTCTTTATGTTTGTCAGACAAAGCTTCAAAGTGAAAGGCACTCCCCAAAGCCTCCCTTGTGACCCATTCTGATCGCAAAAAACACCAAACGGGAAAATTGCAATCAAATGTTTAGTGTTCAATAAAGCAAACGATAATGTCCACAAACGATGACGTAATAGGTTAGTATTCCATCAGACACCTTAACGACATAGCTTATGTCTGTGTGAGATAAATGATGGACAAAAACCATACCCAGAGGGCGCTGTCTGTGTTGGTTTGTTTTGATATTTACCTACCATTTTGCTGTGACACACTCGATATTATTTATGAAGTTCACTTACGGGCTTTTTGCGACTTAAAAAGCACTAACTGTGAGTCTTTCTGCACCATTTGCATCCTACAACAAAGCTTTGAAAACGGGTGTGAGTCAATCATGGAAGATGCTGAATTGGGTTTTAGACTGGAAGGTCGGAAGATTGGGGCTGGCCGATTGGTCTTTTATTTGTCTGCTTTTCCTGCGCATACCCCTTCCCTGATGCTGTACTAAGCTCAGGCTTTCCCTGGGCATACCCCCTCCCCTGACGCTGTACTTGGCTCAGGCTTTTCCTGGGTATAACCCCTTCCCCTGATGCCATACTTAGCTTAGACTTTTCTTGGGCATACCCCCTTCCCCTGATGCTATACTTAGCTCAGATATTTCCTGCGTATACCCCCCTCCCCTGGTGTTATACTTAGCTCGGGTTTTTCCTGCGTATACCCTCTCCCCTGATGTTATACTCAACAACTGTACATTCTAATGAAGCCAGAGTTTTCCAACATTAGAACGTTGTATGCACTCTTAACATGACGGGTTCACTCAGACAGGACCTCGCCGGTTGGTAAAGAAAGCCGAGGAACAACTAAAGACCTCCAAACGGTACAATAACTACTACACGCTACGCAATAATTCTGTCATATTTGAATTCGCAAGAGAATACCGCACACACACATCAAATGTAACAGGCTGACAAGAAGTGACCTGGGTGTTAAACAAAATGCTACATTTTGTCGTTGGAAAACGACTGGTGACATGCCAATTAACAAGCCGGCGTAGACAGCACGGCCTATTCACGTTCTTAAGTGAGCCAAACACTGCCGACATTTGCCGATAGCGTGTAAACTCAGTCAGTGGTCACAAAATTGACATCTTTCAATAACAGAGAGCACACATACAAGATCCAAGCCATTGTGACCTTGAAATTGGGTCAAGGTCAAATTAAAAATAACGTTAGATCTATGCACTAAATATCACAGGAAATGGACGATCAGGATGGTAGTAACATTGGGAGAAGGATGAACGGTCAAAAGAAAAACCTATAGGGCCCCTTCAGGGCCTCAAGCCCTGGCTGGGGGCAATAACTGCACACTTGTTACAACACAAATATTCACGTTCGACGCACTGAAACGTCATCTTCTGTGTTCTTCACGACTTGTATACATCAAAGAGCAAACCTCTGTAACTCACAGGTCGGAATCTTCCTCAATCCCTTGCACTACTTTACCCCTACGTTTCATTATGACAAATTTAACTGGCAGTCAACCTGTTAAATCTTTGCAGAAAATGATTAAAATTTACATGCAAAAAATAAAAATTGAAGTGAGTCCAGAAACTGACTAAAACATGAGTACATGAAGTCTGAAACCGACCCCAACGAGCGATTTCCTGAGAACGTAAAAGCAAAAAACTAACTAACTAAAATTGTAAAAGAATAGTATTATACTTACCATGGCTTTTCATACGATTTGATAAATTACAATTCCTTAGAATGAACAAATCTTTTGTCATTTTAACACTGTCAATTCTTTAGATTTTTTATCCCAAAATAATGCGACTGAAAAATACAAGTCCTTGTCGTCTCCGTTTCATCCAACAGCAGTACGCACATCATGAACCATTGTTTGAAGGATTCTCTTTAAGTGAATCGTCGCAATTATAGTGCGCTTGCCCTTCCCTAAGTCACTACTGAAATCTGTCGTAGGTTCTTCTTTACGCTTTTTTCATGTTCTACTCAAGACCAGTTTTTGCTAGTCAATTGAGTAAACCTTTTTGTCAAGGTCTAATGCCTTTGATTTAGCTTTCAAGCACCAAGGGCGGTATAAATAGCACGATTTAATCGAATACATCCATCTCGATGGTGCCACAAATGTAGCAGAGAAGAGGAGAAGATGGCCTCGTAATAGTCCACTCTATTCCTAAAGTGTCAATTTTATCTCCTGGCTGTTAATGTAATTAAGGTTATGCTATTGCAATGGACTAAAGTCAATTACTGAGGTTATTGGAAACTTAGAATGCACGTATTGCCTGCCACTGGCAGGAAGCTGGCTCGTTTGAGTGCTCAACAACATGTGGCTATGTTTGACGACACTGAATAAATAACTACAGTAGATTCCTGTCGCAACGATATCCAGTACAATGGTAAAAATTCACGAGCGGGAGGGCTGATCCGAACCTCCCACCCCTCACAGGCTGCAGCACGGGACTGTACCAAACGAGCGGGAGGGAGGGCTGATCCGAACCTCCCACCCCCCACAGGCTGCAGTACGGGACTGTACCACACGAGCGGGAGGGCTGATCCGGACCTCCCACCCCTCACAGGCTGCAGCACGGGACTGTACCACACGAGCGGCAGGGCTGATCCAAACCTCCCACCCCTCACAGGCTGTAGCACGGGACAGTACCACACGAGCGGGAGGGCTGATCCGAAACTCCCACCCCCACAGCCTGTAGCACGTGACTGTACCACACGAGCGGGAGGGCTGATCCGACCACCCTTCCCTCAAAGCCTGTAGCACGGGACTGTACAACACGAGCGGGAGGGAGGGCTGATCCGAACCTCCCACCCCCCCCCCCCCACAGTCTGTAGCACGGGACCGTACCACACGAGCGGGAGGGCTGATCCGAGAAACCCTGCCGCAGTCTGCAGCACTGGTAGCACGAGCCTGACAGGTGCGTATGAAAAGTGTGAAATAAAATTAAATAAAGTTTATAAGATGCAAGGTTCTTCTCTTTCTCGTTATAATTAACTGAAATTGAATTATACAAATCGCTATGTAAGTAGGCGATTTGGACAGTCTTAAGAACAAACATAAGACTCACCACTTATGCTTTTCACCACGTAAATATTACCTAACAGCCTTACATACGGATTTGTCTTCAAGTAAGATCAACTACCACTGTGGTAGTTGCAATAGTTTCTGGGGAAATCAATAGACGGCGCAATAAGTATAATTTTAAGTCAAAACGTGCACTTCAGTGGTTCTATGGAATGAGCGAAATAGATTTATCGATCCTTTTAATACGTCATAATTTGTCATATAAACCTGTACATATTACAATAACTGACAGATACATATCAACAAACTCTGTAACCTCAATGCAGCTACGTTTGTTCTGCTCTCAGGCAAATTCAATCAATTTCTTGTGGTTCTCAACGGCTGGGGATATGTATCACCATCTTATATACGTAATAATAGAACTTGCGCTATCTTATATATATATATATATATATAATAATATAACTTGAGCCATCCTATACAAATAATAATAAAATCTGGGCCATTAATTGAAACGTATCCACTATTAGAGTGCGTACCATGATAAGAGAAAGGCAGTGAGAGACATAACCGACTGGAAGCGGTCACAGTTCCGTGGTGAGAGAAATGCAGTGACACACGTAACCGGCTGGAAGCCTCACAGTACTCTGACACACTAGTTCTAAATGCGAATTCAGCGCATTCCCGAACAGACCACCGTCGTGTAGATAGCCTTATCGTGTTTATGAAAAAATACCTCAGTTATGTGCTTCAAAATTCCCATAAAAAAAAAAAAAAAAAAAAAAAAAAAAAAAAAACAGGTTCTGCGTGGTCGTACGCGTTGCCAGGTTGGAGGAGGAGAGGTAAAGGCATACATGAGGAGGAGAGGTGCCGCACCACCAGTCCATTCACATACGAGGAGGAGAGATGCAAAACCACCTGTCCATTCACATATGAGGAGAGGAGTAAAACAACCTGTCCATACATATGAGGAGAGGAGTAAAACAACCTGTCCATTCACATATGAGGAGGGGAGGTGCAAAACCACCTGTCCATTCACATATGAGGAGGGGAGGGGCAAAACCACCTGTCCATTCACATATGAGGAGGGGAGGTGCAAAACCACCTGTCCATTCAGATATGAGGAGAGGTGTAAAACCACCTGTCCATTCACATATGAGGAGAGGTGTAAAACCACCTGTCCATTCACATATGAGGAGAGGTGTAAAACCACCTGTCCATTCACATATGAGGAGAGGTGTAAAACCACCTGTCCATTCACATATGAGGAGAGGTGTAAAACCACCTGTCCATTCACATATGAGGAGGGGAGGGGCAAAACCACCTGTCCATTCACATATGAGGAGGGGAGGTGCAAAACCACCTGTCCATTCAGATATGAGGAGAGGTGTAAAACCACCTGTCCATTCACATATGAGGAGAGGTGTAAAACCACCTGTCCATTCACATATGAGGAGAGGTGTAAAACCACCTGTCCATACATATGAGGAGAGGAGTAAAACAACCTGTTCATTCACATATGAGGAGGGGAGGTGCAAAACCACCTGTCCATTCACATATGAGGAGGGGAGGTGCAAAACCACCTGTCCATTCACATATGAGGAGGGGAGGTGCAAAACCACCTGTCCATTCAGATATGAGGAGAGGTGTAAAACCACCTGTCCATTCACATATGAGGAGAGGTGTAAAACCACCTGTCCATTCACATATGAGGAGAGGTGTAAAACCACCTGTCCATTCACATATGAGGAGAGGAGTAAAACAACCTGTCCATTCACATATGAGGAGGAGAGGTGCAAAACCATCCGTCCATTCACATATGAGGAGGAGAGGTGCAGGCATATATGAGGAGAGTTGCAAAACCACCTGTCCATATATGAGCAGATGTGCAAAACCACTTGTACACGCACATATATTACTTTGAATTTGATAGAAGTAGCAGCCTTAACCCTTGCCACAGATGTTATTAATGTATAAAAAGTAAAATTCCCTAAAACAATAAACAATAATTTAACCAGATTTTTGCTTTTCTTTACCTCCTTCCATACTACTTTTTCGCTTACCCTGCTTTAAAAAAAAAAAAAAAAAAAAAAAAAAAAAAAAAAAACTATTTACCAGCACTTTTTCGGAAGCAGAAACATTTCAATCAGTGTTATACTACATTGAAATAGAGTACCCCCGTATCGCGAAGGCACATCTTTCACGTTCTTTTTTCATTACTTCGCTTCTCATCTGTATAATCTACTCTTGTCTGACCTGCCAGATCCAACGAACTGCAACTACTGAATGTTAATCATGTTAATACCGGAGATAACGGGAGAAGGAATGGGAGTCGCCTGTAGGGCATTCACTCCATTTGATGTTAATACCGGAGATAACGGGAGAAGGAATGGGAGTCGCCTGTAGGGCATTCACTCCATTTGGTGTTAATACCGGAGATAACGGGAGAAGGAATGGGAGTCGCCTGTAGGGCATTCACTCCATTTGGTGTTAATACCGGAGATAACGGGAGAAGGAATGGGAGTCGCCTGTAGGGCATTCACTCCATTTGATGTTAATACCGGAGATAACGGGAGAAGGAATGGGAGTCGCCTGTAGGGCATTCACTCCATTTGATGTTAATACCGGAGATAACGGGAGAAGGAATGGGAGTCGCCTGTAGGGCATTCACTCCATTTGATGTTAATACCGGAGATAACGGGAGAAGGAATGGGAGTCGCCTGTAGGGCATTCACTCCATTTATTTTCGGCCGCAAAACAGCGCCTTGTTGGTTTGCCAGCCTGTTATCGAGGTGCTTACGTACGTACGATCATTTATACTCATTGTAAACACACAGAATAATATGGTAGGAAAATAATGTACTGCGGAGAGAAGTTCCAGCGGTTTGGTTATACAATCATTTTCACATGATTTTCTTACTTTTCTTCGAAAATAATGTACTGCGGAGAGAAGTTCCGTTGTTGTTTAACAGCCAACCTCTCCGGCGGTTTAGCCTGTTGCGTATAACACCTTTTCACTCCGCAGACCCATTGGGGATGAAAATAGTACTCATAAAAGATAAGAACTACTTTTTAAAATATGTTCAGCAACCAACGCTTCGGTCTATTGTGTATAATACTTTTTTTACTCCGCAGACCCACTTGGGATTCTGCAAAAATAATACTCATAAAATATAGGAACTTTTTTACAATATCCATCCGCTCTGTTTTATACATAACAGATAGAGGTCAGCTGCTTTATAACAACGATGCTCCTGGGGCATGGGTCCTGGTAATTTCGACTTTCTGCCAGTACACAACGACCATTCCATGCCAAATCGCCCAGAATTCTCCTCTCCTATTTTTGCTTAACTTTAACCCGTTACGTTTGCAATGACAGACCGTTTATCTCCAGACAATGACAAAATAAAAATAGCCTAACAGAGCACCACACCGAAAAATAGCTACGATCATTGTTGAAACGATATTGATGACATCTTAGGAGGAGTCTGATGTTTGTTTGTTTGTTTTTTTTGTCTGTTTGTTTGTTTGGTGTTTCACGTTCCATTCAGCGACTGTAATGGCTGTACTGGGACGCACTTGCTAAAGGAACAAATGAGGAAAAAAGAAAGAAGAATTAAGAAATAGTCAAAGAATAGCCAGAAAGAAAGAAATTCCGACTTGTGGCCTCCTACGACATGCACGGAACAGAAAGCAGTGAGCCCCCCCCCCCCCCCTCCCACCCAAATGCTCGTCTCCTACGACATGCACGGAACAGAAAGCAGTGAGCCCCCCCCCCACCCCCACCCAAATGCTCGTCTCCTACGACATGCACGGAACAGAAAGCAGTGAGCCCCCCCACCCCCCACCCAAATGCTCGTCTCCTACGACATGCACGGAACAGAAAGCAGTGAGCCCCCCCCCCCACCCCTCCCACCCAAATGGTCGTCTCCTACGATATGCATGGGACAGAAAGCAGTGTGCCCCCCCCCCCCCCACCCTACTCACCCGACTTGTCGCCTCCTACGTCATGCACATAACACACAGCTGAGGGTTTCCCACCCTATCTCCCCCCCCCCCCCCCCGTCACTCGACTTGTTGCCTCCTACGACATGCACGCAACACACAGCAGTGGGTCAGAACAAAAAAGTCTAAATTCTTATTTGCTCGATACCTTCTTATTTTAAACGATTAAGTGTTGGTTACTTTCGATGCACATGGTGCCCGGCTGGCAAGGTACCCGACTTAAGTCAGCTGGTTTACAAACCAGACCTTTAAGCACTATTATCTCATGAGTTTTAACAGCTCCAGCGTCTGCCGAAATTAAAATTAATGATCATTTTTTTTTTATATTTTATATCTTTGTTATCAGCGGTGTTAGTTCTCATAACTCAAGCTTGGAGGTTTGAGTTGCGCAGTATCTCAAAAATCACCGCGGTTATAACTCCAGCGCACACCAGATCTGGTATGGTTTTGATAGAGAGAGAGAGAAGATTTATCGCACACAATCAAAACGGAGCAGATTTCACAACAATAAGACCAAATTGATCTAGTTCTCACCATTTTTTTAACCGAGACAAGCAATTAATTGTGCAACATTCCACAGTCGGCCGATAAAGTACTTCCCAGACCAAACAACGTAACTTGAACGTCTGGGAGACAAAATATGGCTGGGAATAGCCCTGATTCAGCACGCTCCTCGTGGGAAGGAGGACCATTGGGGAGAAGGGACTCTGGTCCTAATATCATCTCAAACTTAGTGCCACTAAGTGAGAGTTTCAGTGACAAAGTGCGGGGATCTACTTACTTAATTTTTGTTATGCCTCCGTTGTTATATAAAAGCTGACCTCTGGAGAGATCTATCTGTTATGTATAACCATAAAGCGGACTGATTTTTAAAAAAAAGTAGTTCTTGTGTTGCCCTTTTTTCGCGGAGTATTCGTGGGCCAACGGAACAAATAATCTCTCATACAAAAATGACCAAAGCGCAGAGGTTAGCTGTTGGACAACAACGCCTATGCCTCCACATACACACGCCGACCCCCCCCCCCTCACCCCCCCCCCCCGCCCCACCTACGCCCAACAGCCTCTCTAGAGTCGCTAGTGTGCAGCAACATAGCAAGGGATCCTTGCTTTATTGCCCTGGACAAGGGCACCCACTGAAACCCTGTAACATGACGTTAATGCAATCAACCCACTGTCAACTGAAGCACTAGGTTGAAATTACAAGTTATCTTGGGGTTATAAACAGTCACATCTTTGTGTTTTTTTCGTAATAACGTGTTTCGGATGGAATATGTCTTTCAGCTTCCGCCAACTCAGAAAGTTAATAGCTCTCAAATGTGAGACACAGCCGATACCGTAACATTCCGCCAACTCAGGAAGTTAATAGCTCTCAAATGTAAGACACAGCCGATACCGTAACATTCCGCCAATTCAGAAAGTTAATATCTCTCAAATGTAAGACACAGCCGATACCGTAACATTCCGCCAACTCAGGAAGTTAATAGCTCTCAAATATAAGACACAGCCGATACCGTAACATTCCGCCAACTCGGAAAGTTAATATCTCTCAAATGTAAGACACAGCCGATACCGTAACATTCCGCGAACTCAGAAAGTAAATAGCTCTCAAATGTAAGACACAGCCGCTACCATAGCACTCCGCGAACTCAGAAAGTTAACATCTCTCAAATGTAAAACACAGCCGATACCGTAACATTCCACCAACTCAGAAAGTTAATAGCTCTCAAATGTTAAACACAGCCGCTACCGTAACATTCCACCAACTCAGAAAGTTAATATCTGTTCAATGTACAGACACAATGGTTAACAATCGGCCTTCAGACCGAACAAACTTAACACCTATTTAACATCCGAGCCCATTTTGAGCACCAGAGCTTATCTCAGGTTTATCTGGGCAGCTCTTGACACTTTACCTTTATAAAGCTACCCGAAGGAAACGAAAGTCACAGCAGTTAATAAGTGTCAATATTTGTCTTTTCTTTCCTGTTTGAAATTTTTGCCTGTTTGGAATTTGTCTGTTTCGTTTAGTTTAAGCCATCGAAGAAACTTAGCCTTGCCTGCCATCCTATTAAAAAAATTTTCCCGATCACTTGTCTTCCTGAACGAACTGGACTCGGCCGGGGCAGACCTTTTTAAAAAAAATTCTATGTACTCTGGCGGCAGGTCGATTACTTTTTAGACCTGGATTGCTTATTATTATTATTATTATTATTATTATTATTATTATTATTATTATTAAAACGACAGAACCGATTCTACAAGCAAATTAAGAACAGGACTCATAGGGAGAAAACATTTCACGTTGATAAGGCTCACTCGAGCTTGACCTCCCCCCAGAATATGAAGTGTCTGACACTCGAGCTTTGATGAACAGCTCACGGTAACCACTTAGTTACTGTTCTTTTTTTTTACCTCTACTTGACAGATATGTAACGAATGCATTGGATGACGTACTGGCCCCTCCCTGACCCTACTCATTGTGTATGCATGGGAGTAGTACCCCCAACCCCCCCCCCCGCAACAAAAAAAAAGTACGAAAATTGTGTAAAACATTGTGACTTGTGCTGTTAACACTTCTGCATACTTGACCCCAGCTAGCAAAGAAGAGCAAAGAAACAACATGCTCGTCTGTAAATTCATTTACGTTGTTCACTATGGGTCTTTCTAATATCATCTATATAACAATCCAGACATTTATTTTGCAATAAAAATATCTGGTTCAGAATCCTTATTTTAAATAATGCGGTGTTTTATTAAAATAATATGGATTACAATGTGTTCGCTCACTTATCTCAGAATAACGAAGCGGTGACGCCGTGACGGTATGATCAGAAAAGCCGTTTCAGCGACAGCCACAGTAACGCGACAGCCGATGGTGATAGTCTACGCGCACGCCGTCGCAACGAGACAGAACAGCGAAAATGAGCTAGGAGATACATATTTCAGTTCATTTGCTACTTCTTCTCCCGCTATCTCAAGTTCAGGTGCCTGTCATTATTCTCAAGTTGCGATTATTTTTCGCACATACATATATATACCCACTGCGGTTACACACGATCATTCTTCATTACAAAGCGATTTCTTGTGTTTGGGTATTTAAAATTTATCCTTCAGTTTTCGTTTGGTTGCTTCTTTTTTAAATACATTGTTAGTAAGTGTCACTGACATAGTGTTGAATATATGAATGCCATATGGCAATGACCATGTAGTAGCTATTTCCCACATGGTTGGTATTTACCATATACTTATCTACCATATAGAGGCTATTTACCAGATGGTTATTTATCACGTGGCTGTTGTTTCTCACAGTCTTACTAATATGCGAAGAAATACAGTGCGTTTCATAAATCTGGAATATTTCTGGGGAGGTAGGACTCGGGCAGGAAAAGAATGTTCGATAAAGTTTTCCATCATAGGCGTCAAAATTTCGTTTTTTAAACTCCAGTTTGAAACCATAAATAATGAATTCCACTGTAAAACAAACTGGTGTCACCTTTCCAAACACGAGGGGGGTCAGAAACAAATTTTGCGAAATGATACAATTGCCGAAGTGTTTTGTTTCAGCAACTTTGACACTTGAAGGCTGTAACTGCAACGACTTTAGACAAGTATTGCCGAAACTCTGAAGCACCACCGACATCTGTACAATACAGCCCTGAAACAATCACGTGGTTGGGCCAAGCAGCTCGTTTGTACTAGTGATCTCTTAAATATAAAAATTTTAATCAACATTGTGAAGTCTCTTGAAATGACTCGACGTTTTTTTTTAAGTGGCTATTTACAAGTCAGCTGCATTGAACGATACTAATTCTATTTTCAATTAATTTTAAAAAAATCGTCATGACGGCAATTCCTGGAAAATAAAATGAAAAGATTTCTGATCATGTTGAAAGCTGTGGTTGAAGTGCCGTTGTTAAATCAACAACACACAAATACAAGTCTGGCTGCGTAAACAGACCACGGGGCGCCACAAGACCGGACTAACAGCCTGCCGGAGTCAGCTGACACAGTCACATAACTTCACCTTAGGAGAAGCGTGAAGTAGCCCAAGCAAGCTTCCTTTGCATGTGCTTCCACAAAATGGAACCAGAGCGACCCCCTCCCGCGCCACCCCCCCCCCCCCCCTCAAACACCCTGGCGCCACTTCAATACCGCTGAATAATGAACAGCATCCGCTGTGGCATCACTCACTGCGCCCCGAGCTATAAATAGCCACATTTTTTCTCTTGTATCTCTCTCTCTCTCTCTCTCTCTCTCTCGTGTGGACTCGTCTCCTCACACACATGTCCTTGTCACATATTGCACATGTCATCAAGGCCCATAGCCAGTATTTACCTTCTGCTTCCGACTCTCATGTAAAAACGCTTAACCAACACTCTTTTCATTATCCTTTTACGGGGTTCTTACTTCTCCACTTTTCTAGCCGATACCTAACCGATATCTCTAACCGATATCTTGCGGCAGCGACTTCTGTTAAAATCGACTCCGTATACACCTTGGCGATCCGTAATTTTCAGACTTCACATGAGAAAGGGACTGCAGCGTATTTTCGAAGCAATATTAGAGCAGAAACATTCACAGGATAACACACAGAAACTTGAGACCTCCCCCCACTCACCTCCCCCCCCCCCCCCCCCCGAGAAAAAATACACTCACCATGACTCACAAACTGGCACAGGTTGTGTCCTTTTACTTTTCAAAAGCTTTCTTTACCCAATGTAGGTCCTAGAATTTTCAAACTTTCATTAAATATGATACAGAATCATATTTAACACTGACAGAAGATCTAACACGATTTTTGTTCCACCTTTATGTAATGTTATATTCATACTGGCCATGTTTGTCACATATTTTTTTAAATCTCAACTTATATATGTATTTGATCTATCCACAATTTTTTCCATCCAGAAGAACATGGCTTGACGCAAGTAAGACTTTCACACTAGGGGTCTTAATTAGCCGGCACTCGAGTGGTTCCCTCTAGGATGCCACCGCAACCCCCACTCAGCAGCTTCTAACACAAACTGGCAAGACAATTACTTTAATTGTAATATTGTTGAAGCCAAGCCATAGACACGTTACAGCTCAGGTCTGCCAGCACGGTGGGACGTTAACGCGACACCCAGACGTGTCTCTACATTTGTCTTCGGCTGTTTTTACGTTTTTATGTTTTTTTTTTTTTTGTTCCCAGTCTTTCTTTTTTTTTTCTCCTCTTCTTTTTCTTGTGATTTCAGAAAAAATTATACTTGCTTTATTTTGCCTGTAACTTTTAATACGTGCTTAAAATTGTTAAACAAACAAGAAAATTAAGTGCGGAGTATGGTACTGCGGCACAATAGGCACAAGAAGAACTACATTAAGGCGCGGCCCACACCCAGCCGAATTATGGCGCGGCCCACATTCAGCCGAATTAAGGCGCGGCCTACATCCAGTCGATCTCGTAACAACTTTTATTACGACGAATTTGGCACAAACATTGCTGTGTAAAGTATCAATTTATAAAATTATTTAAAGAAATCGCAGTTCCCGTATGCAAGGCGATATTTATATCAATATATATCCGGCTGGCAAGTTTTCGGCAGTTCGTTTTTTTTTTTTTTTAATTCATTCAAATAAAACTTGTCTTATGATCTCACTGAACAATCCAAGTGCTGGAATTGCGATGGTATTATTGGTACTCTACGCAGTACACTAAGTACCCGATCTTCAGTATTAGTCAGAAAAGTATTCATGAGATGCTAAACAGGTACTGACAACAATACTCTGAAATTATCCTGTTTGACAAATAATCGCATTAAGAGCACCATCTTCAAGAAAGGCGTTTGTAAGCTTAATGCTGCTGTGACTGTTGTGACTTGTGACTGTTCACACCGCAATAAATATGGGAAATAGTGTTTTTTTTTTGTGTGTGTTTTTTTTTAATTTTTTTTTTTCAATAATTTTGATATTAAGAGAGTAAGCAGCGAGCTTTCAAACACACATAAATCACAACTTGGCGAAAACCATGCTGGTTGAGCGGTGGAGCATATGCGCACTGGTACGACTGACGTGTATACTCGGTATCAAGCACATGTTTTTCGCCCGAGTTCTCACTCGCTCATCAGATATTGTCTGCCACGCCATAAGAATGTATTGACCTTTCTCAACTCCCATCTTTTTGCTCACCTCAGCCTCCGAAAAAGTACGCCAGGGAACTGTCAAGAAAGATGCACGAAAACCGAGAGATATTTCTGCCTCCTTTGATATAACAAATAAACAAGAGATGGATGGAGATCAAAATCAGGACGGCTTCTACCAGCAGCTGGGCGGCGAAAGCATAATACGCCTTTCTGGGGGCGGGGGGAGGGGCAGTTACTTTTCTATCTTTATTAAGTGTTTCCTAGCAGCTTGCAGTTATCACTGCGGCTTGTTCGGGAACCGGATTCATGATGAAGTGTGTCATTTATCTCAATAACGCGCCAATGAATGCCAAGAAAACTGGCCCAGAACTGAGTTGTTGACCCGCTAAAGGACTACTGCCTCTTTCTCTGAGTACACTCCCACCACTCTTCGAGTTCATCGCTTGACACTGTTTTCCGACTGTGACGCAGTCATGTGCGGTTCCACTCCGATCGTTCCTGGAGTTCATCGCTTGACACTGTTTTCCGACTGTGACGCAGTCATGTGCCGTTGCAATCCGATCGTTCCTGGAGTTCATCGCTTGACACTGTTTTCCGACTGTGACGCAGTCATGTGCCGTTGCAATCCGATCGTTCCTGGAGTTCATCGCTTGACACTGTTTTCCGACTGTGACGCAGTCATGTGCGGTTCCAATCCGATCGTTCCTGGAGTTCATCGCTTGACACTGTTTTCCGACTGTGACGCAGTCATGTGCGGTTCCAATCCGATCGTTCCTGGAGTTCATCGCTTGACACTGTTTTCCGACTGTGACGCAGTCATGTCCGGTTCATATTCGATCGTTCCTGGAGCTCATCGCTTGACACTGTTTTCCGACTGTGACGCAGTCATGTCCGGTTCCACTCCGATCGTTCCTGGAGTTCATCGCTTGACACTGTTTTCCGACTGTGACGCAGTCATGAGCGGTTCTTGAAGCATGGGCGAGAAGTAGGGGAGTGCGTTTAACCGTGGGGGAGGGGGGGGGGGGGGTGCTGTTCACAGAATAACACAATTTGATGACTTTCCATAGTAAGATTCCAAACGAAGCCAGAACGAAAATTTCTGCAACTTTATACATCTTAATAATTTTCAAAAAGGCTTCAAAAAGAAAAAAAAAAAACAAACAAACAAACAAAACAGAATTTTTGCTTTCTTCACGCCTACTGCTTGGCTTAAACTGTCTCGATTCATGTCTTTAGGATATACATGTCATTCAATTTCAGTCAAAATGAGATAAAAAAAAACCAGTAATGGTTGATATGACAGCCTCACAACCCCCCCTCCCCCCTCCCCCCCCCCCCCCGGCGGTGTAAATTGCCATATATTGGTTCACGCTTCAGCGAATAAGACCCCATGATTTGTCCATGTTGTCACACGTTTTCAACTTATTCCAGCCCAAATCGGCAAAATTCAAGTCGTGTATCGGATACAACTACAATATGTATCCCTTTCACTGTGCAAGGTTTCGAAAGTTTGGAATGGATCAGTCAAATTTCATACAGACATTAAGCCCAGTATTTAAAACTTTGAAACTGTCTATAACCCTACTGCACCAGTTTTCGTCTTACTAGATTATATATCTAAGGGCCTGTGATTTCCTTGTGTATTTAGGGTCCGTCACGTGATTTTACACACCATACTTCATCTACCCGATTTCAATTTAATCACAGAAACTTGTTATTTTTTTCTTTTCTCTCTCTCTCTTTTTTTTTAATTCACGGGCCATAAGAAATAACAAGATTGTCCATGGACAACGCCCGAGCTCACGAATGCTGATGACAAGATTTAAGATTGGCGGAATCGTTCACAAAAAAGCATTCCTTCTATAATAGTCAAATCAGACCATAAGAAATAGAAAAAAATAATATCTAAAAATATCTCAGAATAAGCCCTTGAAAGTACTCTCATTACACATTGCTCTCGATCCGCAAATTGCAGCACTCAGGCAGAGCGGCCGTTCTATAGCTTTTCCTAAACACGAGTCCTTGGGTTAGGATATTGGGAAATAACTCATCTTGGCGTTTTCGACGAACAAGTGTTACCCTCTGATCCAATTATGATTCATCACACAATGTAAATTTACTGCTCTGACGTCATATCTCACGAGCAATTCTAAGACCCAAATAATAAAATAAAAAATATCAATAAAGCTAGTATCTTAATCTTGTGTACTTTTTTAAAATCACATACAGCGTACAGTTGTTGTAAGTGGAAAATATCTGATATTGACGTTAATACAAGCAGCGACCAACTATTATTGTATTATAATAAAATTCCGCACACAAAACTACTTCTTGTTGCAAATTCACGGCTGCTCCAGTTTCCGTTTCATTTCGGTCTAATTTGGCCAGATTTTGGCATTTAATTCTTCAGAAAATGAGTAGCTCTTAAGAGCAAAAATTTAGGAGGAAAAGTGGGATCCCGTTTCGCCGTGGTGCAGACAGTTGTTACTCAACGCCTATTGATTACATCACCAGAGAACGGCCAGACGGTGTTTACTCATCCCAAAACGTAAAACACTGAAACGGAAACAAATGGAATTAAGATGGATGTGCCTGTCAGATAATAAAGCCCCTAAATATAACTGGAGGTGGGAGGAAGCATGGTCCTATGGGGGCAACTGTCGGGGAGGGAGGTTGGAGGAGTAGTCCGGGGGGCAACTGTCCGAGACCCAAATGTTATACATCCTGTGTAATACCAGAAGTTAATCTTCGCTCAATTGTGGAATGTTGTTGTTATCAATCACTAATTCCTCATTTCAAAAATCAAATCAGTGATATCTCAAATCTGACAATTGGTATATATAATTTGCGGTCTTTTATTGACCTCAGCAACCTGCTTTTTAACATCAAAATTGTTTTCAGTGATATCAAATTCACACTGCCAGCCCGATTCTTGATCTCCACAAGAACAATCGATATCAATAATTACATTTGGATATCCAAAATTTAAAATTTTACTCATGTGATAATTTAATGTGATTTGATGTATTTAGTTTTTTTCTCGCTTAAGCCAGCTTCCAGTTTATCCGACCATATTTGGGCGGTCCCGGTGGGCTCGTATATGAGTGAGCATATTCTGTACAGAACACGCCTCTCTTGGGTCTTCTTCTTCTTCTTCTTCTTCTTCTTTATTTCTGAGTAATTTTCTCAGTCTCTAGTTTCTTTATAACTTCACACCCCTTTTTGTCTATCATTATTGGAAACATCCTTCTAGCAACATTTGTTTGTCGAAATTCAAAAATACCGCCACATCATATTTTTGTCAACTTGCTATCTCTACGACGGAGACATTCTACAGTGAATTTAATGTTACTAATAATGTTACGAATTTTCGGTATAATTCAACAGGCAAAAGTACATTTGTCACATAATTCATTAACCAGAGTCAGCCCCTTTTGGCATATAATGCCAACATAACATGAGTGCATTGGCACACAGCTATGATGGCCTCATCCAAAACAGCTTTGCGGTGCTCACGGTTCGAGTGCATTATGAAAATAATGTAAAGTCGTCGAAGGGAACGGATATTTTTTTTTCCGCCTTAACAATTAAATTACCTCTTGTGAAATATTCATTTTGCAATACAAAATAATTATTCGATGCAAAATGACTCCCAGTGGCCATAATCACTAAAGTTAACTGTATAATTAACTGATACCGTTAACTGCACCTTTAGCAACCAGAACATCCGATAGTAAATTAATAAATTTAACGTATTTAACAAACAAAAATCCACCTTAAATTTTTGCGTGACACAGATGCATACGCCGATTTTCGCTTCTGGGATTACCGTTAAACGCACAGTTAACATTCGTGAATAGTAGGGAAGGTGTTTATTTTTATCCTCGTTCTGCGTCGCTTACGCACTGCTTTAATTTCAAGCGAAGTGCATGTAACTTCATCCCTTGCGTTCTCATGAACAGTTTAGTTATTTAATATATATATATATATATATATATATATATATATATATATATATATATATATATATATATATATATATATACATATATATATATTCAATGAAAGACAAAATCGACGTTTAGGGCAAAACGACACAAACATATACATTTGCACACACACATGCACAAACTATTTTTTTTACTAGCTTTTAATTAATAAAATCCCATAAAAAAAGTACCCTGTCATCATCCTTTTCCTTGATCTCTGTGGGATTGTTGTTGACATTATCCTCATCAGCCATTCTATATCCTGATATAATATAACCATACAGAGCGTAGCCAGACAGCACGGCTCTAATACTTTCGTGTGATCGCCTCTACACAAACCACAGTCAGCAAAAACCAGTCTTTTTCTTTTGTCTTTTTTTTTCTTTTGGCCTCTTTTGCTTAACTTTTTACTTTATTTTCTGATTCAGTGACAGAACGAATTTAACCTTTTTTTTTTAGAAACGTTTTCGTTTTCCCTAAACACGGACCATAAAACACGTGTCAGGTTATTTCTTGTTGTCACTTTTGGCACTGTCTACATAAGAAAGCTTTAACTATTATAGGCATCCATTTTTTATAAGCTGCACACGCAACTGTTCAGTTCAGCATTTAAATATTCTTAAAGCTGAAGAAGTACAATTCACCATGCCTTTCAGCTGTCAATCAAGCATGTAAATTAGGGACCCCTTTTTTTATTACTTTTTTTATAAAGCGAAAGGAAGTAAAAGGTCTTTTTTTTTAGCCACTGCGATAAACCAAGAAACTGTGTATTACGTTCAAGTAAATAGGTGATGGATACTTTATGATTCTGTTAAAATAAAGACTTCAAGCGCTTCCTACAATAAACAGTGGCGAAATGTGGCAGGATTTTTTGTCCTAGGGTTTATGGGTAGACTATATTTACAAGGTATAACACGTGTATTACCTCTACAAGTGGCGAAACCCGAGATAACATCGGCCCAACGATGAATGGAAATCAGGTATAATTTTATCTAACGAACGACTTGATAGCTTTCCAAAACATTGCCATATATGTGTATGCCAAAATCACAACTTCATTACACGCGGTTCAAAGGGTACAGGAGTACCGTGCGCCTTAGTGCTGTATTTTAATGGTCTCTATCTTTCTTTCTGTGACCGAACAAAGATTTCGAAGTTGTTATAGAAACATTTCGAGTGAAACGGATTTCATCAACCGATCTTCGAATAAATAAATTTTAAAGAAAGTAATAGATACATAATTAAAAAAAAAAAACAAACAAACAGAAGAATAATAGATAAATAATAAATACAATAAAGTAAAATAAATAAACTGGGAATTGGTGCTTGACTTTGTTGGATACAGAATCACATTTTCTAAGCGGATTCACAGGTTTCGTCTATGAGATTCACACACACACACACACACACATAAAAAAAAACAAACAAAAAAACAAAAAGAAACAAAAACAGGACTCCAGTTTTTGGAGGATAAACACAGAAACAGAGAAACCAGTGGAGAAATACAAAAAAACATTCTCAAACTGATACAGCGCTCTCTTTGTGTTAGAAGCCCATTCTAATAATGGCATGAATTATTTTTTTTCCACATTCCAATAAAGTTTTGACACTTTATAGACACTCCAGGTCAGAGAAAATCAATGTCTAGGGATTATTCCTATTTGTTTCTTGATGTTTTTTTTTCAGACTGGAATCCTGCGAGTTTCTTCTACTGAGCATGCGCACTTGAAACCGTGAACTGGCTTATTGTTTACGGAATCCATGACCGTTCATTTTGTGATAAATCAGCTGACTTTTCAAAGCACGCAATTAACAATTGAACAAAACCTGACACCTCAAGTGAAGACGTGGCCAGCCATCAACCACTAATTCTGACCCATTTTGGGGACGGGGAGTTTCCAAAGCACAATATCGTTAAGAACTTACTTTGGACTTTCCTTTGGGCCACCATTTCGCCTCGACGGCTTTCGACTTGTCCACTAAACCGAACACGACGGCGATGTCAGTGGACGACACTGACGACGAGGAGTCCAGTTCTTTCATGTCTACTCGTGGGCAGCTCTGCCTGAAAATAAATAAATAATAAATAAATAATAAAATAACAAATAAATGATAATATATAAACAAAGAATATAAAAAATAACATATAAATAAATAATAAAATGAATACATAAATACAAATAAAATAAATAAACAACATTATAAATAAATTATCAACAAACAACGTAATAAATAAATAAATAAAAATAAAGGATGCAAAATAATGATACAATCTATAATGTCTAACAATATACGGTATTAGCGATGGAAATCGGTATGGCGACTCAAAATGGGCTCTTTCCTGGTTGGTTATCAACAAAGGTCATCCAAAATCTAATTGATTCCAATCACTTTTAAATCTTTAGGCTGTATTTTATAACACTTTTAAATCTTTAGGCTACATTTTATAACACTTTTAAATCTTTAGGCTGTATTTTATAACACCGTTTGTTTATGACGTAATACGGTTTTATGATTTACGATTCTTGCAGCTAAATGTTACAATTTATGACAACACACTGAAAATTGTTAAATTATTTGACGTTTCACTGGAAAACATTTAATGACATCTTGACTACATAGCACATTCTCAGATATCCCATATATTTTAAATACAAAAGAACGGGGATGTATTCCCGGAAAAAAAACATGAATAACATAATTAACCAGTTAACGTGAATAACCGATGTCACCTACAAATATTTCACAGAGCTCCCTCCTCCTCCCCACCTCAACCTAACACCATCTGCCCAACCTGAACACACGAGAACTATCTCGAGTCACTTCGACTACCATACAAAAGAACGGTTAGGTATTTCGGAAAAAAGTATTACGTAACTGGCCACTTTACGCGATTGACCGATGTCACCCACAAATAGCCCCCCTCCCCTCCCACTCCCACCCAATCTAAAACAATATACCCATCCAAAACACATATTTTCTTTTTCTCGTCTGAAATAATAATGATACAAATTAGATATATCCTTTTTCTTTCTTTCTTTTTTTTTTTTAACTAAAGAACAGTCTTCGAGTCACTTCTAACACCCCGCCTCCCTACCCCACCGCAACCCCCTCTACCCTTCTGTAATAAACATGCACAGGTCGTGAATAAAACCGGCAATGGCTGCTTACCCCTTAAAGCCGCAGTTGCTGAGGTTGTTGCTTAGCAACGTTGCGACGCAAGTTTGCTAGCAATTGTTATCCGTTTGACATAAAATTTTGAACGACTTAGTAAAAGTTATTTGCTGCCACTGCCGTCGCGGGGCATCCGCATTTTATTTCTATATATTTGATATGATGTATTCGGCACACAAGCAGCGAGGGGTGAGTGAGGAGCCCACTTAATATCCACTGAACCAATTCCTCACATCAAAGAACGAAAACAAGCAAATTATTCCCACGTTGGCTTCACTGTTTCTGATTGTTCCATTCGTCTCCTCTGGTGCATCGATGCACTTACGCAAATGAACGCAACGTTAGATGTATTCGATACCATTATTTCCAGGAGGCTTCGGCTGTTATTTTTAACCAAAAATAAACAACACTGTATTTGGAACTCCTGCAGCAAGCCCGACGTGTCTGACATGTGGCCGGGCTGTTGTAGACATGTCGGATAAAGCAATTTAGAAATCAATGAAATACGACAGCTGCAATTGAGCTTGCTGAAGAAAGCGGGGCTTTGGAAGAGCTATCCCGAAAAGGCAGTGTTATGACAGAATTCACGCAAAGCAAATCATAAACACAGAAGTCTCTGTCACTGCTAAATAGACCAGCAGGACCAAACCCACAGAAGCATGGCTTCGAACATGTCCAGGGACAATGTGAACAGGGTACACAACGCGATCATTTCCGCCTAGCTAAGTGGTTTATTTAACCCCGTTTTCCGTGTTTCGCACAAATAGCAAAACCCCTTTTGTTGTGGCACTATTTATCAAATTTTTCTGTTGAGATTCAACAATGGAACAGCCCACGGAGTATTTCCTTGATAACCTATGGCCATGTCTGCAGTCATCCAGTTTTCACAATATAATACAACCTTGGGCATGACTGATGTTATTTTGTGTATATATAGCACATAGATAGTGAATACACACTACTGCTCAAAATGGTTCTGCATGATCTCAATGACAGAGTAAGTAAATGAAGCAATTTATGTCCCGGTGGGTTGGGGGTGTGAGCAACAACCGGTGGTTCTTATACGATCAGGCCAAGAGGAGACACAGACAGCTGTGCAATGCCGCTGAAAGCACAAACACGAAAGATCTGTTCCGTCAAACATCTGGACATGAATCCAGCTAGATAGCAAAATGAACGGATATGGCGGAACAGATTAAGCATGTGATTAATTTGGGAATCTAGCTAGCAAACCTAAGGAACAGATAATTCCTAAAAATATAGATTTTTAGATTATTCAGATTATTTATTTCTATTTCAACTAGACTGGAAGAACAACAGATAAATTAGGTACAAATGCTCCACATTCTGGAACAGCTAGTATGACATGAGTCCAGTACAGGCCACCTTGTAACGTGTTTCACATGGCTTGCTGTAAATGAGGAACACTCTTTTTTTTTCATTATTGACAGGAATAACTGTATTTTATATGCGTTCCCTATCAATTCTACCTAAAAAAAAACAAACAATATTTCTGGCTCACTGGGTGCCTTTCGAAAACGAATTTTAAAATGCACGATTGTGCTTTAAATTTACCTGGAACTTTGACGGTCCAGTTCCCTGGGCAACAATGCGCGTACACAGGGGTGGGTACAAGAAGCCCCCCCTCTCCCCCTCCCCTTCCCCCGACTCGCCTTCCTTCACAACAATGAGCGTACACAGGGGTGGGAACAAGAAGCCCCCCCCCCCTCCCCGACTCGCTGTCTTTGGCCACAATGACCGTATACAGGGGTGGGGACAAGAAGCCCCCCTCTCCCCCTCCCCTTCCCCGACTCGCCTTCCTTCGCAACACTGAGCGTACACAGGGGTGGGAACAAGAAGCCCCCCTCCCCAACTCGGTGTCCTTGGCAACAATGACCGTATACAGGGGTGGGGACAAGAAGCCCCCTCTCCCCCTCCCCTTCCCCGACTCGCCTTCCTTCGCAACACTGAGCGTACACAGGGGTGGGAACAAGAAGCCCCCCTCCCCAACTCGGTGTCCTTGGCAACAATGAGCGTATACACGGGTGGGGACAAGAAGGGAGCTTTTTTTCAAACTCGATTACAGTAACTTTTGTTTAGGTGTCACTGCGCTATGGCAATTGACTGACTGAACCTGATTGGCGGGGTTCTTTACGCGACTAAAACAACCCATGTGCTGGGAGGTCGCAGACGCAATCACTCCAATAATGGCCCATTCTGCTCTGCTGCTGACAATGACTTCTTTCGTACTGACCCCTCATCGCACTTCCCTGAATTGACGCCAAGTTTTTGTGAAAGCAAGTAATGCGGATCCGATAAAACCTCCTGGCTGTAGTGTGCTGAAATGAGTGTATTAAAACGAATGTACTAAAACGTCAGTCATTGTTTACGGTAGCAACAGCAGGGTATAAGCCAATTTGCACTTTCGGATTTTTCCGGTGTAGTTGTTGTTTCGACTGAAAATGCTGGGGGATAAATTATAAAGAAATGATAAGGGAAAAACATCAAAATTCTAATTTTCTTTCAACATGCACACTTTCAAATTTATAAAGCCATCATATGATCTTTTAAAAATTATTTTACATATTATTCAGTCCCTTTAATAACCAACATGTGAATATGTTTCTGGCAAAATGGAATTTTGTTGATTTTTGCCGTTTTTTCCTATCATTTCTTTATATCCTTATCCCACCTGAATTCAGCCGAAACGCAAAAACTTTTCGGCAAAAGTCCAAAGTGCGAATTGGCTTATTGCCGGTTTATGGAGCACGGGATGAGAGGGTGGGAGGACGGGGTGCCCCTGCCCATTCACTGTTCTAGGTGCGATGTTACTCCGTCCCAGGTATCCAAAATTTGTTCTGTTTCTAGTCCACTTTCCAAGCTCCCCATTTGAAGAGTCTCTTCATTACAAGTGTTTTCACACAGAAACAGCTGGATTTACGCTGAACGGGAATGAGCAACAATATCACTTAAAATAAGAAAATATCAACAAATAAATTTCCACATTTTTTGTTTCTGAGACACGTTGACGGCTCATGTTCACCTCAGGTATAAAGTTTTTTTTTTTTTTTTTTTTGGCACGACCTATATCTCCACAAAATGGCTGACAGCCATGTTTTATGCCCTGCGGTCTGGGACAGTATGATTTCTCGGCGCATACTGATCGGATAGGTCGTCGGATGCTTCAGATATGATATTGACAATAATGAAATAGAACATAACCGACTGATTGCCAAAATTGTGACGTCGGAGCCAACGTCTCATCGGCTTGCGAGAGGGGGGGCGTGTGATCTAATGAGCAGAGCACTGAGGCATCGCTGCGATTGTCCCGGCAACGTCATGTCTTCTAACAAGGAGAAAGAAACCTCAGTTTTTTTTCATTTCTTGAGCAGAACCGGGTCAACTATCGGTCAAGTCTGTCACATTGGCAAATCGCTGGCGCTGATAGTCACTAATATCCCGCGGGCTCGTAAGAGAGCCACACTTGATTACTGACTGCCGAAATCAATCCCGGGTTAAGCCTTGAATGTTCTTCCAGAATCGCTATGCGCTTCGGTCGAAAATAGCATATCCCTTTAATTTTACTTCGTTGCCCTGAGGTCGTATTCATAAGGCACACTTAGCGCAGCAGCCTTACTGGGGTCAGTGCCATTGCATTACCTAGAGGTGCTACAAGCACCAGCACAGCTTTATGAATACCGGCGCTGGTGAAAAAATAACGTGAAATTCAGAGCTTTATGAACGCCAGTCCTTAAGAATATAAAATGTGAAATTCAGAGCTTTATGAATACCGGCCCCAGTGAACAAATGAGCAATTCAGAGCTGCAGTTATGAAAGGTAATTACGCTTCCATCAACACGGCTGTAAAGACAGCCGATTAGTCATCGATGACTTGACAATTGACTAATTCGAGCAATCAGTCAGCCGTTCGGCTTTCCAGAAAAACTTTCTCTCTGTTTAGTGTCCATAAGCGTGCACAGTGCGCCGTTAAAAAGGATATTTCCGTCATTAATTCTGAAGACGAAGAATATGCAATTAGTCACGACTAGCCGATTATTATTTTTTTTGTTGTCATGGCTAACATCCTCGACTAGTCGATTATTAATTTTCATTTAGTCATGACCGAAACCCAAGACGAGTCGACTATTAATTTTCGTTTAGTCATGACTAGCCCCGTCGACTAGTCAGGCATCAATTTCGCAGTCGTTACCCCTATAATGTCAACTACAGCATTTCGTTCAATAACCTCAGAGAAGAACGTTTACGTAGGAGCCGTGACGTCACCCTTTCCCATCACGAGTTCAATGACTTAACTACTGAAAATTAAAAGCCTTAATTAATTAATAAGTTAATTATACAAGACTGAATGGAAAAGTTATCGATTATCCAGTTCCTGTTAAATATGGCAATACCAAAATTTTTACTGCCTATTTCTTCTTTCCTTTTTTTCTCTTCTTCCTCCTCTTCCCATAACGTAGACGATGTTAAAGAGGAGTATAATAAAGCTTCACCACAACATTACACAGCAGTTGTTGTTCTCGAAAACCCTAACGTCTTTTTCAGTCGTAATGGCGATTCCACGTAAGTCTGTACCGATAACTTCATGATACATTCACTTCCTACAAATCGATTCAGCATCTTCCTGCCCATTTACTCCAGAATGTTGCTGCTCCAGACTGATCCTCGTGACACTTTTCGCGTTTCTTTTCACTCTAAATTTGGTGCGAGTTTCCACCAGAGTTGTTGTTTTTCAACGAATCAGACTACACACACACAAAAAAAAGAAAACAACAACATAAATAAATAACATAAAATAAAAAATCAAGGGTTTAAAAATTATTCCTTCTTTATTCCTTCTCCTTGGATTCTTTTCTTTAACAAGTATCTCCCTTCGGTGTTCTTGAGCGTTTAACAAAATGTACTACCAGCCTATTCTGGAAACCCCGTCCGTAAGTATTACCCAGGATTCAATGCGCGTCGCCGCTATGGCCCTGGATTCAATGCGCGACGTTGCTATGGCCCAGGATTCAAAGCGCGACGTTGCTATGGCCCAGGATTCAAAGCGCGACGTTGTCAATTTATATTCCCCTATACTTAAAAAAACCACCTGGGCTCCAGAATAAGGGAAGTTATTCTCAACAAATTATACATGTTTTAGTACATGAAAACAGCATCCACTAGCATTATACATAAGATAAACACAAAAGAACGATCAAAATCTGGACAGATGCGCGGCGATTATTCACGACCTTGACCCTGAAGCACCCACGCCTTTCCTTGTGATATCGTTAAGCTCTCCCGATAACGAATAATCTGTGACACAAGGTACTGCTTTAAGTACACCAGTACTCGTGAACATATTCCTGATGGAATACCAAGCTTCTCGCCATGCTACTTTCACGTAGAACATTAGATCTTTAGCTAACAGCGCCGGTGATCTCGAAGAGCTTCAAAATTCGCAAGAATAGTGCCGTGAATCTGTCCAAATCAGATCTGTCCTTTTGTACTTAATACACAGTACACGTTGCTCAGCACCGGGACAGCACGTACTGGCAGTGCGAGAAAACGACCCTTGTGGACCCGCACAGCACAGTACTGCTACCCGGATAACGGTACTTTACCAAACCACAAGTACTTTTAAATCTATGCCTGTTAAACTCTCTCATAAACTCAACACTTTCGTTCCCCATACACTACTCAAAATTTGATTACGATTAGAATTTTCTGAAAAAAGAACACAACTAACAGTAATACGTAACAGATATTGAGAAGTGTGTGTTCTTCATACAATTCAAAACCTGTCATCTCATACTGATGTTAGCTTTATGACATTACGCACACCCTTTCGCAACTCAGTTCCTTGTTGGAGGTATTTAGGAATCTCAAATATGCTCATGCTGCAACCATGGAGGAGGGCTTTAAACATGAACTACACCTCGAGTTGCGGCATTCGAAAACGATTAACTGCATAGACGATTCGCCATAGGAACCCGTGCCTTTATCCGGTTTACGCGATTATCGGGTTTACGCGATGACCTGATTTACGTGATTATCGGGTTTACGCGATTACCCGCTTTACGCGATTGCCCGGTTTAGGCGATTATCGGGTTTATGGGATTACCCCGCATCCGTTAAACGTTAAAGAACAATAAAGGATTTCAAATAATTTATGTTTATGCAAATGACTTCGTTCTTTATTTCTTTCTATAGACACAGCAGTTTATATTTATTTTCTGCATTAGTATGACCTTTGCATGACCTTTAACTTTGGGGCAAAACTTGCTGAAGGGATACTGTTCACTTTGCTCCTCACCGACTCAATTTTAGACTGCATTCACATCTCCCGTGATCGGAATGAAAATCGTTGCGACATCCAACGCCCCCATGAAAGTGACCAAAAATTTACCACTGACGTCTTTACGTAATAGTATGCATTTAAAACGCAGTCTCAAATTTTCAAACATCGCCAGGAGTGTGAATGCAGCCACTAACCCCCCACCGTCGGGAGTGTGAATGCAGCAATTTACTCCCCACCGTCGGGAGTGTGAATGCAGCCACTAACTCCCCACCGTCGGGAGTGTGAATGCAGCCACTTACTCTCCACCGTCGGGAGTGTGAATGCAGCCACTAACGCCACCTAGGAAGTAAGTATTGCGATATGAACCTGAAAGTGATATATTGCAATGTCCGGACACAAATATATAAGCGAAACAAACGTTAACACAGTTGCATACTTTATGTTTTTCAAAGCGCCACATCGACTTTATATTACAAGACAAAGCTACACGAGGACGAACTAGAACTACAGCCACGTGTACTGAATACACATCAGAACTCGACGTGTCGAACTGTGAACACAAGCCGATACAGTTCCGGCCAGGTAAAGTCCGAGCTTCACATGCAGTAACTGTTGTTAACAATATAAACTTAATTGACTTAGATTCGATGGAAAAACTCAACTGTTGTTTGGACGCCTGGATTTACGTTTGCGGCCTGGTGACAACAAAGAACACAGCGCTTATCCAGGCTCTTTCGTGACAGACGCCATTCAAAATCTGGGGCCGTATTCATAGCGCACAACTAGCTCACTCAGCAGTGATACTCGAGCCAATGATACTGTATTAGCTGGCAGCACTGCTGGCTCTAGCATTGTTTTCTGAACTCTTACTTTGTTTATATCCCTGTGAGGTGTCAATTGCGTTCATATTTAACGCCACCTGAACAATTTATTTTACAAAACCAACAACATATTGAACTTAAATTGAACTGATGCTTGAAAAATACATACAGTTCTAAGTTGTAGTTTAATCCAATCATGTATTTTTACAGTAAGTATTTTTGAGAACCTTACAAGAAGTACAACAACTGCGAAGTACAACACGATCTCCTTTTTCAATTTAAATTCGAAATAAACTTTAAATTTAAAACAACATCAGACATCCTATTATCATAGATACTAGGCTTTCTTTAAGTTTCTCCTCTGCAAATTCAAGAAAACTTAGCAAGTCCCCTTGTCGTAAAGCAGGTTTATTTAATACCTACACAGTTCATTTCGTACTCAACTATATAGTACACGCTGCACCAAGCTTGTTTCAAAATTACCCCCCCCCCCCACCCCCCCTCCAACACCCAAATATTGAGAACTTTGCGTTCATTGACCACCAAATGTGCAGAACACCGATATTTTATTCACTGTAAATGAATGCAAATGAGTGATGACTAGCCTGGACCAACCTCACAATACCCATCAATGCAACTGGCTATAAGGCTGCAACTCGCTATGACGTTACAACGTTATAAACTCGTTACAACCCGCTATAACGTTACAAAGCGCTATAACAGTGCAACTCGTTAATACGTCACAGTGCGCTATATAACGTTACACAATTCGCTAAAACGCTACAACCTGCTATAACGTCACAACGCGCTATAACTTACAATGGCTTATAACTCACAACTCGTCGTAACTTACACCTCGCCACAGCAAATCATAATTTGACGAGTCAGTGGAGCCAGGATCCAATCCTTCGTACAGACAGCGATGGCACAAGTGACACTACAAGTCACACGTGACAAGTCACACGAACCATACGCAACATACACACACACCGCGCACCTTGACAGTCCTTTTAAATACACACACGTGCCAAATAAATACAGGAGTGGAACAGCAATAGGGTTACACTGGTCCCACACATGCACACTACACCCAGAGAGAAGCAGACGGGTAACACTGGCTTTTACCACGCACAGCCACATCCCGACTTCTATATTCTAAAGTAGTTCCCATATATGAGTTGATTTTGATGTTGATTTTGTTGTCCGACTGTTTTTTTTTTTTTGTTTTTTTTTTTTTGAAACAAAAAACAAACAAAAAAAACTGTTGAACTACTGTGGTTTTCAACGGGGTGAACCACAGATTCTCAGCCTACCCCCTCCCTTCACACCCTTGAACAATCCAGGGTTGTTTGCATCTAGTTGACAAGTCGCTATCTGCTCAGGGGCACGATTTGGCTCAGCTTATCAGCTTCATCTTCCGCACTCTGTTCGCTACAATTAGATAGGTTTTTGTCATGAAATGCATTACTGTTGGTTACAGCCCGTTGTTTAGTCGTTCAGGCTCGGAAAATGCACCAAATCTTACAATTACGCAAGCAAACAAAAACACACACACAAAATGCTTATTACAGAGAACCAGAGCAACACTCGCACATCACATAATCCGATAATCTACGTACAGGGATACTCTAAGATTATAAACACATGTTCACAAAACATTTCCATGCTTTCTTCAGGACTTTTTACAGATGCGGCGAAATTAGAGCGAATCTCTGTCTTTTTCATCTTTTCATCCACACGTGCGAATAACTTCTTTTATGTGCAGCTTTGTTTCACTCTAAGCAGTGTAGGCCCAGCAAAATATCAAACTAAAAATGTGAACAAGATAAAATTAGGATTCCAAGCTTATGCCTGTTTTCATAAAAAAATGTACACATCTTTCCCTATGGTTAATCCATAACCTCCTGAATACATGAACACACCACTGACTACTATTAATAAATTATCACAAAACATAAAATATTGTAAACAATAATAAATTATCGCCACGCAGAAGTCATTTAAATGAAAAAAAAAAATGATTGCAGGCGATCGAGTGTTTTCCCATAAGATATTTACGTTACAGCGGATTTGTAAAATCAACGGCTTTTCAAAGCTGCTGACAATCTCGGTGACTTTGTAAAATCCACTGAAATTTCCAGTGGATGTGTCACATTTCTAGGGCGTGATACCAGCGACTTTACATTTACATAGGCGAAACAATGACGTCACACAGCCCCTGAGATTTTTCAGCGACTTTGTAAAGCCGCTGATTTGACGGATCCAGGTTTTTTTTTTTTTTTTGGTCACCGGAGAATTTTGAACAGTATGAAATATTAATAATATAAAACCAAAATTACAGGAACGAATTAACAGGCCAACCTCTTGTTTGTATATCCTCGGCATTACACTCAAAGTCTAAATTCTAAGATGATAATAAATTTTACGATGGTAATAAATTTTATAAAGGCAACAAAGTCCACGATGGTAATAAATTTAGCAGATTGAATCTAGAATGTACTCATAAGGCAATGCCGCTGGGTTTTTTGGGTTCCAGTCACTAGCTGCAATCACTTTTTCTGATCTGAATGACTTCTCATATTTGTACAGGAACTAATCACAACTAGAGCCACAGTCTTTTGTGTTTTCACACTGTTTCGTGAACGGGACCCTGCGCGTATCCGCTTTCTTGTCTCGTATGGATTCTCTCCAGAAAACAGTCACTGTATTCTACTGTGATGATCTCACAAACATACTTCAGTTACACTGCTTTGCTTCCATAAAAACACGCACACACATCAACAGGAATGACACTTTTGATTATGAATAACTTACATCTCCTACGCATA
This sequence comes from Protula sp. h YS-2021, assembly GCA_949752745.1. Taxonomy (NCBI): domain Eukaryota; kingdom Metazoa; phylum Annelida; class Polychaeta; order Sabellida; family Serpulidae; genus Protula; species Protula sp. h YS-2021. Next base: position 29,050,846 of record OX457030.1, read on the forward strand.
AGGGCTAAAATAGAAAACATTTAGTGTATATACACACAACTGTGTAAACAGTTCAGTCATGCTACCGCACAGGTAGGGAATTGTTAGGCGTGAATTTCTCAACCTCGGGTCTAGACTTGCTTTCCCCGAAATTGGAAGTCACGGGAAACCAGATCTGATCCTTGCTTGATATAATCAGCGCAGATGTAAGTAACACTGGTCGCATCACCATATAAGGGAATTAATTCTACACAACTGTTTGAACACAAGTCATCTGATCTACAGTGAAGGGCTGACTATTCTTAAAACCTCCACAGCACATGACGTCTATTAAGTAGTAACCCAAGTCTATTATTTCAAATTTTCCTAGAAAGATTAAAATTCACGAGTACAACAAACGATATTGGAAGGTCTTTTTCACACAGCAACTTCTAAAAGTTGGCTTATTTTCCATACAATCGTTCACGTCCCATTTTAGCGATGTTTTATGGAAGCAATTTTGGACGTGCCCCAAGGCAAAATGTATTTCTTCGCACTTTGAGCGCAGTACCCCCAGTTCGCTTTTTATCTAGATTATGGGTGCATGTAGTCGATTCCTACTAAACACCACAGTCGATAAATTTATCACTTATTTCCCCCGAAATAATGAAATTCAGAGCGATATTTTTAAGATTTCAGATCGTTAATTTGTTGACTATAAATCTATTTGTGTGAAGTTTGACAGACTAAATAATAAATAATGCACACGATAAATAGCAACACACAAGGCAGGCATAAAAACGAATACAATTTATGCAAAGAAATGTGCTTATTCCCGCATAATGTTAATAGAATATACTCATATTCACAATGTGAACAATGTTTCTTCTCCCTTGTCCGAGAGGTGTAAGGAAAAAGCAGGCAAATACACTTGTAAAACACTTGCCTTATAAACTCAGTGTGTATAAATAAATAACATGCTTATACGCACAGTGAACACAGGTTACTGGAGCTTTGTACAAAACATGGCTATAAGGGAAACGGGGACTGCCTCCTTCGTACGGCATCGAGATTATATGTACAGGGTCTCGGTGGACACGAAACAACCCTTTTACGGGAGGAGTATGCTTGCAGTATTATATTTACATTTCGCATCACTATTTTGTTGAATACAAAAAAGACAACAACCATTCCTCCAAAATCCGCCACAGAACTGCGGCACCAAAGCTGAGTACATACATACCTGCTGAAGCTAAAACTGCACTATTTAGGCCACCAATTTTAGTCTGTGGATTTCGTGAGGCCAACAGGTATTTTTCCAACGTGTTGCGAATCTTTCTGCGTGCTAGTTTCCTTTTTTTTTTCTGTTGCTATTATTTTTTGACACATTAGTGATCAATTTCAGTACCTACACAGTACCTACACAGTACACTAATCGCGCTAAATATACAGCACAGTACTGTTGTTCTTAAAAGAGACAATACCTGAAGAAAAAATCACGTGATCAACTCACTTTGAAATATAGCACTAGTACTCGCTTTTTTTGTCTTTTTTTTTTTCTTGGCTCTTTACATTTTGCCTTTGTAAAGGCACCTGAATCTTAGTATCTTTGTATTCCTAAATCACATTTTTTATATTATGTTTTTTTCTTATAGTACAAATGTCAACACCGACTAGAAACGAATCACTGAAAACGCGCACTCAGTTAGGGTTGAGATCTGGCTCAAATTTCATATTTACCTAATCGAATTAAACAGCCGTGCCGGTTTATCGCTTAAGCATTTAAAATTCGAAGCCAGCCCTACACTACAACGTAGTTTACAACACAAACACTCGTAAAATCCTCACAGAGCGCAGACCGAAATCACACGTATATTTTCTTTAAGTTCCCTAATTCCCGAAGAAAAACGAGAAATAACGAGATTCAACGCAAAACTATTTTTTTCCTTCCTGAGGACCAAAATATAATACAAAACAAATTCAAAATTGCAATAGTCCTTTTTTTCATACTTCACGCGAAACATCAAACAATTTGAAGTCAGTTTGTTTTAAGCACACAGCTATCACATATAAATGCTATGGTTGACGTGGTACACCTCTCTCACACGGGTTTCTTTGTATAAAAAAACAAAAACCCCAAACTGACCTACACAAATACTCGAACAATAAAGGTATAAAAGTGTTAGTACTACGTGTACGTTGAATACATAATCTATACTTGTCGCATCACCGACGTCGGCAAACTACGTCATAACCACATGCAGTTCTTTGCGTGAGCTGTCACATTCAGGCGGTTTCGCCTTTTCAAAGCTTCTTTTGACTGTACTTTGAGATAACTCAGAAATTTTTTTTTTTTCCAAAAATGTATGCCGACGGAGATCATTACGTAATACGATAAACTGGACTCCATTCGAATGAGTGGTGTTTTTTTTTTCTTTTCTAAATGCTCTGTGCGCAACAGACCTCTGCTAACAGACTTATCCTCCGCGGCTCTCTTTTATTCGTGCAATCAATCAAATTAGCCAATTGTTTTTCGCCTACTTGGTAGCAGAAAGAATCTGAAAACTGGTAATATCGCCCTCTCGTGAAAAAGACTAATAAAGCTCCCGCTGACGACTGACTGACGCTGACACCTTTTGTTATTATTTGCTGGCATCAACAAAACCAGGTTGTTTCAAGTTAGGATCATATTTTATGCCCTGCAGCCACTTTCCGCTCCACTCTCACAGGATTGGTCGTAAACTGCGCCACCTATGACGTCACTCCTCATCTTCCTTGGCTCCATTTTGGTGACACTGTTGGACGCGCGCCGGCTGACGTCATGAGGAATTGGATGACGTCATGAAGAATTGGATGACGCGTTCCGATGCGTATTAAGAGAATCAATCAATCCCTTGTTATACAGCGCTTGTATTCTTTGCTCCACCGATTCACGATCTACACGGAATAAACACATATTTTTTTGAAGCTTACATTCTATTGAACTAAAACAACTGACGCTTTCCTGGAATGACTTAAATAGTCTTAAAACACATCAATGAAACAGACCATAAACTTACTGTAACAGGTGATTTCTTAAATACGTACTTAACTAAAAAAAGAAAAAAAATGTCTCTATTAGAACTGTGGCAAATATTATTATCTTAACTATTTTTTCTTAAGTAAAAGAAAAGTAAAAGACTGAAAGAATCTATGTTAACTTTGAAGTTTATCAACATCATGCAGTTTAATCAATGTTAGTTGTTAGTGTAATGGGTTACGGCTTTTCGCCATATTGGCTCAACGGGTGCAAAAACGTGGTTATATCTGAGTGGCGAGGGTTGGGGGAGGGGAAGGGGGGAAGGTTGGGAGGTGTTATTCGCCTCGATACTGCCTGAGCCATCAATGTCTATTTGATGACCACGTAAAGTACGACTGCTGTCGAGAATAAAGCGAGGACAAGCACCCCGAAATGGTGTGTTCCAACTTCAGAATAATACTCCCACATGACAACGCAATGATGCGAGACAACAGCTCCAAGGGTCTCTACCCGGCAGTTACTGTTTCTACTCGGGATAAGCCCAAGCTTGGGCGTTATTCCGGAGCAACTGAGGACATTTTCTGAGTAGCTTTGAAAGTATCACGTATACGAGTTTCCAATGCTGCATCGGTCAGAAATGAGGGCAAATGTCCAATGAATGAATAGTACATTCAAAACGCATTCAGCCGGAAGACCCGCATGTTAACTTGCGAAACAAACCCACGTTTCCGATGCATGTAGCATCGAAACCAAACATACAAGCATGACCTAGGGGAAGCGTCGCACAGTTGTGCGAATTTTTACGTCATTTTTTCTACAACAAGCCTCCCCTTCACCGAAATGGCCCATAGTTCAAGCGGCCAGAAGAAAGTCCTTTATTTATTTTGTGTGCTGTGCCGCTCAATGAGGTTTTCCGGAGCACGAAAACTCGGAAAGCTGTTCCTACACAGGACGATCCCTATGTCATGAGTGCAATTAAGATCTATCCGACCGACAGTCCTTGTTGTTTCAGCCAACACTAACCCCCCCCCCCCCCCCACCAACCCACCCCAACCCCCGGCTTCGTTAACGCGTCGCTCTCTGTTTTGCATTTTTTTAGGGAGACTTTTGTGACCATTTAATGCATGGAGCAGGGTTCTGATGGCTGTTAGCTTACACTTGTTGAGTACTTCCTTGTCCTTGTCGTCGTCGGCCTTCTCCGCCAGGCTGTGCAACAGTATGTGCGCGTTTCTGTAGTGGTGGAAACACTGAAAAATAAACCGCAAACAGCGTTACATACGGCGCCCTAATTTGTTTAATAAGTTGCATTTTTTTCTCAATTAAATACTGTTTTATATATATATATATATACATATATATATATCCCTAATTTCACAGATTCCCTGTAACATATATATGTTGGGCACAATTTTTAAATCCGAACAATTCATAAATTGTGCTGCACAGTTTTTAAATTTATAAACGGGCCGACCATTTAAAAATGGGTTGCCCATTTATAAATGGGCAACCCATTTTTAAATAGTCGGCCCGTTTTTAAATCCAAATTGCCGACAATTTTTAAATTGTCCTGCATAATTTTTAAATATTTTCAGTTTTTAGCTTCTCTTTCTTTGGGTTCTTGGATTTAAAAATTGTGCCCAACATATATGTATATTAAAACATATTCGGTTTTACTACTCTCACACGAAAATTTTTCAGCTTTTGATTCGCAATTTTTTATGGATTTCCCCCCCCCCCAATTCTTGTTAATTATTTCATTGATTTAGACATGAACAAAGCGCCAAGAGAAAATTATGTGGACATTTACAATTACCTCCTGCGGATTTCCAAATAATTCACCTAAGGCCGCCGTTTGGCACTGAAACAAAAAGTGACCATGTTGATTAATTTCTCAGCTTCACTAAGTTCACTTATCATTTCACAGAACTACTTTTTCATTTTTTCTTTTTTTTTTTAAATATGTGCGCTTTTTATTTTTCGGTCACCCTGCAGTCATTACATATAGTGATGTCTGTTACACCATAGTCAACCCAACAAAATGCCAAGAATGCCAAAACTCTTAACTGAATAAACCGCTAAGAAATGAAACCGAAACCAAACACAAAACCCTTCACCGAAGAAAACAGCTAAGGAATTAATCTGAGACCAGACACGAAGGCCAAAACTAACCATTTCAATAGCGTAGGAATAAATAATCCTGTCAGCAGTGTGCGCCATATCCGTGGCGTTCATATTGGCGTTGTCCAGCACGCCGAGCTTGTGAAGCTCCTTACAGCGCATCAGGCATTTGTGATAGTGTTGCGTCATCTCCGTCAGAACTACAACACAACACAACACATCACAACACATCTCCGGATACATCATTACGTCACTGCACCATTGCTCAAGTGCTACAGTTAGTTACATCACATGTTTAAAAAAAAATCCAAGACAATTCTCTTGTGCATAACACTTACACACATTATTCAATTACATCGTGTTGTGAACAATGAATCAGTTCAATCACTTTCTCGCTTGATTTTTGCAGTCACTCGAAGTGGAGAGGTTTTGGAAACTATTTTGTTTATTTACTGTGTATTGATTTGTACCTATTCATTATGTTTTTTTTTTTTTGGCTTTATTATTTATTTGGTACTTTTTTTATTATTTATTACGCATTAATTTATATCATTTAATGCGCGTTTATTTATATTATTTATTGTGCATTTACTTATCTCACACATTTCATTCTCGTAATTTCCCAGCAGCTGATTTCACAGTATGACACCACTTCAAACGAACTCATAAACTAAAAGCATTCTGCGTCTTTCAAAATACATTTGAAGAAAACAACACCGCTTGTCTGCCCCGACAGGTTGTTATAAAACAGATGACCTCTGCTGAGGTCTATCTGTTATGTACAAACACAGAGCGGATGGATATTTTAAGAAGTAGTTCCTCTTTTTATGAGTACTATTTTCGCAGAATTCCCAGTAGGTGTGCGGAGTAAAAAGGTGTTACACACAAGAGATCGTACCGCCGTAGAGGTTGGCTGCTGCGTGACAACAACAGACCGCACTGCCGTAGAGGTTGGCTGTTGGACAACAACGGCCCCCGATACACTTACTCGTTTTAACGACAGTGGAGGGATGTAGACGCTTGTACTGGATCTCATCCTTGGCCATCTGGATCGTCGCCCCCAGAAGCTGCAAGGCCCTGATCATCAGCATGAGCTCCTCCAGCCGGTTCTCATCCAGCGGCGAGCAGGCCGTAGGATTCGCACAACCCGTATTGTTCAGTTCCTTGTCTAATACTATGTTCTCAAAGTTTTTGCCTATGATGGACTCGGAGAGAATACTGCTCTTGACATTCGCGATCTCCACGATGCACTCCACTAACGCCAAGATGAAGTTGATCTTGTGCACTGTGTCGTTGTGAGTCGACTGAAAGGGAATATACATATATGTATATATATAAACTCAAACTTTATCCACTCTTTTTCGGGCACCGTATATTTTATGTTTAAAATACGTTAGAAATTTAATGTTTTTTGTTCATTTATCCGTTAGAAAAAGATTTTCGATGATCACTGTAACAGTTTCGATTGAATGCTTTAACTAAAAATTAAAAACTAAATGAGTTCACTTATTTTTTTTCCTTTTAATCTGAGCCTTGAACATAAAGGAAAAATTTCGCAACAGACTTACATCCATGAGAGTTTCTTCTGCCAAGTCCGGAGCAATGAAAGACACTGGCCCTTCCATCTTCGGTGACGATTCCGTAACGATTCCTATCGACTCGGGAGTTTCCGTAACACTATATTTCCGAACTCGCGTCAAAGACGTGTTGGAACCAGCGCGATGCAGCGAGCCATTGGATCCCCCAAACGGCATGGTGAGTACCCCTGGCGGCGACTGCGCTAAATTGAAAACCCCGCCGGGAGAGGCGCCCAGGTTCAAAACGGCGCCACCTGGTGACTGGTTGTTCCCCAGAATACCGGGAGGTGTTTGGGCTGTAAGCTGTGCTGCCAATCCTATAGATAGATCGATGCACAGATAGATAGACAGACACACAAACAGACAGGCAGGCAGATAGACAGACAGAGATAGACAGATGGGTGGTTGGACACATTTGTTTAAACTCCACGATAAATGCTAGTTTGTTTGTTTTTTTTCGTTAACCAGCAGATTATCTTTTTTTCAGTTTCAGTTAATGAGTATTTTTAGTCGGACGTATCTGTGGATGATTAACTTTGTGATTGTAAAGCGCTGAAATTTATAGACGTTTTGCAAAGTGGAAAGTTTTCAGGCCTAGAAAAATTTGACAGAATCGCTGAAATACGCATTCATGAATATTAGATATCGTAAAGCCGTTAATTTGACAGATCCGCTGTGACATATACATGTGTCATCACTGCGTCTCTCTTCCAACAAACCGATTTCATTTATGAATTCGAACCCCGCGACCACAAGCTCCCATCTGTAAGAGAAGCACTCGTACCGGAAGTAGGCGGAGAAGGAATGGAGGTCTGTAAGGCCGCCCTGACGAGCTGCTGGGTGAGTGTGCTGCTGTGCGGGTTGTGACGCCCCACGCCCGTGTCTGCCATGTCCGCGCTCAGCGGCCGCACCGCGCCCTCTGTCGCGTAAATAACGTCAACATTTAGCGTTGCACATGCGTCATAGTGCACAACGCCCTCTGTCGCATAAATAACGTCAACATTTAGCGATACACATGCGTCATAGTGCACAACTCCCTCTATCGCATAAATAACGTCAACATTTAGCGATGCACATGCGTCATAGTGCACAACGCCCTCTGTCGCATAAATAACGTCAATATTTGGCGATGTACATGCGTCATAGTGCACAACGCCCTCTGTTCATAAATAACGTCAACATTTAGCGTTGCACATGCGTCATAGTGCACAACTCCCTCTATCGCATAAATAACGTCAACATTTAGCGATGCACATGCGTCATAGTGCACAACGCCCTCTGTCGCATAAATAACGTCAATATTTGGCGATGCACATGCGTCATAGTGCACAACGCCCTCTGTTCATAAATAACGTTAACATTTAGCGTTGCACATGCGTCATAGTGCACAACTCCCTCTATCGCATAAATAACGTCAACATTTAGCGATGCACATGCGTCATAGTGCACAACGCCCTCTGTCGCATAAATAACGTCAATATTTGGCGATGCACATGCGTCATAGTGCACAACGCCCCCTGTCGCATAAATAACGTCAATATTTAGCGATGCGCATGCGCCATAGTGCACAACGGCCTCTGTCGCGTAAATAACGTCAACATTTAGCGATGCGCATGCGCCATAGTGCACAACGCCCTCTGTGGCATAAACAACGTCAACATTTAGCGATACACATGCCTCATAGTGCACAACGCCCTCTATCGCATAAACAACGCCAACATTAAGTGATGCGTCAATTTAGCAAATATTACGTGCACACGTTGATGTTTCACAACCAATGAACATATCCCGCAATAAATACAACAGTTATAAAATGTTTTCACAAATTGACTACATACGGCTCACTACAACTTGATAGCGCACTTGCGAAGTTGGGTACAAACTTGAGCTAGCCGCTAATGTGCAGACACTTGTTGTCAGTAACTGTCACTATGATCTGCTTAAGGAATAAACAAACACCGGAAGCCCAGTTTCTGTCTCACCTTGTACATGGAAGCCCACTGCCCCTATATCCGGACACGTCCGCGTTCGACCCCGCTGCCGCAGCACGGACGTCTGTTCTTGTACTGTGGGCACTGTGGGTAGCGCGGGAAGATTCTGGCGGCTAGGCGAGCCGGCGATCGTCGGTAATGGCGGCGTACCAGACACGCTGGGCATAGTACTGACGCGAGAAAACCCGGCTGCAAATCATCAAATATACCCCCTCGATTTATTCCGAAGCTCAAAACAGAAAGTGAAGCCTTCAGAATGACCATGACGCTTGAATACGCGCCTGTTTTTCATGTACGTTCTCTAACAAAGTACCCAATACATGTGGTAACATACCTTCTTTTCTCTAAAACTTACCCGCTATTTAACGTTGAGCATTTGGTTTTACACTTTTCTATTTGTCTAGCTTTTTTTAATCCACTCACCTATGGTAGACCTCCGCGGTGACGGCGGGGTCTGGTGCGGCGGGTTGATGTTGGCATAGTGCGGATGCCCGGCGCCCCCTTGCGGCGGGGTGCCTACGTGGAACTGGACCCGCGGAGGTGAGCACGACAGCCTTGGCGCGCTTCCGTAGGCCACCCCGGCATTGCTGCCCGTGCTCTGGCCATGAGAGCCAATCGATGACGGCTTAAATGCAACCCAAATTCCTCTTTTTCCTCCATTTTTTCGTTTTTTTTTTATTTTTATATATATATATTATTTTTTAGTTTTTGTTTTTAAGCAGCCAGTTACAGAAACTGATGCCTTGAATACACCTGCTACATTGAGAAAAGAAATTTTATTACTCTTTTAATCAAAATGAACAGAACAACGACATATTTATGTACCAGAAGTGCTGAAGTAGTGTATAAGATACTGAAGTACTACATCAGGTAATGAAGAACTACAGCAGTACTGCATGAGGTACTACATGAGTAGCTAAGTACTGCTTGAGGTACTTAAGTACCACATACGGTACTGAAGTAGCACATGAGGCACGGAAATCCAGCACTGACATACCCTGGGTGAGACAGGCGAGTACTTGTCGCTGTAGGTACCAGGGGAGGGAGACTGACCAATACTCTGCTGAATCATCTCGTAATTCTTACGCTGTGTGGGCACCGGTATGGGCTCCGACGACGGCCGCCCAGAAACAGGCACCTGAGCGACGACAAAGCACTACCTTAACCCAGGTCGTAGTTTTATTTTATTTACATTGCAAAAGCCCTTTAATTCCCAATATGAAATTAACACACTTCTTATTGCAACCAATTCGATTTTAAATTTTCTGGTAGCCTTTTTTTTCCGGATGTTTTTTATGAAACTTTCTAAACACTGTCAGTAACATGTGCGTGACGTGTTTACCTCCATTGGAAGCGTTGAGGGGCGGTTAGGGCTAGTGCTTAGGTTTTCCGGTGAAGGCTGGTTCGCCCTGCTGTGTGCGCCTGTACCCGGCACTGCGATTGGTGCAGACTTCTCTTTGGCCACATCACTGAAGATAGCGTTGAGGTCCACTTGTTTTGCCGCAGTTCCATCTTGTTTAAATACATATTATTATTTAATCTTGTATTTATAAAGCGCATGTAGTTTGCAATATTCAACAATTAACACTAACTTACCTTTACTATTTAACAACTTAACAACTTCTACAATTTAATATCCACTATAACTTGAACAACTGCTGTAGTCCCCTGAATTGCAATTATTATTATTATTTTTTTTTATTACTTCGAACACACATATCTTTTTATTTATTTCCACTTTTTTTCTATAATTTTAATTAACGATACCGCCATAAAGTAACCGACATAAAGGCTACCCTGCTGGATAAACAACACCTCTCTGTAACAAGCCATTGCAGAGAGCACAGCACAAACCGGAATACAAGATGTCGGTCCCTGACTTCGAAATTGGGTCATGATCAAAATAAAATTACGTGTATCTATCCGTTGTGGTAGGTCATATATAGTGAATCTGTGAAATCAATGACTTTACTGACATTTGCAGTGAATCTGCCAAATGTATATAACAAATTAATCATGCTGTTTGCAGTTGATGTATGTATTGCCAGCACTTAATGTAAGACGGTTACCTATTAAGCACGCTGCATGGCTTCTATTTATGATTAAATGACATTAAACGATTTTACTTCAACGCTGAGGGCTGTCATTGTTTTTATGATAATAAACAACATTTTCTGAAAAATGTTGCTAAAATGTGTAATTTCCCATATATTGTCCCAATCTGACAGATTCACAGTAATATAGAGAAAACAGATCATCTGGTTGGGAGTCGTTGAACGGACGGACAACACCCAAAGCCAATGGTCTCCCCCTTTGGCCGGGGAGACGTAATTCCACAACGCAATCAGACACGCTTGTTTTCACGTACCTGGGTTATTTGTGGGCAAATTATCGGGCACGAGCACGAAGCCTTCTTGTTCCATGGGCACCTCATTACCGGACTCGTCCATGGGCTCGGGCAGCACAGGCTTGTACGACATCTTGCCCACCGTCACGACGCGGCTTGGGATTCTGCTTGGTACAGGCGGCGGCAGCTCCGGTTGCCTGGGCGGTGTCTCCGCCATCTTGCTGGACAGCGGGGACGCGCTGATGGCTTGCATCACCGGAGATTCGCTCACCGAAGCTTTTGAGCGGCTCCGCGGAACGGGTACTGGTTCCGAATACTGTTTCTTAGGTTGCATAAAGACGTGGCTGAAGAAGTCTTCAAAGTCAATTCTGTCCTTGGCGTTTCGCTTTAACAGACGCATTAGAAGATCGCGAAGCTCTGGGCTTGTTCCGGCAGGGATGACCGGGGCCAGATTGGCGTTGCGTTCATAGTACTGTTTGAGCTGCTGCGGTGTTTGCGCCTGGAATGGGGCCTTCCCAGTGAGGCATTGGTAGACGATGGTGCCCACGCTCCACAGGTCAGCCTTGGCACAGTACTGAAGCGACATGATTACTTCCGGCGCCTAAAAAAAAAAAAAGAACTTACACGTGCAATTTCACCAAATTTTTATTTTTAAGACACTCGATCATATATATGCACATAACTCCAATTTTGCAGCCACAAAACTTCCGCTGCAAAATGTGGACTCTCGAATCAACATTTCGAGTGCATCTCGAGTCCATCAACGGAGTCACCACCTTCAGCTAATTACCATGTACATCGGTGAGCCAGATTCACACACTTACCATGTACATCGGTGAGCCACAATCAGCCACTTACCATATACATCGGTGAGCCACATTCAGCCACTTACCATGAAAATCGGTGAGCCACATTCAGCCATTTACCATGAAAATCGGTGAGCCACATTCAGCAACTTACCATGTACATCGGTGAGCCACATAGCGTCGCTGCCATTACGCCATCCTGCAGAAATCTGGCGAACCCAAAATCCGCTGGAAAAAAAATAAGTGTCACAAGTGGTTCTTGTTGGGACAGTCTTACGCAAAACAAAACCGCAGCACCCCCAATTAACGGTTTCCGCACACATTGCAATGATTATCATTTCAATGCTTTCTTGGTGAGGGTGAAACATGAAATTCCTGTCCTGCCTCCCAACCCCCCTTCCTCCACCCCCCTCCCCTCGAAAAAAAATGTTCACAGCTGTCTGCACAGAACAATTATTATACTTCAGCTGCTGCAATGTTTGAATAAAGGTCTGTATCACAATGCAAATATCGTGATTATTTCTGTGTAAGTAACCACACTACATTGACCAAAATCTCAGCCTACCTATCTTCAATCGGATGGTTGATGGTGGCGGGTTGGCCTCGCCCGAATGACAGAGTAGAATGTTCTGCGGCTTTAAGTCTCGATGCACAACCCCCTTACCGACAAGCGCCTTCACTGCCGCCGCTAGTGTACCAAGCAAGAATTATCGGCTTTCAGTCACATCATGTTGCATTTTCAATGCGTGATTCTATTCTATACATGCCAACTTCACATTTAATTGAAAATCTTATCTTGGAGTAAAAAAAGCCACAAGGCAGAATATAAAACCCCCGATGTAAAATTCACTCTGGTGAATTTCTTGCCAATTTTATTAATTACTCCTTTCGACAAGCAAACTGTTTTTTTTTTTTTTTTTGTTTCCTTACTTTTTTTCAGGAGAAAAGTAACACCACTTGTTCTTTTGTTTATTTATTATTCAAGACCAAAAAAACTTAAACACCTAAAATCAAAAAAAAAAAAAAAAGAAGAAATCCACTAACTGTGACCCAGAACAGAGGTCGGATAAAACAACACAACGTACCTATTTGCCGTAAAAATAACGAAATTGTATCCTCGCTCAAAGTCCCTTTCACTGAAAAATAAGCATATGTGAAGGATATATATATGTTACAGGGAATCTGTGAAATTAGGGATTTCATGAAATCCCTAGTGGATTCGTGTAATAACTTGCTCAATCAATTCCGATGTGTTTATTGAGAATTTTCATGTTTGCAATGTAGTATTTAACCGGATTTTATAGTAGAATTTGAATTAATATACTCAAAGCACTCGATTGCCAAACTATCATTCATGAGATACTTCAGTACCCGAATTTAGCGACATTTTTTAACTTACGTCACATTTCACGCCAAATTCTGTTATTTTGGATGGTAATGTTATAAATTCAATTCCTTTCGATTTGAAAAGGGGTACACAGATTTGAAGAACCACTGAACAGCCTTTCTGAATGGATAATTTTTCAAAATAGTTTTATAATCAACATGAGCTTATTCATTACACGAATTCCCTAGGGATTTCGTGAAATCCCTAATTACACAGATTCCCTGTAACATATATATATATGCGTGTAAGAGTGTTCAAAACAAGTACTAAAAACGTTTTATTTGTTTTTTACGAAAACATTAGCCAAAAGACCTTCCTTATGCAGAATTCTTTTCCTTTTTACGTCACTTCCTCGTATTTCTCTCTGTCGGTGTGATGAACCTACAGCAGTACTTAAAACAATCCATCAAACAAGCTGCCCACTTCTACATTCTTTTCTGTTAAATATGACCCGTCCCACCCCCCCCCACTCCACCCCCGCCGCCTTGCGATAAACAACATCGGGTTTTATCAGTACAGTACCTTGTAGATAGTCGGCCAGATCGCCGCCATTGCAAAACTACAAATAAAAATAAATAAATGAAAATAACAATAATTTTACACCAAAATGCTTCAAACAACCTATTCAATTGTTAGTCCACGCAAGGAAAAAATACCTGCTTGTTGCAGCTGTGATTTGGAAGAAAACAGCACACTTTGCTTTCATGCCACTGGTACTGTATATGATAAAAGTAGACATTCAAAACACTCACCTCCATGACTAGATAAACATGATGAGAGGTTTCCTGGAATTGAAAAAAAAAACCAAGCAATTGACATACAATATGCGAGGTTTTATATCCTTTTGAAAAAAAACGCCTTTTTTTTAACTTTATCCCACTTGACGCAATAGTTTTAGTTATTACACCATTTAGCTTTCGCATTATGAATACACCATTAGTTGCTACTTGATGTTTATTTAATTAGTCGAGGTGACGTCACAACACACCAACGCTTGAAATATTATAAATACTTTGTGAAAGGACGCTCTGTATGTTTACAGTGACACAGACCTTACAATCCAATAAGCCAACGACATTCTCGTGCTTGAGATGGGACAGTTCCTGCAACAAAGCAACACATCAGGTGATGATAATAACCAGATACCGGATATGGTAACGATAATAAATACACACCGAACAAGATAATGATAATAACTGCATACCGGGCGCGGTAATGATAACTTCACGCCGGACTGGGTAGTGATTACTTCACCCCGGATATTGTAATGATAATTAATACACACCACACACCAGATATGATTATGATAATACATACACGAGGACAAGATAATGATAATACATCCCGGACAGGGTTATGATAATAAATACGCCCCGGACATGGTAATGATAGTAAATACCCCCCGGACACAGTAATGATAATAAATACTCATCACACAACAGTGATACATTCGACTTTTATCAAGCAACGAAGTGATACCCCAAAAAATAAACTTCATTTTTTTTATTCACCGGAATTAATGCAAGTAAATACCACTTTTAGCACAATGTTCGAAACAATGCAGAAAAACATAGAATATCTTAAATATTACCATTCATAAAATTTCAAAGACCAAAAAAAAAAAAAAATTAAAGAAACAACTAAGTACAATAAGCAAACTATTACCTTTAATATCTTTATTTCCTTACTTAACAAGGCAGCTGATTTCGCCAGGTTCTTTTTTGTGATACATTTAATAGCAACTTTTTTGTCGGGATCCTGTAAAAAACATGAGATTGGCTATATCGTACTATAAACTGCCTCGCTTTATACAGAGATTAGTATGTAAAACTGCTCAAACGGAGAACAATTAAGACAGTACTCTCGACAACGTTCACATCAAGTTTAGGTTCGGTTGATGTTTATGTACATTTCACGGATCTGGAACAATCTGAACACTGAGAGGCCTTTTGTTAAAGAATTTTTGAAGCAACCATGTGCCAACTCCCGCAATTTATAGAAAAAAAAACACTACAAGTAAACTAATGACAAACCGCCATATAAATAAACCCCATAATTAAATTTAACAGCGGACCTATTTTGCCTACTTATTTCACATATATAATGAGTTACATGCATTCGCGAAATTTAAACAAAACCCTCATGGCGAAAAAAGAAAAACAGACGCCAAACATCGCCAATTTATTTGGCATGTTGGAAGCTGACAGATGTTCTGAGGTAAGTGCCCTCAATAGCTTTGTTACTGGCATTGTTTTAACTAGGTCACCCACCAACTGGTCAGCAGGTGACTGACCATATTACCAGGGCTAGTGTTTTTTAATCAGGGCTTAACATTGGCATAAACATAAAGACAACTGCATTACAAGTCGCTTTTATGCCCCGAGCTCTTTGTGAACCGCAAATCTGCCCCAGATTTTTTGTTCTGTATAAGATCTCGTTATTTCCGGCTGGCAACTGACACACATATGTACTTAGTCTAGAAGCCAGGGTTTACCTTTCTAATCTGCCCTTTGAATACCACTGCAAATGCTCCATGTCCTATAAGATCCTTTTTGTTGTACTGGTATTCACCTATGTTCTCCATAGCTTTTTTCACTGTTACTTCTAAAATAAAAAGGAAAACAAACTAAGCCTTTTTATTTTTTAGGAATGTTTAATTCTAGTCACACTTAAGTAATGTTTTAAATCAATTTTGACTATTATGTGAGCGTTGTTATGTATTGTAAAGCTCTTATAATATTGATGAACGGGCTATATAAATACTTCTATAATAATAACAAGTAAGTATTTGTGAAACACAAGCAGGCCCCAACCGCCCCCCAAATTCATAGGGGTATAAAGCGATGACGGACAGACGGACGGACACCCCAAACCTACAGGCCCCAATCCGAAGGGATGGGGCCTAATAATTCGAAAACACCGCAGACTCACTTATGCTTTTTTTTTTTACGAGATACTCTACAGAACAATACCACGCTTAATACCCATGCATAAAATTTGTTTTAAATATATTACAATAAAATCGAAGACTTTCTAATAGAAACCAGCAACAGTTTCAAAACAACCCTGTTCCAAAAGATATATCCCTTCTGTTCGAGGAAATGCGGAAACGACAACGGGAGTCTACTTTGATCATGTATAATCAGACAGTTAAAATATTCTTATATGTTTCTCTTAATCCACTCGAAAACATAAAGCAACCGATAATTCAGTTCATTATTTTACACAGGCCACTGTTAACGTCATATTATCATATTTTTAATCTAACAAAGTATCAAGCAAATAACAATTTCAATATCTGGACGGATCGTGGTAGCTTACGTAAGCCTTTTCCAGAGCCAACTCACTTTATTTCGAAGATAAAAAAACGTCTGAATTCTTACTTCCTTGATGCATTCGTACTTAAAGCTATGGATGCTATTTGTGAAGTGCAATTTGAGAACGCCCTATAAGCAGGAACTTCTTTCTTCCAATTGAAATAAGGGGCAGGGGGGACGAAGGGGGGGGGGGGTTATCGTGGAACAATAATTTCAGCACAGACTATGACATAACTACGATCGTAATAAAATTTTATTCGTACTTCAGATTCGAAAATCCGTACCTCTTACACGGACACTTTCGTCAGCGGGTGTTTTATAAGTTACAACGGGAATTGTAAAACAACGGCATCATAGCAGTTCACAAGCGGAACTACTGCGATGAGACTCCATATGAAGTTTATGCCACGCGTTTCTGACCCTATAAACGATGTAATTAATACATTCGCACTGATGTAATATTCCCCAAATTAATATAATATAGACACTGCCAACAAGTCCTTCAAGTTCCCTCAGCCTAACATGTCTTGTTTATGCCTAATTTATGTTGCTATCTTCGTCGAATTTCTTTGTTACTAGCTATGCTAATGGTGTTATCTCACCCACAGGACAAGTCATTCAAATAAGGCCATCACTTGTAAATCCATTAAATTTCCACAAAATCAATAACATGACTAGTCAACTTAAGCCACAGTTTAAACTTCAATTTAAAATGCCGGGCAATATACAGCATAAACTAATATAAGATCCTCCTTTACACACTTTTTTTTTCATTTTACACGTACATCTACGGGTTGAAACAAAAAAGCAGGATGCGCGCGTGCGACCCACATCTAATGATAGTGACTGAATGATGCCACGACGCATGAGAAGCCATATTAAAAAAATTTCATGGAATTACGAAACACAAATTTCGCGCTTTCCAGTCTTTCAGATGAGGGTGTCGTTTCGAATTCAAAATCGAGCTATATAAGCAGATTCGTACCCAGACTTCTGCCGCAAAGCTGCGTTTCGACCGATTTCGGTTCTGATATAGGGATACATAAATGACTGATAAAACTGAAAAAAAAATCAACAAAATTCCATTCTATCAGAAATATACTCACAAGTGGCTACAAAGGGGGCAAGAATAACATTTAAAATAGTTTTTTAAAGATCATATGATCGAAAGTGCACATGCTGAAAGAAACATTGAATTTTGCTGTTTCTCCCTCATCATTTCTTTATAATGTAACCCAAAAATTGCCTTCGAAACGACATCTTCACCGGAAGGATACGGAAGTATGAATTGGCTTATTATGAAGAAACGGGAACGATCAAACCTCGAATTTTTTGTCAATGAACAATATAATAAGACATAACCTTTGTTTTTAAAAAACATGCTGTATAATATTCTGCATCTGTAATAATAGTCTACCTTTGAACAGGTTTCCAATAGAATAATTTTTTGTTAATTTTTCACTTTTTCCCTAGCCATACTAACATGTTTAGTTCGACCTGATATGGTCAAAACGTCAAAATGTTTCGATAGTTTCAAATTAAGAATCCGGTTCGGCAAAAAATTCTGTTTCTGTACGCTCATTTCACGACTGAAAAATTCTATATCCACAGGCTGTGCTAGTCCCAGATGACTCTTGCGGTCTTCCTATGACAGCAAGACTTCTGTCCTAGGAAAATAGAAAGGGTCCGCTGGGACTAAGACTATGCTCGCGGTCAGCCACTAGAAAAAAGGCGTATATACAAAAGTTTGTCGAAATCAAGCCCTACATTTTCTGGTAAACTTAGAGACGGCACCTGAAAACTTTTTTAAACTTACTTTTGTCTCTGCGCTTGCTGTACAGTCCATATATATACGAATTACAGCCTTATAAGTTTCGAGGAAAATGTCGTCTGCTAACAAATTTGAGCGCCCAGCCAGGAAATTTGCGTCCATGTGGATATTTTTACCGCGAGTAGACACGTTAGTAGCGAATAAGATCCGAAAATTTTAACTAGCGCTTTGACATGACAAGAATGATCAACATGGAAACTGCGTCGCACAATATTTCGTCATTCATGCCACACACGACACAGCTGATCGTCTGATAAGTGACAGTTTACCAGCACAACTTGTTCTTCGATTTTTCACCCTCAGGGAATCAACCAAAGAATTGTACAAAACACAAATACATAACACATAGTTTGTTTCTTTTATTACCTGCAGGGTACTTGCTATATCTCTCATATTTCACGTAAAAATCAAATTTGCATCATCAGAATAATTTATTCCTTTGTGTGTTTGTTTTGGTATTGACCGTATAGCTTTCATAACCTAACAAAGAAAATAGTTCTATTTTGTTCCGTTGCACAGAATATCATGTCAGTGGTATCAAACCAAACGTGAAGTAGCGTAATAAAAACTCTTTATCTTGAGTTAATTTTGCATATTATCCAACCCTTTCGTGCATTTACACAAAAAATAATTACCAAGTAGCGCACTGATATACAACTTGCCAATCTCCGCTCATACTTCTGGAAAGAGCTTGTGTCGAAAGGAAGGTTTTCAAGCTTGCTTTGCACATTCCATTCTTGGTCTTCTCGTCATTCACTGTCATTTTATCATTTCGTCTCAAAGTTATCATAGTACAATCTAGTTGAGAGCAAATTGAGAAACTGCCACTCACACATATTGTCTTAAAATATGGAACAATCTTCAGACCTTAATTTAAAACAACATTAGCATAAACAATAAAATGCATACACATATTTCTGGGCCTCATTCTTGGGGTTACGGCGCATCTGTTCAAAATAAAACAAAACCAACATAATAATGATAAAAAGATAAGCATTGTTTCATATTCAAAATGGATGGGAAGATGTAGTGAACACACAAAGATTGATACACTTGCAATATTCAGTGGATAAACAATAAGAGATTTTTTAATCGAAAATAATAGAATTAGCGGTTTTTATTAATGAAGCAAAAATCGGTGATTTTATTTTGACTGCAGCGATCTTTTGATGTTATATGATAGGAGTCCTTTTGAATATACGATCAATGTCTATCCCACCTCCCTTTTCCTTTCACAGAACACTTCATTTTTTCTTCTTTTCAATGGCACCAAATTTGACATACTCTCAAGAGCCTCAGTTCCATTCTTAGGAAGTTTAAGAGAGTTTGTTGATCCAATGTTTGAAACGTGATAGTGGCATATTTAACACGTGACTTTTAGGCTTTGAGTCATGCGACGTAAATGACGGCATTTTCCGCAATCTTTTCGAATAGCAAAGTTAACAGATATATAACCAGATACGCAGAACTGCAACTATAAATAAGTCTCGCCTCCCTCGTCGGGCATACATATATTCTGACGAAAGATCTCCGAGAAATATCCTAAGATGTTTTTACACATCGTAACACATTCCACTCTAGAAAATTATATGGAACTGGGCCTCTTGTGTAAATCATTATGAACATATCGTGTGTAAAACGTTATGAACATGCCGTGCGTGAAACGTCACGAACATATCCTATGTAAAACATTACGTAAATACTATGTGTAAAACTTCACGCATATTCCGTGTAAAAAGCGTTACGAACATACTGTGTGTAATGCGTCACGCAACGTATCGTGTGTAAAGCAGTAAACGTGTTGGCGGCCTCCGGGCGAGAAATCTAGAGTCACAAGTTTGGGGGGAGTGGAGGGTGAACCTTTTCTTTAACAATTTTGAATTTTGTTGAAATTTTACAGGAACCTCAGCATTAAGTGCACTAGTTTCCAAACCCTGTCCGCCCCAGACTTTTATATTTTGTCTCAATTTGAAATCCTTGGATTGTAAAATTCGAAGGAAATCTGACCGTTCTGTACTCACACGGACCAGTATGCATAACAAACTATTTTAAACAAATTTTGGAGATCAATTATATTTTATTCTGTTACAATTGTTCAAGTTGTGCATCATAAAACAAAAAAAAAAAAAAAATAGACAGAGGAAAAATCCAGCGAGTTCTACATCAGGTTAAAATACCGGTTTAAAATACATGAATGCACTAGAATGCATGGTTAGAACACAACTTTACAAGACCGGGCCAAATTTACATGACCCGACCCCATTAACTTTACATGACTGGACCAACTTTACTCAGAACCCTGTGGCCGTATTCACGAACATCTAACTTTATTTACTTAGATATTAAACTTAGATCTCAAGATTAAACTTACGTAAGTTTACTTACTTGCCTCATATTCACAGAAGTAAACTTACGCAAGTTTAGCAACTTACATTCTAAGTTCAATATTGCAAAATTTTCATAAATATAGTATGACTAATTGTAATCGCATACACGGGTTGTCAATGTAAATATCGGAGGCCGA
Organism: Protula sp. h YS-2021; assembly: GCA_949752745.1. Taxonomy (NCBI): domain Eukaryota; kingdom Metazoa; phylum Annelida; class Polychaeta; order Sabellida; family Serpulidae; genus Protula; species Protula sp. h YS-2021. The sequence goes on from OX457030.1 coordinate 29,071,721, forward strand.
TGACAACTTTTAGATGTTTCGGTACGGCAAAGCTTCTTCTTGTGTCCGACTCCAAATTTTCGAGATTTTCCACCAAATTTTGTATACTATCTCTGGAAAATCTATATCGAGTTAAGAGTTCATCGTCACTGTAAACCTCAAACGGATTACTCCTATCTCGAAACACTCTTTCCCTCCGAAAAACCCTTTCATATTCTCCTTTTAATCTCAATAAAATCATTGTTGCCAAGGTAAACAAAACACTCCGGCTATTTAAATATAGCGTTGGATTGAACTTAGAAATCTAAGTGTGGTCCGAAGTAAACTTAGAATTTTGAACTTATACTTGAGTGTAAGTTTAAACTTACATTTTGTGAATACCGCTAAGTTTAAGCAACGGGAATCTAAGTTTACTCTTACATTTTTGCACTTAGATTGCCTCTAAGTTTAAACTTACACTTTCGTGAATACGGCCACTGGTTCTTTATGCCGCTATAACGATTTAGATTTTCGTTGCAAATCACATAATGCCAACCAGGATCATTTCCAGACAGGCTACATTTTCTGGAGCCGCTCCACATCTATTTTTCCCCTAACCCTCTCCCAAATTGGACCCAATCATACAACCTAACCCACAGTACATCTGAGCATTATGTATGCCCGAGATTCCAATCCTGAGGGAAGTTACTACAAGACTGCAACCGAATGTAAACTGCTCTAAACATTGACAAATCCCTGATCAGTCCTCATCAAGGTGGCATTAAGCCCGCCCCCCTCTCCCGCCCCCACCCCCCATTCCACTTATATACACTCCAATTACCCAGAAAACATGACAGGATATCGGAGATGCGCTGAAAAGCCTTAAATGAAGCGGCACAGAACACACGAGTATGCATAATTTATAATAACTCAATTCGAACGATTTGTATACGATACCACATGACTTCAACAACTCATCTCATAGATAGGATTTTCGCACCAATATCTAGTTCAAAGTTCAGCAAATGCACAGCACGAGTTCCCTCTAAATGCAACATCGGTATAAAAAAATCTATGAAACAAACAGACAAGATCATGCACTCCACATTTACATTCACTCCAACGCTATGAATCAACACCCAAACATTCCAAGCATTCACTGACAAAGTATACAATGACAAAGCATTCACTGACAAAGTATACAATGACAAAGTATTCACTGGCAAAGTATACAATGACAAAGTATTCACTGGCAAAGTATACAATGACAAAGTATTCACTGGCAAAGTATACAATGACAAAGTATTCACTGGCAAAGTATACAATGACAAAGTATTCACTGGCAAAGTATACAATGACAAAGTATTCACTGGCAAAGTATACAATGACAAAGTATTCACTGGCAAAGTATACAATGACAAAGTATTCACTGGCAAAGTATACAATGACAAAGTATTCACTGGCAAAGTATACAATGACAAAGTATTCACTGGCAAAGTATACAGTGACAAAGCATTCACTGACAAAGAATACACTAACAAAGTATTCACTGACAAAGTATTCACTGACAAAGTATTCACTGACAAACTGCTCACTGACAAAGTATGCACTGACAAACTATTCAGTGACAAGGTTTTCCGTACTCGGTACTGGTGTTTGTTTGTTCACAAAAACAGACAAATACTAAACATATGCCTTTTACTGTGCACAAACATTTCGTATGCACACACATACATACTCGGTATACTGTCTATTCTAGATTCAATTAATTTAGCAATATTAGCAACGGAAGTGGGCGACTTGGTCAAGCAAATTGGCAAGAGTGTACTGGACGATTTTACCAAGCAGCGCTTTTTGGGTGAGACATATTTTGGGCGAGTTGACCAGATCCATCAACCGCGAACTGGTTTAATAAAGAATCACAACAATTTCTAACAAAAAATTGTGTCCTCGACAGATTCGTTGTGTTTTTTTTTTTTTTTTTTTTGCTTATAAATTGCGGACAAATTAAGATGACCCACCCCCTCCCCCTCATAGGGTTACTGGGCAATTGCAGGCACTGCTACATCACCCAGCACTTCGCACCCCCCCCCCCCCCCTCCCCCCCACTTCAGCGTTTTCTGGGAGTAATACAGGTGAGATAAGTCCTCCCACAATAAACGAACATCCTTCTGGGAATTCAACAAGGACCGTTAGATTTCTGGTAATGAACGGTTTGCCTCCACTTAAAAACACCACGCGCCGCAGCAAGGGTCCACATTTGTGCAGCGGCTCCGACACATGTCAGTTTTGAACTTTTTTTGACACCTTTACACAGCTTTGTGTAGTATTAAGTAAACTCCTCCGCGTATTCTAACAGAACTTTTTCAGACTCTTTCGATGGCATTTCTTTGCTTTTAGGAGCGAAACTCAAGGCCTGTTTGCGGAAATTAAGCAACATAATGCCCAGTTCCCCCTCGTACCGATTTTTAACAACCTGCAATGAAAAAAAAAAATGGATTAACTAACTCTTAAATAGAAATTCTGTCACACGCAATGACATAAGCCCAACCCATAAAAAAAAAAACAAAAAAAAAACTCATAACCCTTCCAACCGCAACACATGCAATGACGTAACCCCCCCCCCACCCCTCACAAGTGCCACGGCACACGCTTGTCCCCCTTCGTTGCATTGCTTATTTGAGTATATGAAGTCACAGAGGTGATTAGATACTTATTTAACTGACTTAATTAAGAATATTTTCCAACCTCGGCGCCTTTTCCAGAGAATCTTGAATAGAAAGAGTTACCCTTGTGTACTTTTTACAAGGAATCTTGACTAGAAAGAGTTACCCTTGTGTACTTTTTATAAGGAATCTTGACTAGAAAGAGTTACCCTTGTGTACTTTTTACAAGGAATCTTGAATAGAAAGAGTTACCCTTGTGTACTTTTTATAAGGAATCTTGACTAGAAAGAGTTACCCTTGTGTACTTTTTACAAGGAATCTTGAATAGAAAGAGTTACCCTTGTGTACTTTTTACAAGGAATCTTGAATAGAAAGAGTTACCCTTGTGTACTTTTTACAAAGAATCTTGAATAGAAAGAGTTACCCTTGTGTACTTTTTACAAGGAATCTTGAACAGAAAGAGCTACTTTTGAGTACTTTTTTTACAAGGACTTTTGAGCAGAACGCTGTACCTCTAAGTACTTTTTGCTCTTGCCCGGGCTGAAGCGCTTGTGCTGCAGGATGAGCACGTTGTCTGCCTCTTGGCTTGATTTCGCGCTGCCGAATATGGACTGCAGCGTCAGTTCTTCGTCTTTTTCCTACATCAACATGGACAAGATTTAAAGACGGTTTCTTTCGACAGACTTTCGAAGACGTCCAAAATAGTTGAATATTTCTCCCTCGCATTTAGCAGCAAATAAATCGAGATTATGAAAAGATTAAGAGCAAAGGGATGAACAGCGAAAAAGACCTGTAGCTCTGTTTGTTTCAGCCAGTGAACTGTGAAACGCAGCCTACCTGAAAAGAAGCCCACCTGGAAAGCAGCCTACTTAAAAAGGAGCCTACCTGAAAAGCACCCTTAACTTATCTCACATATTTTAAGTGAAAAGTGTCGATATACAAGTAGCTTCTGGCTAAATTTCAAGACTGACTGCTTACTGTCAGTAGGTGTATGACTAAGCTTTAAGGCTGACTATTTACCTTCCGGGGGTACATGACTAAGCTTCAAGGCTGACTATTTACCTTCCGAGGGTGTATGACCAATGTGACATGACAGTCCATAACTGTGGCAAATTTGCGGAATTCGGCGATAAAGTTATCTTGTTTCCAATACCTACAAAGAAAGGAAGCCGCATATGAAAACTCGACAAAGAAACACTTTTTCAGTTCTACAGATTCATATCGCATATGTATTTCTATTATTATTTGAATAATTTTATTGTAGTTCTGGAATCAGTAGGATCGCAAATCTCAAATCATCCTCTCCATAACTACTGAAATACGGTTTTAAAATATAAATCAAAATTAGGATTACTAACGGATATGCACTCTTCGCTATGGGCTTAAAGCTGCGAAAGCTGTCAGAGTTCTATCGGGCACTGATTATACAACATCCGAGTCGTTTACAATATGCGATTGTACAGAGCATTCCGTAACCTTGCCCTGCCGACACACCGTCATTCAGATTGATCGTGTCATTGGACTGTTCTGCCCTCCCCTCTCTTTCTCTTCTCTCTCTCTCTCTCTCTCTCTCTCTCTATCCGTCTCTCTTTTTCTCTCTCCCTTTCTCTAACTCTCTGTCTCTCTCCCTCTCCCTCTATCCGTCTCTCTCTCTCTCTCTCTCTCTCTCTCTATCCCTCTCTCAAGAAATCGGCTTACTCTGGAGTGGTAACCGTTAAGCCACCATTGACTGATGGCTAACATGTGCAGATTAACGGTATCTTTTCGTGTAAAGGATATAAAAACTGTCAGTCACTTGACACGGATGGCAACGGTTAAGTGCACACATGACAAGGTTACGTCACAGTAACCTCTACAACACCAGCCCTGCCGACTAAATCTTGCCATCGCTTATATAAAGCAACAGTTCTCAAGTACCGAGTACCCTTGTACACGTACTTATACGTAGGACTTATCATAACAGTTTTGCTAGGTTATCTCACCTGTCCATGGATGGCTGATTATCCAGCCCCATCATAAACTGTAAATTGTCCACGATCACGTGCTCAATGTCCTTGACATAAGCGGCATGTGACATTGTCTGAAAACAAGCACACACGTCAGTGCGCGTATAAGTTATCTTTCATTGACTGACCGATCGGCTCCGTTTTTTTTTTCACGTGGTGCACGAAAGCATATTCACAATACACGTGTCTGAACACGGCTTTTGCATTTGTAAAGTTTTCCAGAGGACTTTGTACTCGTCCTTGACCTCATCAGAGTGTCTTTGTTTTGATCATTGGTATTTTCCCAGGATCACTATTCACCAATATATTGACTATTTCTTCCAGGATATCTGAGCGATATGCCGCCTGCGGCAGCTCCAAACCAATAGCCTTCAGGGATATGGTAGTGCATAGCGGGAGAAATTTCTTTGTGGATTATTCTATTTTCAACTTTAATTCCATATTGAACACACGTCTCTTTTTAAGAGATTTTACTTTACGAAAGCGAGAGGCAAGCGGTCACCAATCTCAGTACTAACCGGACTGCGCTCTGTAAACCGGGGGGGGGGGGGGGAAGAGGGGCAAGCGGTCACCTATCAAAGTACTAACCGGACTGTACCCTATAAACGGCGTGGGGGGGGGGGGAGGGCAAGCGGTCACTCATCTCAGTACTAACCGGACTGTACCGTATAAAATGGGAGTGAAGGGGGGGGGCGGGGCGCGCAAACGCTCTACACTACAATTCAATGCACGAGTGTGTGGCAACGTTCGACGCCGCGTTGCTTGGACACGAGGGACAAGGTCTTTACAGTACTGGGATGCCGTGGAGCATATTACTAAATATACCTGAATAACTCGTTCTATGTTTTCCTGGCCATGGAATGTCATAAAATACATGGGCAGGGCCTCAAACTCGTCCGCAACTGTGTCGAACTCCTGCACGTTCTCCTCTAAACTAAACCTGCAAATAAGTGTGAAAATAAGAACAATCATAACAAAGAATATCCCACGGCTCAGGCATAGCGCTCTGTAGCAAACATGCTCAACGTCTTTGTTTTTTTTTTCTTTACATTACTCGTGACCATATTTAAACATGGATAACTTAATTTTGATGAGTACCTTAATACCACTCCTATTTTCTACTGACATATATTTCATGCAGCTACTTAAATTTCAAATGGCCTAGTATCGATGTGTAGTTCTGCAGCCGTCTCTTATGCACCGTATGTCAATCATGGTGTCATATGTCAATCATGGTGTCATATGTCAATCACGGTGTCATATGTCAATCACGGTGTCATATGTCAATCGCTTACCCGGCATTATCGTCGCCAGTCCTTTATTGCTTATTTCATAGCTTCCAGACACGGTACACACCTGTCATATGTCAATCACGTGTCATATATCAATCATGGTGTCATATGTCAATCACGGTGTCATATGTCAATCACGGTGTCATATGTCAATCATGGTGTCATATGTCAATCACGGTGTCATATGCCAATCACGTGTCATATGTCAATCACTTACCCGACGTACTGTCTTATCCCAGACAACCTCTTGGTGCTGAATTCAAAGCTCCCTTACGGGGTTCTGCATCTGTCATATGTCACTCACCTTTTGTGTCAATCACGTGTCATACGTCAATCACTTACCCGGCATACCGCCTAAGAATTATCCGTAACAGCGTCCAATTGCTGATTTCAAAGCTTCCCCACAGGGCCCGCACCTGTCATATGTCAGTGACGTGTCACATGTCAATCACTTACCCGGCATATTGCCTCAGCATTATCCGCAGCAGTCTCTTGTTGCTGATTTCAAAGCTTCCCCACAGGGTCCGCACCTATGACATGTCAATCACATGTCATATGTCAATCACATGTCATATGTCAATCACGCTTCTACGTATTTGCGTCATTTATGTTTATGTTGTAAAAATGCTAAAAAATTGTGCACGCTTAGTATTTATGTTTACGCTGACTTCTAAAAAAAATGCCCCAAAATTCCTGTTTCCTGGTTGTTTTTTTTTCAGCACTGACTCCGAAAAGAACTGAGGAGTGCACCGTATTAGATTCAAAATACTTTCATAAACTTCACCGAACATTTAACTCTTACCCCACTTTCGCACAAATCCAGTGTATATTCACTTATAAATGTCGTTTTGCCCGATCCGGTTGGACCTGCAATGAAAGGCAAAGGGTTTTCCTTATGTGTGTACTATATTGTTAATTTTCTTGTATTTATTATTTGCTATAAAACAGTTAATTGTCGTTTGAACTGAATCATCAGCAATAATTGAAAATAAAGAAGAAAATTTAGATACGTCCAATTGCATTAATACACTGTGAATTACGTCACCGAAGTAGCTTCGTGATCAACCCCATTTTTTTTTGTCCAATATCTTCTGTCAGCAGTCCATTCCCGTTATTTCGACTAACGACTAAAATTTGGACAAACATTTGATGGGTTGCTCTGTCAGCGACTTATAAATACCCCACATATTTTAAACCGGAGATGCGTAAAACTTAATTTTACGTGTTGTATCAAACAGTAAAAAATCGATATTTACCTGTAAGGATTGTCAGTTCGCCTCGCCTGTGGCCTTTCAAAATGTCGTTGAGTTTTGCAAATCGCTTCCATTTGACGCCCTGTATTTCTTCTGCATTGAGTAAATCGCTTTTCACATCTTCCCTGAGATCTTGAAAGGATATGATGAATCCGTTCTTCACCGGCTTGGCCTGGCTTAAAACACTCCGTAAGTCGTCACACTGTAAACAAACAACTCCATACGTCGTCACATTGTAAACAAACACTCTGCTAGTCGTCACACTGTAAACAAACAACTCCATACGTCGTCACATTGTAAATAAACACTCTGTAAGTCGTCACACTGTAAACAAACAACTTAACAAGTCGTCACATTGTAAACAAACAGTTAGTCGTCACACTGTAAACAAACAACTCCACAAGTCGTCACATTGTAAACAAACACTCTGTGTAAGTCGTCACACTGTAAACAAAGAATCTCTCGTTTCTTCCCTTGTCCTGGATTTATGAGGGAATCAACTAAGTTTTTTTTTGTTTGTTTGTTTCACGTTCCGTTCAGCGACTGTAATGGCTGTATTAGGACGCACTTGCTAAAGGAACAATTAAGGAAAAAGAAAGAAGAGTGAAGAAGTAGTAAAAGAAGAGCCAAGCCATGACAAATGCCACTTTGAAAATTCTAACACAACTTTGACAAAGCACTCTTAAGTATTATAAGAGTTATAAAGTGAAGTGAGATTGAGACAGAAGAGACGGGGCTTGAAGAGTGCATTTTGTTTTTAGGAAAAGGAATCGCATCATTTTGTTTCTATCTTAATGATTTAAACTGCGATAAGCCTAAAAATGGCCGCTAAATATATTTAAATATATATAAATTTCTCTTTTACAGGTGAACTTCGACATCTTTTCCGAAATAAAAATCAAACGGATAAATATTTGAAATACTAGAATGACCAGTGCGCACAAAAACATCAGTGTACACGGATATATTGTACACTTTCACGTAGAGCTATTGAACTTCTTGTCTCCACGACCAAATCCATGGTTCTGCAATACCCAGTTCCCACTTCTATAGAAATAAAAGAATTACTTTCCTTTTTCGCAAATATAAACTCATTCATCATCAAAAATTCGAAGAAAACAAAAAAAATATTCACAGAAATGCCAAAAAAGTTTGTTATATGATTATATGCAACTTTTTTTTTAAACCAATGATACCACTCCACTTAGTAGGGGAGACATAATAATTTCTAAAACAGTGAGAACTTGCCTTTTCAAACGCTTTATACGCGTTCGGTTGTTCTTTAGTTTTCCTGCAAAAGACCAAATTCAGACTGCGGTTAAATTAATATATACCGTGATATGTACCTTATTTTGCTGCACACTATTTTTTTGTAAAGATGATGTACCTGATTATTTCAAAAAAAGAACGTACCTGACAACTGCCAACGAAATATCATCTCTTGTCTTTTACATTTAATTTACAGGCATTAACTTTCCTTGATTCACACAAGCAATGTTATCGTAATTTCAACGAACGTGAACAAAAGCCCCGCACTTTTCAATTTCACGAGGAATCACTCGTACTTTGAACTTCAATTACATCAATTACATCACAGAACGATCTAGTGAAAATCGAACTTTTAACCAATTATTGCACCAACCCGACACATTCAACAAGCAGCATCTTTCTATAATTCATTTTTCATAGTTTTCAGCAGAAAATGATACAAAACAAAAAAAAAAAAAAAAAAAAAAAAAAAAAAAAAAAAAAAACACTGGCAAACTTTGCAGCATACTCTGTGAAAATACCTGAGAACGAAGCAGCGACCTTCGTCCAGCTTGCGCGCGAATGCGGCAGCATTCCCCGACTTGTCGTCCACCCAGATGTCGATTCTCTTATATCTCTCAATTTCCGGCAAGACCTAAAAAAAGTCTCTATGAAATTTCATTGAATAACACAGCCTGTAGCGTGTTGTTCAGCTCCGTGAATCAAAATACTTGAACAGTGAACTAGAGCGGCCAGTGCACACCAACATCAGTGTACCGGAACAGGCCAAACACTGGAAGACTATTACTGGAGAACGTCTTAACAACTTAAACTTCAATAACTCTTTACGACATGTTTACTGGTGATTTAGCATTGGCTAAAACCCACACAGAAAAATGCTTTTCCAAATCCGCCCCCCTCCCGCCACAACAGCAGAAATTCTTGTCCAGGAAAGACAGGATTTTAAAAGTTGACGTTTTAGCTTCCGTTTTTCGCAGCAGTAGAAGACCCACACTGAAACATGTGCTGACATTTTTCTAAAATGGGTTGGAGAGGAAGGGAGGGGTGGGGGGGGTACACACGTTTATAAACACTCCACCTGTTGTGGTAGCGTTCCTTTCGCTATGGCAATAGCGGCTACTGCAGTACTTTGGTAAATAGCCATAACATCTGTTTCGTCTTCAACTAGCACCAGTCTGGCTGATGACTCACTCAAGCTCTGCAGTCCAAACACGGTCGTATCTATCCTGAAATTACAATAAACATCACACTGGACACCTGAAATTAATAATAATACACATGAAATCGGTTAATTATACGGAGGTTAATCGCTGAAAAACCGGTTAATCCAATAAACCGGATGATTGCATAGCATTTTAAAATCCCCTGCCCTTATTTGACATTTAAAATGTACCGGATCATCGCATAAACAGGATAAACGCATATTTTTTCTTTTTCTTTTGGAAAACGGGCTATGCAGTCAACCGATTACGACTGAATAAACAGAACTGTGCACTAGCATCTATAGATATAACACTGAATTCTCTAGACTTTGAACTGAGGTCAAAAAACAAAAAAAAACAAAAAACAAAAAAAAATCACGAAAGGTTTACTTTCCACTCGGGATTTTCTTGATCTTTTCTTTGTCCCCTTTTCCCGTCTCCATCCTGATCCTTTTGAAGGCCACGAGTTGGTTGCTAAGGCTGTACCAGGGTAACAGAAGACTGTTGCTATCCTCGTCAATTCGTGCGCCAAACTTGTCCAAAGTTTCGCGTGTGAGCAGCTAAAGATAAGACAGACGTACGTATTCTTTATGAGGCCAGGAAGAAAAATAGTTGTAAGTCTAAATTTTAAAGAAAACTGACATTTTCCACAAAAAAATAACCCAATAAAGGTTAAACTTCTTTTTTTTATAACAGAAAACTTCATTTAACCAGCATTGGTCAAAATTTCTCTTTAATTTATTTATTATTATTATTTTTTTTTTTAATTTTATTTACTGGTCAGGACGGTGATGATTTTTCGTGTGCCACAGCAATAGTACTCTGAGTAAACTACTGGACATCAATATGTTTAATCATTTACCACTTAAAGATATTTTTATTTAATGGTTCGGCCGCCTGTGAACGAGTACTCGCAATTGTTTAATGCAACGAAATACTGGTGATTTTTTTTTGTTTGCATTACACAATACATATGTTACGGAGATGCTCTCATATTTCAGTAAAAATCTTAACAAGTAAAACATGTCTAGATTAGCACAGAATTGTCGACAGCCTGAACCACAAAATGACTCATCAATTTCGATTGGAATGCAGATCAACAAATGGTTTGATGGTTAGGTCAGTTGGTTAGTGCGTTGGCTTAGTAATCCCAAGATCCAGAGTTTGAATCCGTCCAAGGGTAGTAAGCGGGGAACTGACCATCGCTTCGATCGCCGGAACCAGCCGAATGTAAGGGGTTAGACCACCTATCACGAAATTCAAAAATTATCGCTCACATCATTCGGCCGGTTCTTTAAAAAAACATACCTTCATCTCAAGTTTCTCTAATATATTATCGAGCACGTGGTCGCTCACTTCTCTCACGGGTTTAAAACTTTCAAAGACATTTTGGTGAAGTTTGGAGAGTACTCGCTCTGGAGGGAGTTTGATACCATCGAAGCACTTCTCAGGCACGCTGAAAACGAACGCAACAGCTATAACCCTCTGGTTATGTTCTTCTCTCAAACGTTATTTCTATTTCGTTTGAACTGGCTTGTCAAACAAGAATGTCCAGGGGCATTACGATCGTCCAAAACATTTTCCAATGTTATATTTCACATCAATAAATAACCGAAACAACATTTAGATTTGGCCCAATCTTAGAAATACAACATTTGAAAGTGACCCAACCAAAGGTCCCAGACCTCCGCCTTTACAAAACACAGTTACGACTTTTTCTGCAGTTAGTTTTTTTAGCGAGCACTACAAACTATGGCAGAGGGTCGCTCAGGAAAAATGAAATCTAAAACCAGCAGGAGTGGAAAAGAAGAAGTGGCAGTTTATCAAGTTGTCAGACACCCAGTGTTGGAAATAAGCGGAAGCCCGAGGACCGCTCGTTTTGGCTCTGGCTATATATATAGATCTGTATTTCGAAAGTCCCACTTTTCGTTCGAGCTCACAAGATTTCAGAGTGCAATAATAAACGTTGACACGACTCACGTCTTATTTGATTTGAAGCTTTCTACATGTTGACAAATATGATGCCAGCACCCAGACCTGCCACACGCACTGCACTTGAAATAGCCTGCAAAGTGAAGGCACGCAGCCAAGGTTAGACGCATAGCTCCCCGACTAAACGAACTGGATGAAATGAAATTTAGACGAAACTGAAACCACAATACTTCTTAACTATCTACTTCAAAAATATATTCGAAACAATGGAATTGCTTTCTTAAAAATACAAACCATTATATTTTGTTCTTTACTGAGTCTTACACACATAAACTAAATTTTAAACAAAATACACGGGTCAATGAAATAAAATTAGTTTGTTTGTTGGTGAAAATCTTTTACATTAAAACGACAAAATACAACATCCAAAATAAGCATTTTTTCAGAAATAGGTAACACGCCATACTAAAAATTGGGTGTAAAATGGCACCTGTTTTCTTGTTTATGTAAAGTTTATCTACTCCATTCTCGTCATATTCATGCTTAAAACGCGGGCACGTGGTCCAGAATCCTGTCCATTTCTCACGGAATTTTAAGTCATGGTGCCACTGGAACATACATAAATATCATGTACTTCACAGGTTGATTCACCCCCTTGCATATAAAACTCCGTGTGAAAAAGATGGCATTGTTTTTAACTTTATAAACCAACGGGTAGAAAAAATAAGATTCTTATTTGAACTTTAATTGCTTAAATCACAAAATTTTCATATAATTACTAAAAATCGCTTGATTTCTGCAGATGACACCGGAGTTGTTTCGTCTAAGGTTTTCTTCCCCTTTGCAGCCTCGTCTGCGCTTTCTGTTTTCGTGTAGTCCTGATCGATATCTTGTGTTAGTGTCCCGCCACTGGCAATGTTATTCACATCGTCTGCACTGTCTTCGCCACGTGACGATGTGCAAAACCTTCAAAAATACAGCACCTTCATAACACAATGAATAATTCGGCAAGTGACGTCCACTACATTTGCCAGCTTTTTTGTTTTGTTTTGTTTTTTTTTTCTTTTTCGAATGTCTTGTACTTCGGAGATATTGAACAAGAGTTGATTCTTGACAGGTTGTTAATTACCTGGCTTCCTTCAGAGTTGATTTCAAGGTTAAAGACTTTCTGAACGACAATCCATATCGGCGACTGAAGGCCATTATCAGAGACATGTTGTATTTCTCGCGTGGTGGTCAATTCATGATTTACGTTGAAAACGCATCTGAAAGAAAAAAAAAAAAACAAGTAACACAATCAGACTGTTTCAAATCTCCAGCGTAAATTTTCCCACAGGATGCTGGTATTATCAAGTGAACAGGTATTGTCACTACATGTCAAAAAAACATCCTGCGCGAGGCAAGCAACATCAAATTAAAATTACATCATAATTGATTAAATAATAAAGCCGTCTTTCAACTGCAGCAGAATATCATGGCCTACGACAAGAACGTCAAAGTAAACTACATGGCTTCTTGTTTAAAAAAGAGAATCTTTTTCTCAAAAGCAAAATATTCACCACTTCGCCAAAACATATTTTTTTAACAATAACTTTCTCATTTTAACAACTGTTCAGCCTGATTTTGGCTTGCTTTTAATTTACAGACAAAATAATGTTTTTTTTCAGATTCTGAAATCTTTCTAAGAATCTTTTTTTGCCATTTCAAACTTTTCTAGAAAAAACATAGCTTTGCAACTTAATCTATGAAACGGCTTAAGGTCCGAAACACTGGCCCTGTACAAATTCAACGTACTCTTTGCAAGTCGTCGACTTATCAAGTGTTAATAAACAGGCGCAAATGTTGTTTTCACACTAAAATACTGTTCTCCTTGTAACGTTTGGTTGGAAAAAAGCTAAAGGAGACTGTAAAGTTCTCTTTTAATCAGATAAATTTACCCACTGTGTGTAGAAATGTTGAATTTTAAAGCGGGCAATGTAAAATTATTACAAGGAAGAGACAGTAATTAAGATAAAATTACGGATTTTTAATGGTTTAAAGGAAATATCCCTTAAATTACACGGAACAAATCTATATCACTGACAGAGGAGGGCGAATCAAACATTGCTACAACAATTCACAGCAACTTCCCAGTCTACAGACAATAAAATACACTAAAGTATAAATTGTGTTTCTAAGGTAAACAATACACAAGTTGGGGAAATAAAAGGTCGGTCTGAACGTGAGCCAATCACTAACAGTGATACAAAATATGTAGTAGAACCAATGTGGCGACGGTTTGCACGTGAACCAATCGCCAAAAACGATACAAACGATGTCACAGAACCAAGATGGCGACGTGCAAAAAAAAAAAAAAAATAGCTGATCAGTCTGGCTAGGTTTGTTAACTTTTCCCTTGAACAACAAATGGGTAAAGTAGGTTTCAGCATATCTGCGTCAAATGTCTCATTCTAAGATCTACCCTATTCTACGGTCTGGGCCGTGTTCGTCCTGAGACTAGGACCTTGTAAGTGATCAATATAAAATAAATAACTAATTCTGCAATTCTTTGAAACCATTTAAAAACATTTACTGATTTGATACTGCACTGAAGACCACGACCATTACAATGCGCTTTAATGTGTTTAACACCAACCATATTTCTGTTGCGACCCAAACGCTGTCGCAGGGTGAGCGAGTACCTCATTTTCTTGGGCGATAATAAAATAATCTGTGATAAATAAGCATGCACATCATTAACACGCGTTTTTGGCATTGGTACGATATGGACAATATATGAAAACACACAGTACGGGTATTCCCATTAAACAATATAACTATTTCATTCCCATACACCTTCCTTGTTTTTTGTTGTTTTTTTTTTCTTCAAACCTTTACCAAACTGCTGAATGATACAAAACAAAAACCAACCGTACCCGGAACATCGATCGTTCCATTTTATTTTCACATTTCAAGCCTAGTAAGCATAGGGTTAAGTAGTAAATTTGTTTCAATTCATGTAGAAAGTATATTTAAATATTTGGCCTTTCTTCACTTAAGGAATGCATTGTAAGACTTAAACATGCCATACCACACAATCGATCGTAGGAAACTCGGGGATGAGATAAATTCTTAATATTTTGTAATTGTTTGCAATCAAAATAGCTAAATCATATGGGACACTTCACATCTTAAGTTTCAAACGCACACCTTATTTCCTTCCATGTGCTCGAATACATATTTTGATTTTTTTTGTTTTTTGGAAAAGCGAATCTTAAGGTTCTGGGTATGTAGTCGCCATGTATGGCGCACAAACTAGGCTAGGTTTGCTAATGCATTCAGTCTTTTTTTTATCTACGGGCAGCTTGTTATATAGCCGCACCAAAGAGACATAAAACATAAACTGGCGTTCTTCCACAATGTTTAAAACAGCACTAGCTAATTTGGATTCTGTGAAGGTTTCACTGCATTCCCCAGCGTTAGATGAAGTTTCCAAGGGTATGTGACATTATGTAAATAATCAAAAATAGGAGAATTTTCATTATCGCCCACGTTGAACTTTGTCCAGATTAGTCCCTGTGGACCCCTTCTGTGTTCCCAGGAAATAAAAGGGCAGGCCACAAGAAGACCATCATAGGAAGACTGTAAGAATAATCTGGATTTATGTCCAGATGTCTGTATACATGTCAACGTCAGATGAATCTCCTGCAAAGAGATGTGGCCGACTATGGGTCATTCAGGACTACAGATAACTCAATCAAATGCAAGATTCCCACTAGCAACGAAACTGTTATTTTTCAAAGCTGTACATTTTTATCTGAGGACTGAGGCCAAAACTTTGCCAGACATTGGTCCCATCGTACCAGTCCTGTCAGGTCTACAAAAGTCCGATCTACAGACTAGTTTTTCCAATGCACCGTAATTGGACCGTAACGCCCACACATTCCAAAACTACATTCAGTCCAAATGGGATTTTTTTTCTTGGTTTTCCTAGCAGCTCACAACTCGTTTGCAGTGGTGCGAAAAACTTTTGTGTCGTACAAGTTGATGATGTTGCACGAACAGGCAAAAATGGTATGCAATTGTCATTTCATACACAAGTCCTTCGATA
The DNA here is from genome assembly GCA_949752745.1 of Protula sp. h YS-2021. Lineage (NCBI taxonomy): Eukaryota > Metazoa > Annelida > Polychaeta > Sabellida > Serpulidae > Protula > Protula sp. h YS-2021. Next base: position 29,087,389 of record OX457030.1, read on the forward strand.
TGTTATCAGTCGTAATTTACTAAAAAATAAAAAAAAGGTGTTCATTGTCGTTTAGAAACACTGGCTCTTGAATGGTAGACATCGTGGCGGGAAAATATATACCATGGCGGAAAAATACGGGGAAAAAATATACCACCAGTGTATGTAATCATAATAACAAACGGGATCCGTGTAAAATTTACATCAGAACCTGGTTTCCAAAATGTAGAGAACAAGCCAAAACTTCCAACAAAATTGCTGTGGGGATTCAGTGCTATCGAAAAATGTCAGGATAAAAGTTGCATCCCGCCTGAACGCTTAAATTATATTTCTCCAACCAAGTTTGTGGAGATGAATGAAAAAAATTTCACTGTTGAGGATCAAATATCCACACTTTCGGTATTTAAAATGTAAAGCGCACTCAACAGTGTGATGTGCACAGAAACAACTGTGAGGTTTAAAGCGATTTATGCAGTTTCATAGGTGAACGTGCATCAAAATTTCATTTATTTATATGCCATACGAGTTTCAAAACATATGTAAGTTCGCCAAGATTCTTTGAAATTCTAGAACTGTGAAATTCTCAGTACAAAGTACATGTCACACTGGATACACCTGTGACTACTTTCTACGGTTCAAAACTCTTAGATACGAATATGGGGAGGGGCATGCCTGTAACGTTTATTTGGTGAGCAACTTTCTTGTGTGATTTGCTCAGGAAAATTACTTAGGTACAGATATATCAAGAATATCTCTATTGCCCGGGGCATTTGTTATTGTGCGTTAACATGCTTGTCAAATATATAAATAAAGAAGGAAGCAGTTTTAAACCAAACGCGGTTCGTGCAGGGAATGTTTGTGGACAGTGTCGTGATCAAGCCTTTAACAAGCGTATGTCAGGAGTTTAACTTGTACAGACCAAAGTAAACTAGAACTGTCCACCGAATTTCAATAGTTTTTACTCTAAATTTAGTGTTATAATTGGATCGTGGCGCAATGTTTTCATTGATAAGGCGTAAATGCGATTTTAGACAAATTTCCCCGCTATGCATAGATCTTGTGTAAAACTAATGAGAGACCCGCCAACACCACAGTGCTACATTTTGCTTGCAGTGTTGCGAGAAGGATTTCAGAAGAACTTCAGCGATGTTAGTGTGAGTGTTGTGGATTGCCCTGACCTAACTCAGGCTCCTTTCCTGCTTGCTGCCCCAGGTACATTTACAGTGTTTGAGTTAGTAAAGGTAATATATGTGAATAAATGAGAAATAATTGAAAAAAAAAAAAACACACGTATACTTTTGACAGAGTATCATAAGTTAGGTGTCACACACTTCGCATCTGTACACCTTAACTTTTGAACACTTGAAAAAGTCTCGGGTGTAAAGTGTCCGCTATACGCTTCCGATGCGAAACGTCATGTGTAAGGTGTTCAGATGCGAGGTTTCCATCAATTAGCATCATAAAAAAGAGTTACTCAGGTATATTCTTGCAGGTTTGTCGGGCCATCCCATGGTGTCTGATGTCGGGGGTGTTCCGTTTCTTATTCCAACGGTGACCCCCGAAAAGGTAGCAGCCTTGTTACTTGCACTTTAGTGCTTTTCAGGATAATGAAGGTCACAGATTTACTTGTTTATCATTGGCGAAAACATAACGACGTAATTGACAATTACTAATGTCTCTCTTGTGAAACCGATGAATGGCGTGTTTAGGGGAAAATATAAGACCTGCATGGTCTGTGTTAAAATGGGTTCTCGTTTGATGTAAAAGCAAAGTATAAAATAATTTTAAAACATTCAAATATAGATTCAAACCAGATGTTTTGGTCGTAGAGATACGAGTTGAGGAAGGTTGCAGAGTTAGCGGGATCACCCAAAGCTTTAATTGTGGGTGCGGGCGCTGGGCCGGCTCATGCTGTCGGCAGTAACTCCGAGGTACTGAATTAATACAGCAGTTGCAATACAAGTCTGATCAAGTATTTTGTCTCAAATTAAAAGGTGTTTAGGGTAACTGATTTAATGTTATTCTGCCTTTGGGCGTTTGGAAACAATGTGCAACACGTCCCTTCAATTTTGGAAACTCACGGACCGGAAAGAATCAATTAACCGAAATAAATCTTTACTGATTTTAGTTATTGAGTTTTCGAGTTATTAGCAGTACAGGCAAAAAAAAAAACACACACAAAAAAAAAACTTAATTTGAAAATGAAGCGTCTTCTAAATCCGCCTTTTTAAGTGAGATATGTACCGCCTTATGAGCTATTGCAGAACTAATATATTTGTCATTTTAAGAAAAAAATATAAGCCTGCTTTAAAATAAATGCCGTTCGTGTGATGTTTTGACAGATGATGGTTAATGTTAAATTTGGGGAAACGAAAGAAAAGGACATTATTGGCTCAAGAATTTGCAGAATAGAAGAAAATCCTTCACCAGATCAGGTTTATCAGCATTTTCTAGTATTGATCTGTACAGGTTCAAGTTTTTCTGAGGGGTTTGACGTCATTTGTCTTGGTACTGATTACTCGCATCGGCACTGACACAAGAGAACACAATGGTTATTCAAGAAAAGGACATTAATTATCAATTAGAACATTACACACCAAACATTTGAAACAACTTTAAAAGTAATATTGTTCAAATAATGATGTTTAAATAACCAACAGACGTGTTTATTTAGCGACAGAACGATTATATGCCTACAACGATCAGACTTTGCAAACGTGTAATGATAATGTGCTTTTGTTTATTTCTAGGAAAAGCGTTATAAGGTGGAGAAAATAAACACAGCTGAGGCGTGTTTACTTGTTAATCTGTTCATCTCTGACGGTGTACCGGGAAAGGTAATGTATACGGCAGCAGATCGGTAGAATCGCTAAACATGTGATGCATTAAAAGAAATTGGCTCAATGAAACTGTACAATCCTTGATTTGTAGAATACTAGAGTTATAACGCCGCCGTTCTGGGGAAGACTATTTGAGTCACTCAGTGAAAAAAGTCATTTTAAAATTAAAATTAAAGTAAGTGTAGTGGGATGAGAAGGACAGCGATAGAAAGTCGTACAGAGCCTGACCTGACCGTTTCTGGGTGTTAGAAGTGAAAGCTCCCAATATCGACAGAAAGTCGCACAAAACCCCATACGTCATGATCTGACTGTCATACGTCATAACCGGACTGTCATACGTCATAACCGGACTGTCATACGTCATAACGTGACTGTTGCTAGGTGTTAGAAGTGAAGGCCGCCAACAGGACGGGTGGGGAGAATTTCATGAGCTGCATGAGGAAAGCCCTGGCAGCGCATTACGGTGACAAGCCTGTCAGTGTCGGCGGTACATTCTGTATGGAGAAGGGCAAATGCAAAATGCACGTCATGGTGAGTGTGTGAGATAAATGTGACGTCAGCGCATTACGGTGACAAGTCTGTCAGTGTCGGCTGTACATTCCGTATGGAGGAGGGCAAATGCAAAATGCACGTCATGGTGAGTATGTGAGATAACTGTGTGAAGAAATGACAAGTAAATTTTACTTTCTCTAGTCGCGTAGAAGAAGATTCAAACGAACCTCGTATGGATGACCGAACGGGTCAAAACCACCATGCAAGAGACAGGCGACAACACAGCAGTGTGAAATATCAGAAAAAAAGACAATTCCCGCACTATTCGGCCATATTTGTGGTGTGGTTTTGGGTTAGAATAGCAACAGACAATACGGCTGCGCTGTTTGTTCACAGGCCTTCCTGGCGCCGCCAAATCCAGCACAAATACCCAGCCCTATGTTCTGTTTTCATATTAGAGAATATCGGAATAACAACCCTCGATTTGAATGTCCTTTGTAATTTTGAGGTTTACTGGGGGATAATAGTTCAGATCAAATTAAAGTGTTTCAGCGTGACTGAGAGGAAAGGGGAAACCGAATCTGCTTCTTATGTTTTAGCCCGACTTCAGTAAAACTCCAATAACAAGTGAAGAGGATATGGAAAACTGGCTGAACTATTTTGAAATGAGCGGACCAATCACATGCCTAGGATATGTGATATCAAGTGATCCGGTATGTATTTATGTTCGAGATGTGAGATAAGTGGTTTTCAGTCATGCATTGAAATTTACCACCAAGGTGAATAAGCAATAAATACCGATACTCCCACGATTTGTGGGTAAAACTTTATTATCTTCCAGCTGTGTTTAAATTTGTATAGCACGTGGCGTCACACATGGTTAATTTCACTGACATAATAACGCCTATCCTTGCTTTGAAATTACAGCATCTTTATCCCGTGATGTGGTGTTTTTCAGCACATGTATTTGCGCATAGATTTTTAAAGGGCCTAGATCTGCGCATGGTTTACTTTCACGGTTCCCCACGTGACGGTCCTGTGATCATGTGTTGTTTTTTTTTTTTTTTTTCTTTTTTTTTTTTGGCAGGGCTTGGATTTGCGTATGGAGCACTTCCATTGCTCTTCACATGCTGGACATGTGATCATGTGTTTTGTTCTTTTTTACAGAGCATGGATTTGCGCATTTTTCACTTCCACAGTTCTCCACGTGACGATCACGTGATTTTTTTTTTTTTTACAGCCCTGGATTTGCGCATGGTTCACTACCATGGCTCCCCACGTACGTGACGATCACGTGATCGTGTGTTTTTGCAGGCCTGAATTTGCGCATAGTTCACTTCCATGGCTTTCCACGTGACGGTCACCTGATCACGTGTTTTTTGTCTTTTGCAGGGCCTGGATTTGCGCATGGTTCACTACCATGGCTCCCCACGTACGTGACGGTTACGTGATCGTGTGTTTTTTGCAGGCCTGAATTTGCGCATGGTTCACTTCCATGGCTTCCCACGTGACTGTCACCTGATCAAGTGTTTTTGCCTTTTGCAGGGCCTGGATTTGCGCATGGAGCACTTTCACGGCTTCTCGGAGCACGGCGATGGCGGCCACTATCACTACGACACGACGCCCGAGCACGTGCAGTACAGGGCCTACCTCAATGTGGCCGAATACATGGTGCGAGTGGACAGGCCCGCGCAAACGCATCTCATTGGTCGAGATTAACCAATCATGTGACTTTAGGGAATGTTTAGGGATGGTACATAATCAAGTGTCTCGACATTTGAAAACACGTTATGAATGAGGCATTGAGAACAATACGATTGATATGTCAATGTTATTTAAAAGCGGAGAGAACAAAGAAAGAAGCAAATTTATTCTCTATCTGGTTGGCATTTGTATCTCTAGAAAAATTGTCGTAAATTACATATCCTTGTCTAGTTCTCTATTTCGCTCGCTGTGTCTGCCTTCTCTCTTCACCCCTCTCTGCTATGTTATAAAATGGTAACGCCACGTGCGGGTAGGCTGATCCGAAAAACCCTCCTGCATTCCTCAGCGCTTTTGAACAGTGCGCGAGGCTAAGAGAAGGCAGTCTGTGGCACTGGTGGCACGAGTCGGATAGGCGAGTGCGGACACTGCCCAATGCTAACGGAAGGTTTTCGAATCAGTCCAAACTCGAGTGTGATTTTATTTTATTTTTATTTAATGATATATATATGATATATACTCCTCTGCGATGCTTTCTGCCGCGTAGTTACGGTGTTATGGCGACGCCAAGCACACACTTTCAGTAAATGCCTAGTGTGACTTTTTGATACTCGAAGAGCGGGGAGTACGGTTGTACCTACCGGGCGTATGTACCAACCGAAATACTACGGTTTCCTTTGTGCGCGTACAGGCAGTCATGAAATAAATTGTAATGCTCAGCTGTTATACTCAAACGACGCCATTAATTTCAGTATGTAAATCCGATAAATGAACTAATTAAGGTGCGTGTCATTCACTTGGTACGGATTGATATCCAGGTCTCACTGATATCCCCGTGCGAGGACTGACATCCTCGTCTCGTCCAAAACTAGCCTGGACAGATAAGAGATTAGAGTAAAACCTGTTTGACTGCTTTTCTCGCCTCATTTCAGAGACTGAAATAAAATCTACACACATATGATACTTTTTTATTCAAATAAATATACACAGAAACATAGTGATCTATTACGATCCTTTGATCAACCTGTTCATTGCTGGTATGCTGGACGGAATAACATAGTTGTACACATTTAAAAACTAGAATGTTCAGAAACATGGTGATCCACCAAAAGCAACAAGTAACCCATCATTTACGTCAAATCGACCATACTGATGGGCCACACTGACTAAGGTATTGTTTGTGTCACAAAATCAGAAGAAAGCTGGGTGAGAAACATACACCAGACAACGACCTTGGCTGAAAAAAAGTTACATTTGAAAAGAAAACGTATCTACAAAAGTATCATGGTTGAGTTTTGAAATCTTTCAACTTTCTCCAAAAACGATCTCAAATTTGAAAGTGATAAATGATTTAAACTGTATTCCTGTTTGCTACAAATAGTCAAAAATAAATGAATAAATAATAGAACGGTGCTGGACAGACGAAGAAAATAGGCTTGTAAAGGCTTGATGCATAAGCAAAGAAAAACCTCGCAAATGCGTACAGATAAAAACCGGAAACAACCTCGCAAATGCGTACAGATAAAAACCGGAAACAACCGAAGCTCGTCTTCGCAACGGTGTGAAATATAATTTTGATTGTTGCGCATTTGTATCAAAGTGTACACAAATAGCACCCGTACGCCTTGAATGGATTTTAGAAAGTAACAACAGATAACTGATAACAGATAACTGATAACAGATAACTGATGACAGATAACTGATAACAGATGACTGGTAACGGAACTGAGATTGCCTCTTTAATACAATACGTCAAGCTCGTGCTCCAGCATTGCCAATCTGTCCTCGCAATGTATGACTAAACACTCCTGCATTTAAAATTTCTTTGGACAAAAGGGGGAATGAAACATCTTGTATTGAATAAGTAATGGTTTTTAGTCTGCAAGTTTACAAATAAAACACTCTCAGACAGAGAACTCAATAAGGAGTAATCCAAAACAAATGTGGACGGAAAATGTACAAAAATATGCACAGAGATCGGGTCAATTAAAGATTAACAGTTCTATCTACATCATAAAACCTTATTGGTACAAGAACCGTCACCAACACGGTTACTTATTACAATATCACGGCAGTACCCCTTAATCTTCCCTTCAAAAAAGAATGTAGAATATAAAGTTGCAAATACTTGCAACTGCTAAATATGCAACGTTTTACAGACACCACTGTCCTTATGCATACCCTCCCGCCCCCAACCGCAAACTGCGGGATGATTAAAAGAATAAAATAAAAAATCCCCGGTTTGAACAGCACAAATCAGCAGAAACACAACGCCATTGCTATGTCAACCCAAAACAACCTGGACGAATTTTGAGCAGTCAGACACTTGCGCTAATTCTACTTCTGCCCGAGGTGATGTCTTTCACAATGTCATCATTCTTATTTTTTGAACGGTGCAGCGAGTCACTGCTGGGTTGCTGTTCTGAGATTACACATCACTTCCGGCGTTTGACACGTCATCATCTGGGGCAGCAGTTTTAGGCTGAAGCTGACAGCACAAGCAATTGACGTCTTGGCAGTCTGGCGGCTGGCAGTTACAATTGCAATTACAATTCCCGCACTGAAATAGACCAATGCAATACATCCAATTGCAATCATGTAAACACCATAAAAAAACCCCTAAAATTGAGGTGAAAATATCACAAGAAGTACATTTTAAGTAGAATAGCACCATGTTTGTGTTGAGTAAATACCCTGAAATAAACACAAGTATGAACTTCTACGAACTGGATCGTGGTTACCAAAATCTTATCAGGTCGCGGTACAATTACTCCGGAGCTAAGTCTCATCGAGGATCGAGACCGTCAAGAAATCTTTCAGACACCTTTCTCAACATGTGTCTTTGACTGGTACATTATAAGCATTAAATCGATTAATTACATGTTCGTTCAAAATCAATTACCAATAGACCGAAAACAAAAATAAAAAAAAAAAAAAAACGGATGAAAGGCAGACTATATCTCCAAAATGACCAAACAATTAAATGACTTGGACTATCGGTGACTTAGAAAACTAGGTGCGCGCGGCGGTCTCTAAAACAAGTCAAGTATGTTGTAATATCACATAAAATTACACAAGCCTTTAAAATTATTTAACCCAATCCTGCATATAATAACTTGAACGCATTTTCGTGATGACGGCGGAAAACCTCTTAGTTACGAACACCCTTAACGATACAGCCTTAACTATAAGAGTTACCACGTCGTCATAACCAATCCGACCACTGCACGAGAATCCTATTCACCCACGTTGTTCGCGGTTCTTAACGGGCGGTAAGGCACTGACGGGCTGTCCTGAGCCCGAGTTACTACGGTGTCTATGGGAAACCATGGGAACGGCTTCGTCGTCAAGGGGACCGGCAATATATCTGTGATCGATGGCGTTTTGACGGAGGCTATGACGCAAGCGCCCAAGTTCCGGGGAGGCGTACACAAACCGTTCAACGGGAGTCTCTTCCTCAAATGCGCTCAAACGGTGCGATTGTGAGTTAAAATCAACACTAAGTGAGGAGGAAATTGGGGAAATATCTATTGCTGGTGGAGTTTTAGTACCCACATCATAGTGAACCTGTTGGCTGTGTCTACGAACAGACGGCGGGAGTGGGGATTCCGGTAACAGCATCGCTCCACCGGAAGTAACACCGGGAGACAGTTTCGGCGGTGCAAGGTTTGGAACTCTTGCTGATCTGGGGGCCGCGTAAGGGCTACCCATGGCCGAATGATCAACAAAATAGTCGGGAGATGTCGCTGCGTGAGGGTACTGATAGTAGGTAGAATGAGATATGGGGATGTCCCACGCATAAACATTCTGTAACGAGCCTGAAACAGAGGCGATATTTGAGTCAACTCCGCGAGCAACACCACCTACAGGAACCGTAAATGTATGCACGTCTTGTGGATAACTCCTAACTGAATTCCTCTCCTGGCCATAACTTGGGACAAAGCGCGGCCACTGTGGGCGCATCGTGTGAGTACGAGGTGAACGATACCCCCAGAGCCTGCTACAATCCAATAACTTATACGTGAGCACGCACGACAAGGCCGAACAACAGAGCCTCAGCGCGTGATCCCTGCAGACACACGAACAGCCGGGACAGACACAGAAAGCCACGCGCAGTGGTTTGTGGGTACGGCAAGGCCAATGACACGAGGAGAAGGGCCACGGAGCCGTGCAATCAGAGGGCTGCCCACAGAGGTCATACGTAGGTACGCTACACCGGCAGCGAAAGGTCCAGCAACGGCCACAGTGTCTTTCCAACCTCTGTTAATTATGACATATTTTCTTGGTGTCTATTACATGTAATGTGCAGAAAAAAGGTCATTTTAATCACAGTCATTTTTACTATTTATTTAGCACTTGCAAAATTACAACTTATCAACATTCTGTAATGGAATATTGCGCTCTAAAGGGCAAAATAAATGGTTTTCTGTTGTCCTCTTTCTATATAAAGAACGTCCAAGAATTACGGCTATAATTAATTATTCAATGTAGTGCCAAAAAAAAATTGCCAAAGCATGGCTTTCGTTTTTATTTCGGTATCGCCACTAATGTAAATAGATTTGCTTACGTCACACATGGTTTCTGGTCCGCCACAGCAAGCGCACTGCCCGTTTTCATCCATACAAACGTTGCACAAGATCAGATCTGCGCAGTCCATTTGCTGTGACAAGAGAAAACAATATAAATAACACAGATATAAAACTTCGCAATCACATAAACAGACTCAAGTTGAAAAGAAATTAAAACAATAACATAAGAGAACTTACTTTCCTTCGCGGGCAAAAGGAATCGAGGCACGCAGTGAGATTGGGGTTCTTGCAGCAGTTACAAGCCTCGACACAGGCTATCCAGCATTCGCAGCAATGCGGCTCCCCTTCCTTCCCACAGCACTGACACTGGTCGGAGCAGACGCCTCTTTGCTGGAGAAAACAAAGGGTAAGCAAGTAGTAACACTACACAGAAGCTTAGTTCCAAAAGCCAGTTTCCAATTTTTTGGTTGGTTGGACTTATTGGGTCACTGCTACAAGACTTCCCGCGCACGTCAGCACCTTAGTCGAGTCATTTAAATCAAACTTGTTTGTTTTCCACATTGATTTCACATTGATTCGAAAAAAAAGTTACAATAGATTCTGGGTATGTGAGCGTTATTTGCCATTTTCGGCTTATTCCAACCCAGTCCGAGAAAGAAGCAAACATTCTGTGTGTTAACAAATATCAACAGGTCAGTCCGAGGCCCCAAGTATCATTCTGTTGTGCACTTACCAGCAACATTGAGCGTATGAAAAGTATAATAACTACAAGTAGAATATATCCGCCTATTGCGATGCAGATAATGGCTGGCAAGGGCAGTGCCAGCTCGTTGCTATTGGTGTCGGGTTTCGCAGTTGATGGAGGCTGAAAGAAAAAACAAATTCAAACGCAAATAATTTGAACTTCTGAAAACGTGATTGCGAAAACTTCTTCAAAGATTCGATGCACACTTATCAATTATCAACCAAGTTTCCACAAGGTAACAACGATCGCCCATGTAAAAAAAAAAACCATGTGGATGACCCACGAAATCGGTGCTAAAGTAGGTTTGTAAAGTGCCAACTACTGCCACTTTCATCATGTTTTTACAATTCTAACAGATTTGTATTTTAAATCTAAAGGATATTTTGGTAATCTACAGTGTCTGTTTTATCCGTGTGTGAAATAAAAAAAATCAATTCTACAAAATTTCAAGATACTGTTATTAGTTAAAATGTTTATGAATCCGAACAAAGATATGACGCAGCACACCTGCAATATGTGCTCTATGCGTGTTTGAGATTTTTCAATAATCTGCAAAAAATCATTCATTTTGTCACTATTTCATAAATCCGAATCAGAACATGAAGCTGCATACACTCCCTATGTGTTTATCCGTGTGTAAAATTTTAAAACAATCCGACCTATATTTTCGGAGATATAACCCGCACACGACGTTTAATTATGCCGACAACACCACGTAAACGCTAAGTTTTACATAATTTCAACCTACTTTCATTTTGAGAATTTTTAATGATTTCGAACAAAAATACGACGTTGCACACCTTATGTATGTACTCTATCCGTATTTGAAATTTAAAAAAATCCGTTCTGTAGGTTCGGAGATATAGCCCGAACACGACGTTCCATTCCGAGCACAAACTTCTATGAACGCTTATTTTCATCATTTTTTAAAATACTGTCATTTTGAAAATTTTACATGAGTCGGAATAAAAATGCGACGTTCAATATATGCTCCATCCGTTTGTGAAATTTCAAAACAATCCTGTTAAGAGTTCTGGAGACAACGTCGAAAATACGATAGTTCCCATAATAGAAAAAAATACTGTCATTTTTGACAATTTTCCATGAATTCGAACAAAAATACGACGTTGCACAGTTTGCATATGTGCTCTGTGTGTGATATTTCAAAACACTCTGACCTGCAGTTTCGGAGATATAACCCGACCCGGACACATGTGGACAGACGGAAAAGTTCATAATTCTATCCCTCCGTTATACGGTAAATAATGAGCAGCTTGTTAAAACGTTGCATTAAAATGTTGAGCATATACGAGCAAACGTGCTATGTGAACAATAGTTATATTTACATGATGGAATATTCAAGTCGAAACGGTTGCCGACTTGGCATCCTGCTTGTTAAGCAGCGTCGGAAGGCAGCATTTTGTTATTACCAGTCATAACCTACGATAACCAATTCTAGCTTCTCTAATTCGCAAATGAAACTGCGAATTGCCTTATAATCCAATTCGTAGCTAAGACTTCTGCGTTCTGATATACAAAAACTGACAAAAATAAAAAATAAAAAATCGAAAAGAAACAAGTGGCATGTAAAGGGGGAGAATAACATTTAAAACAGTTCTAAAAATCATACAATGGCTTTCTAAATTTGAAACCGTCGATGTCGACAGAAAATTAGATTTCATATTTTCCCCTTATTGTTTCTTGACAATTTAATCCAAAAATTGCAGTCGATACGACAGCTACATCGGAAAGATCCGAAAGTAGGAATTGGGTTATTGGCCAATTTCCACTGCTGAAACAACAAATCGTAAGACGAAACAAGAATGTCCAGGGGCATTGCAACCAGCCGAGCCCAACGCAAGGAGAGTAAACCACTTTGCCATCTCATTGTTGCTTACAAAATCATACATTCAGCTGTTGTATAAATAAGACATGACTGCACCAAAGATTTTTTTCGGTAAGATGGACCCCTGTCTGAATATATTACCCTCCCTCCCATCCCCCAACAACAAAATCGGTCAAAAACTAGTAGTTAATTTAATCACTAGGCTGGAATTTTATTTATTATTATTATTATTTTTGCAAAGAGATTTTCAAAGAGATGTTAGATTCAACTACTGCCCCACAGATATTGTAGATATATGTAACAAACATATACCAAAACACCGTCATTATAGCTCTTTTCGGCCGATCAAGAAAAAAAGCAATTTTCCGGTAGAAGACCACCTAGATATTGTACATGTATAATATTCAGAGGATCCAACCAAAACTGTAAGAAGAGATCCATTTTGAAAAAAAAAGTTTAACAAATTTTTAAAAGTCCCGTTATTTCGGCTTTTTTCGGTCGGCCGCGAAAGAAAGTGATTTTCCGGTAGAGGAACACCTAGAGATTGAGCATATATAATTTCAAGAAGATCTGATCAAAACTGTAGGAGGAGTTGTATTTAAAAAAAAAAGGTTAACAGACACACACATTTTTCAAAAGTGATTGCACAAGACCACCCGACAGAGTCGGCTGGTTAAAAAACCCACCTGAAATTCTGACATGGCGTTTTCTTCATCTGTTCTCTTGATTATAAACCACAATTCAAAGGCTCCAGAAAGCAGCTTCAAAACTAAACAAGTCTGTGCTTGAAACTCCAAATATCGCTCATTTTGTGTTCTTATATTTTGTTCAGTATAAAACAGATACGTTAAAATCAGCCGTTTCCAAACGTATTTTGTAACAATAAACACAACTCTATGAAATGCTTGCAGTAAATGTCAAACACGTGCTAAAATACGGAAAAAAATGTTTGCTTTCTTATTTTGTTTATATCACGTGATCAGTTGCAGAAATGGCTACCTGTAACATTTTGATGAATTAGGAAAATATCTTCACCCAGCAATTTTTTTTTTTTTTTTTTTTGCAAAATGTGGTTTTACAAAATGATTTTATGGCGTAACACTTACATTATCAATTGTTAAGTAGTTTTGGAGTTTCAAAGTGTTACGTGCATAAATATGCAACCACAGAAGAAAAACATTTCTCCTCTGAAAGTTATTTTCAGTGCTTTTTTCTGACTTCCAGTTAAATGATTTCTAGTTTAAAATTTTGCAGACCCGATCGCCCGCGCCAATTCTTTTTTTAATTGTGAGTTTAATGACCCAGCCGGAGATGATAAACAAGGTTATTTTTCCCTCGCCTGGTATTTCCTGCGCCTGCTCCTTAAGAACATGTGCTAATGAAAGTTCATCAGGATCATATGTTTTACATGTGTGTATAACAATCTAATAATTTGATATCTATACATAAGATTAACAAGCGGAAATAATAAATCGTTGGAGACCCTTGAAATTTTTACTTAATTGCTGACGTGATAGTGAGATAAATGAGTACTATTGTGGCTTACTGAGCATGGTCACAGTCCATGCCACTTCAAGAAAAAATGAGTACGAGGTGATCGATGTGCACTCTAAGTTTGGTGTTGTCATGTTTTGCACCATTCATCAGTTTCGTACTTCCGCATTAGCAAAATTTATGAAAAAAAAATGAAGAATTTTTTTTCCCTTATGTACTCTTGGAATCAGAGTCATTTTAAAAGAGGAATTAATTAGTTAGCATAGGTTATGATTTATACCATATAGAGGGAATGTTATGGATGTGAATTTCGAATAAAACACCGAAACAGATTGTACCAGTGCATTTGTACTTTCCATCTGGATACTCTTACTGTGGAAATAGACAGTTGAATTAGTTGTCATTCAATATGACGAATACAGCAACATCAGGTACCGCATATTACCATGTTTGGCCAACTTCCACGAGTTTTCCTTTTGTGCAATTACAATATTTCGGTATACTTATTACATGAAAATTGCTAGAATTAACCGGCATCAGTAGTTTCTACCTGGAAGCGAAATCACACTTTGAACGCCCGGTGAGGTAAACCGAAATAACCAACGAAATTTAATGCTTCTGTAGTATCTTTGCACTTCTTTCAGAAGTCTACCAACACAACGGCTGAATAGAGGGGGGGGGGGGGGTATAGGAGCCCGGGGGTGGCAATGTAAGGGTCTAGAGGGGAGGGTGGTCACATCAGAACCCAGGGCTGTTGAAATGGAACGTCTTTTAAACGTTATTTTGCACGTAAAACCCTTCTGTTATAGATGAAAACTTCATAATACATTTGAATGGGCGATTATTATCATTTAATGAAAGCTTGGAAACAATATAGGTTTTGTCAAATTAAACAAGGTTTAGATTTACTACATTTCTGTATCGCTGTGCCATTTCCATATCGCTACCGCCGTATTATTATTTGCTGAGAGGTACCGCGTCGATTGAATAATAAAAGTGTTTACTTTTGCGAAGTTCTTCCACATGATTTGGGTTATTTGGCTCGAACTGAGGAAGTTGATTAGACTTGTCGTGCCAGGACCGACGCCCTCCCCCCCCTCGGCATTTCGTTACCGCGAGGTTGTGAAATGGCCATGGACATTTCTCCTTTAAAATATCGCAATTGCGGACGAGGCAGGCGTTGTAGGGAAACAGTATAACATACGGGGAGCTGTTGAGACATTTTGTGAAAATTAGTAACTTAACTTTGCTTGGAAGAAATTGAAAGCCACAAAAAATAGGTATAAGTACGGACACTAATGAAGAATGCCATCTTCATATATAATCTAGTAAAAGCTCATGCAGCAGTCAACGGCCAGAACGACCTGTGAGGGTGTCATTTTTCAACAGTATCAGATATATTGCCGGTATTTGTATAAAGTCTAAACCGCTTGATCGTGCAAATCAGTTTCCAGAAAATGTTAGTAATTTATCAGTTTCTGCCATTATCAGAAACCCCAGGAATATACATCCCTCGATTACTCCCGTTCTCCCACTGGAAAATCTCACCCATAGGAAAAAAACTAGTCTTTCTGACACTTTGTTAATTCATGAAATATAAGGGTCATGAGCCTAAGGAAATAAAAAAAACAAATAAAAGTCTAACTGATTAGGCCGATTTCAGGCTCGGAATGAAGAGATGGTGCTTCAGCACAAGAAGGCGTGAAATCAAGCTTCTGTTACATTTGTAAGGCCTGTCATAGAAACCGACGCGTCCGTTTAAGAGCCCTTGGGTGCAGAAGGATATTGCAATATTAAATTGAACAAATAAAATTTTTTGCAGCATTGGCAGCCTGGGTGTACAAAAAACTAGAGGTGTGTCCGATCGGAGCACAATGCCCCGACTGGCGGATAGTCAGTGACATAATCTTAGTTTGAGGGATGTGATTTTTCTTGAAGAAAGACTGAATGAGCATGGACTTAGTAAAGAGCACCTAACTGCAGTAAAATTGCCTAAGTTCAAACCCCAATTCCGACCCAATAAACGCCTCATCGGACAAAAGGACGATGTCTTGCACAACTTCAATATATTAGAAACAATAGTGTATAAACACATAAATCATCAAACAAATATGTAGAGTGAGATGCGATCCACAAAACTTAGTATATAACACATCTAACTACAGTAAAATTGCCTTAGTTCAAACCCCAATTCCGACCGAATAAACGCCTCGTCGGACAACTTCAGTATATTAGAAACAATAATGTATAAACAAATAAATCAGCAAACAAATATGTAGAGTGGTGTGTGATCCACAAAACTTAGAACATAACACATCTAACTACAGTAAAATTGCCTATGTTCAAACCCCAATTCCAACCGAATAAACGCCTCGTCGGACAAAAGGACGAAGTCCTGCACAACTTCAATTAGTCAGTGACATAATCTTAGTTTGAGGGATGTGATTTTTCTTGAAGAAAGACTGAATGAGCATGGACTTAGTAACGAGCCCCAAACTGCAGTAAAACTGCCTAAGTTCAAACCCCAATTCCGATCCAATAAACGCCTCGTCGGACAAAAGGACGATGTCCTGCACAACTTCAATATATTAGAAACAATAGTGTATAAACACATAAATCAGCAAACAAATATGTAGAGTGGGGTGTGATCCACAAAACTTAGTACATAACACATCTAACTACAGTAAAATTGCCTTAGTTCAAACCCCAATTCCGACCGAATAAACGCCTCGTCGGACAACTTCAGTATATTAGAAACAATAATGTATAAACAAATAAATCAGCAAACAAATATGTAGAGTGGGGTGTGATCCATAACACTTAGTACATAACACATCTAACTACAGTAAAATTGCCTAAGTTATAACCTCAATTCCAACCGAATAAACGCCTCGTCGGACAAAAGGACGATGTCCTGCACAACTTCAATATATTAGAAACAATAGTGTATAAACACATAAATCAGCAAACAAATATGTAGAGTGGGGTGTGATCCACAAAACTTAGTACATAACACATCTAACTACAGTAAAATTGCCTAAGTTCAAACCCCAATTCCGACCGAATAAACGCCTCGTCGGACAAGAGGACGTCGTCCTGCACAACTTCAATATATTAGGAACAATATCCCCAAAAACAAAAAAGTAGCCGGCCAAATAGCTAGGCTACAGTGCGACCCACAAAACTTGGTGCCTAAAGCGTAACGTACACACAGACGGACGGACGCACAAGTCAAACACTATATGCCCCGCTGGCATTTGTCAGGCGGGGCAGAAAATCCCGAATCTGTAGTACCTGACAGTAAATACAAACAAACTCGACAGCGGCGTAAAAAGCATTTTGGTTTATAGATCTTAATTTCAGATAAGTCTGTGTTTTGCTTAGTGTTTATCTAATTCGTATCCGTTATAACACAGAAATGAGACTCCAGAAATAAGATGCCTTTCAACCAATCTCACAGTTTCCAAAGTTTTGGGGTGTCTCCAGTTACATACGGTTTCCAAGTATTCATTTTTTTTGGGACTTTTTTTTGCAGAGGACAGTCAGGACATTGTGAAGGAGAGGTTGCTTCGTACGGTCAAAAAGGAGGTAGGTGAATCAGTGTTAAGGATGATATACAAACGTAAATACAGGAAAGCAAGATATCGGGAGTGACTGGTGTATGGCTAATTAATAAGTCGTTAAAAAATTGGAGTGGGCAGCTTCACTCATTGGTCTTTAAAAATTAGATGCCCTCCTGATCACGGGTACGGCTTCTCTAGCAAAGATTTCACACGAACGTCATGGCAGTAAGCGAATGGGCCGCTGATGAAGGACTACAATACCATTGCTATCTACTACGATCTATCCCTATATTAAATTCGCGGAAACTTTTATCACACATTTGTAAAATTCGAAAACGAACAACCGATAATCTTATCAACATTGAAAATAATATATTTTTATCTAACAGAATCACACCTGCAGGAGACTCAACATTTGACACTAGCATTTTTTTCCCACAAAAAAAAACATGTACGATTTTCAAAAATACCGATTTTGTCCAGACAAAAGAAAAGAAATACGACGACACCTTGAACAATTCACAAACTTTTGTCAAAGTGCTCACAGTAGTGAAGTACTCGTGAAGTGATAAGGAATGAAATAATGAGGAAGATTTTCACTGCGGAAACTCGTGTATTAATTTCAAAAAGTTCTCCACAGGTGAAGCAGATCATGGAAGAAGCAGTCACCAAGAAATTCATCCACGAAGAAAGTAGTCCCATAATGACTCTCTGTGGTAAGTTACCAAGAAAATAATCGACCCAGAAAATAGTTCCATAATAACATCAAGAAATTAATCCACGAAGAAAGAAGTCCCATTATGACACTCGTTCGTTGTTATGAAACAGCCGACCTCTGATGAGATCTGTCTGTTATGTATAAACACAGAACGGATGGATATTTTAGATAGTAGTTCCTCTCTGTTACGAGTACGAATTTCGGCGGAATCCCCAAAGGGTCTGCAGAGGGTATTAAACATAACAGGCGGAACCGCCGTAGAGGTCGGCTGTTGAACAACAACGATGTTAAGTTACCAAGAAATTCATCCACGTAGAAAGTAGTTCCATAATGACACTGTTGTAAGTTACTAAGAAATTCATCCACGTGGAAAGTAGTTCCATAATGGCACTGGGGTAAGTTCAGCACTGGAGCGGGTGTTGCCCGCTAGATACCCGATTCACTAAATGTACATCTATACATTGGTTGGAGGTTTTAAGAAAGGACTCAGTGCTGGAGGCCCAGATACAACTGCAAGCACTCCGAGACATAAGAGTCTGTGGCTTTGTCTAAAAGAATTGAGAAATATCCTTTTTTTTTTGTTTCCATCACCAGGATTTTTAAAAGAATGACATCGTCGAAGGCGCAGGCCCCAACCGGACACAACAAGTCGCCATTTTGGCAACTTGTTACCGATTTGAAAAATAACACGACTTCAGTTTATATATTTTCACTGTGCAAGGTAGCATATGCCTAGGATAAATAGTTTCGGAGAAGTCGCGTGGAAAGCACCCAAGTCTTACATTGCAGTTATGTCAAGAAATCACAATTTTTGACAAGTCGCCATTTTGACAATTTTTGGCCGAATTTAAAAATAACACGACGTTGCACAACTTCAGTATATATATTTTCACTGTACAAGGTTGCATATGCCTAGGGTAAATAGTTTCGGAGAACTCGCGTGGAAACCACCTAAGTCTTACATTAGAGTTATCTAATAAATTGGCAAGTTTTGACAAGTCGCCATTTTGGGAATTTTTCAGTGATATGAAAAGTAACACGACGTTGCACAACTTCAATATATATATTTTCACCGTGCAAGGTAGCATATGCCTAGGATAAATAGTTTCGGAGAAGTCGCGTAGAAAGCACCCAGGTCTTACATTGCAGTTATGTCAAAAGATCACAATTTTTGACAAGTTGCCATTTTGGCAATTTTTGGCCGATTTGAAAAATAACACGACGCTACACAATTTCAATATATATATTTTCACTGTGCAAGGTAGCATATGCCTAGGATAAATAGTTTCGGAGAACTCGCGTGTAAAGCACCTATGTCTTACATTGCAGTTATGTCGAAAAATCAGAATTTTTGACAGGTCGATATTTTTGCAACTTTTACCGATTTGAAAAATAACACGACATTGCACAACTTCAATATATATATTTTCAGTGTGCAAGGTTGCATATGCCTAGGGTAAATAGTTTCGGAGAACTTGCGTGGAAACAAAACAGCATCCAAAGTGTGACACACGGACGGACGGACAGAGGGCAATTCTATAGACTCCCCCCCCCCCCCCGGGCTCGCCCGGTTGGGGTCTGAAAACGTGACATTTGTTCTTTTATTTCTCGATATTTGCTTAGCAAAGGACCAGTTCGGAATAAATTATAGATTAGTTGATATCAGAGACAGGAGAAATATTTATTCAGACATTATTTTCACATGCCCAAGTCTGTTTGACAGGAGCAGTGGAGGCTTGTGTACAGCATGGCTTGAAGAAGCGTGCACTGGGCCTGTTCAAAAACAGCACGACGTCGAGTGCACTGCTGAGTAAGATCAGCAAGCAGTGCGAGCCGGCGGCGGCCGTGGTCAAGGTCATCGCCAGCATCGAGCAGAGCAATGATAATGCACGGTAGGGGGGGGGGGGGTCGTTTTTATTTTTTACGGTGGAGGGGGGCAGGGCGACGACGACACTTACTTTTTCGGTAGGGGGGAGCGACACTTTTATTTTCTTTTTACAGGCTGTGGTACTGGTCGAAGAACTGGGCATTATCCGCTCAATCGATCGACTTATTTCATGATTTGGAACAGCATGCGGCAGGCCTTGTGGTAGTGCTCACTAGTGATATATGGTGCCTTAATAGCCTGTAGTCTGCAGGCATAGTCGTAGTGACAATAACTTATGCAGACAATCTGTCAGAAAGCATTGGATGGGGCTTCATAAAACACAACAACAATAACTGATACAAATAGCGATATAAAAAAAAAACTCACCCCTTTTTTCAAGGCCTGCTTTTGTTATATGAGGGCCGGTGGCAAAATGCCTTATTGATGCTGTTACCATTATGTATTGAAATATTGATGTCGAAAGTAAATATGCGTGTTGTTTTCCCAAAGGGTTATATACCGTGCAGTTGTGGATGTTGTAGTGTAGCACAATAGAAAATTAGAAAATACTGCCCATATAAATTGATGTAAAGCTTCCGCAGTCACTGGTAGATTTTTTGTCTTTCCTCCGATCATGGTCCTCAGGGTTTTTTTCCTTATCTTTTTTTATTTTTGATAGATGTGAAATCTGTCCCAGTATTCCGGAATAGACTACCAATAAATCGAATGTCACAGAAATCGATTTTTTTTTCATTATATCACCATTTCATGTTGCAGGCTCCTTAAATAGCTTATTTTCCTACCTAATAAATAGAAAAATGTAAAAAATTGAAATTAAAAATAGTTTTTTTTTTATTATTTTAAATTTCAATAGATTGTTCAACACTGAACTACCGACATTTTAATAAACAATCAAACGTTAATTTAATTTTTCAATATTTTTATATTTTCCTTTCGTAAGAAGATAAGAATTTACATTATTTATTCCCCACAGGGGGGGGGGGGGGAAGTATATGGGATCGACCGTGTGTCAACAGCTTGTTAACACGATAACTTAAAAACTGGTGCAAGGATTTTAATGAAACTTGGTAAGTAGCTTCTATGGGAACAAAGACAGATCGGTATTGTAAATGGGCCAGGTTCGTCCAAGGAATATGCACCAGCTGGACTTTTCAGCTCTTGACTGACTATTGATGGCCGTGTTTAACTGATGGGGGGCCTGTGAGAAATATGTGGGCTATGCACGCTGCTCTAGTTCAACTTACTTTCACCCTTTGGTATAAGAAAAATGAAAAATTATTTATTTCTGTGACATCAGAATGATCGGAAGGCTATTCCGGAATAGCCTACCAAAAAATATCTAGTTTCTTATTTGCTTCAGAAATCTTATTTTAAATAATACGGTGTTAATAGTTAACTGTATACCGCACAAAGGGACATCAGGTGATGTAACTAAATCATGCAAACAAATTTTAAAGGAACATGTGAAAACATAAAAATAATATTTATCAATTAACTAAAAGTTCTGTTAGCTTCAGGGGCAGTTAATAGTGCATGGTTAACTTTGGCGAATACGGTCCCTGCCCTGTAGGCTGGGAAATACCTCCATGGGACACAATTTTAACTGACGGCAAGTAATTTTCAATGAAAGGCAAAAATCTCGCAACCTTATGTTCAGTTGCTGGAGGTTCTTAACCGGCTGGGACCGTATTCACAAGCTTCGTTACCTGCCCCTGTAGCTAACAGAACATATTCTTGTCAAAATTGTTTGCGTAATTTAGCTAAATCAGCTGATATACCTTGTGTGGTGTACAGTCAACTGCACAGTTAACTTTTGTGAATACCGTATCTGGAGGTTCTATCCCTGGCCTTAAAGTCGGATTTGTTCGACCAGTGGTTAGAATCAGAATGGAAGTCGCTTGCGGCTAATAGCTTACACGATGAATCGTATGTTGTCCTGTATCAGCAGCTCAGCTTCAAAGGGAAATTGCCTTTACGAGCAGCTTGAAACCTCCATCATTGGCAGCTTGAAACCCCCATCAGGGGCAGCTTGAAACCCCTATCATGGGCAGCTTGAAACCCCTATCAAGGGGAGCTTGAAACCCCTTATCATGGGCAGCTTTAAACCCTATCATGGGCAGCTTGAAACCCCTATCATGGGCAGCTTGAAACCCCTATCAAGGGGAGCTTGAAACCCCTATCATGGGCAGCTTTAAACCCTATCATGGGCAGCTTGAAACCCCTATCATTGGCAGCTTGCAACCAGCATCATTGGCAGCTTGAAATCTCTATAATAGCCTTCCCAAATCGCTAGCCCAGACAAGGATCAGCTGCCGTTCCTTATTTCATGTCCATTCACACAGCAAATGACTGAAGCTGGCATCAGTTTCTATAGTCACTCGTTTTCGTTTGCAGGAGGAACCTGGACACAGGCAAGAACGGAAGCAAGCGGCTTCACAACACCAAGCACCTGTGGATACGCATTGCTCTGTTGGAGAAACTGTTGGCTAAAATTATCGACTATTTAGTAAACAATGCAGAGTAAGTCTCCAAAGCTATTAGCCAAGCACGCCGCGTAAAAGACCTATCGTTCTTAATAGTAAACCTTTTTTTTAATTTTCAACTTATTTCGCGTTAAATTCCGTTGTACAAGCTGTAATACTGAAAAATAGGTTACGTGGGAACATTTTCAAAACTAAACTGTTAAATTCTTTTCGACATTTGCTACTCCAGGAGAGAAGGGTGGAGGGGGGGGGGGGAGATATGATTGGGAGACATTGCAGGAGTCACCTTAGCGATACCTGGAAACCTATCCTGAAAACTTCGCCTTAGTAGAGAGACTTTATACCGGGAATATCACTATTTTGAAGAATCACAGGTGGAGGGGGAGAGGATGGAAGAGGCACACCAAGAGGCATAGGAACCCACTCACACAGGAGGTTGGGGTGGAGTTGTGCGAGGGGGATCGGAGAAGGGGATGGAAGAGGCACACCAAGAGGCAGAGGAACCCACTCACAAAGGAGGTTGGGGTGGAGTGGGGGGAGGGGGGAGCGCTCAGGAGGGGACAGAAGAGGCACACTAAGAGGCAGAGAAACCCACGCAAACAGGAATAGGCTCAATAGGAAATCCTGACGTTAGAGCCCATACGCGGAGAAGGCAGGACGTGTTAATGGCCCCGATGACTGACATTTCCAGTTTCTATCAAAGGTCTTTAAAATTTAGTAGGGCTATTCAAAGCTCACAACAGCAGAGGAATCACTTGACAGAAACCCTGCCATACAAAAAATGTGTAGGTTTTTATGGTGATAATTTGGTGTTAAAATGAAGGCGGGTTCCTCCTCTGCCTCTTGGTCTGCCTCTACCATCCCTTCCGCTCTCCCCCGCCTCCCTCCTCCACCCCAACCTCCTGTGTCCCCTGATTTTTGATATACAGATGTACTGGTTGGAGAAAAGCAACACCAGTAAAAATTATGTGCATATCCCAAAGAAATGTCTTGATCATCTTTTGCTGTGGTAATTACTGGAAAGTGCTAGACCTGTTGTGACTGGTTTTTCCCGCTAGTGTCCTTGACCCAATACTGCTGTGACGTCACAGTGCTAATAGGAGCTGGTGTGATCAGTTGTCGAGAGGATAAAGAATTGCGCTGGAAAACAAACAAGCCGTCTTTGGCAGTGATTCGTCTGTAGTCGACATCCGCCATTTTATTTACGACAGAAATCGCCCTGCTTGTTGAAGGTGATACCTGTTAATTGTGCTGTTGATATTGTCATTGGCACATCAGCAGCCTGGTTTATTATTTTCTGGATAAACTGTTGGTCTTGATTTTGTTTATAACCCAGCCCTGATCATATCAGGCCTGAGGGCCACAGAAAGGTTTTTGCTCATACCGGCAAACAATTTCTACCTGTTCTATAAAGTGCGTGTTTCTGATCAGACCGTAGCTGTAATAAATGTCAAGCCATGTTGCTGTAAGGACCAAGACGGCGCTTGCATTAGATGCTTCACATTGAGGACACCTGTCGACGTGTTGACGAGGCAATTGTGCACAACAAGTCATTTCCTGGCAAGGAGAGTCCAGAAAAGTCACATCTTCTGCTGCATATTTACGAGACGGTTTTATTGGAAAACTGCAGTGAGAAGAAAACACATGACATCGTAAAGTGCGCAAACAAAAACTGATCTCAGAATTTCTTTTTCAATGCCAATAAAAGAAACAAGAGCAGTCATTTCTGTCGTTTTTTTTTTTTACCTAGGGAAAAATTAATTTCAGTTGCAGTCTTGAAATAAGGATGTCAGTTTTCTTCCGGTATATATAAATGTGTAGTGTGGGACAGTTGTTTGGTAGAAAACATCCCCACTTCTCTTTGAGGTTTCAACACCCTTGTGGCAGCCTTGTTGATAAAGAAGTGTTTTACAGCCCTGGTGAAGCGTTGTAGGGCTGTGGGCTTTATTGACCAGGAAGTGCTGTAGAGACCTGGGCCTTGTTCACAGGGAAGTGCTATAGAGACCTGGGCCTTGTTGACAGGGAAGTGCTGTAGAGCCGTGGGCTTTGTTGACAAGGAAGTGCTGTAGAGACCTGGGCCTTGTTGACAGGGAAGTGCTGTAGAGCCGTGCACTTTGTTGACAAGGAAGTGCTGTAGAGATCTGGGCCTTGTTGACAAGAAAGTGCTGTAGAGCTCTTGGCTTTGTTGACAAGGAAGTGCTGTAGAGCCCTGGGCTTTGTGGCTTTTGTGGACTAGTTTCTGAGTGTTCGATTGAAAAAGCAGACATCACTCAGACATCATTTTGGACATTTTTAAGCCCTTACCAACCTCAAAAGAAAAAAAAAAAGAGAGCTATCGTCTTTCAGTCTCAGTCTTATTAGCCAGTGCCTCAGGTTATTTTTGGCGCAGCCCCGTTAGTGGAGCGTGACCTTTGACACTGCGCGCCCAGTGCAAACAGTGAGAGCCCATGACAGGGGCAATGATGAGCGCCTCTGACAATACGCGCCCAGTGCAAACAGTGAGAGCCCATGACAGGGGCAATGATGAGCGCCTCTGACAATACGCGCCCAGTGCAAACAGTGAGAGCCCATGACAGGGGCAATGATGAGCGCCTCTGACAATACGCGCCCAGTGCAAACAGTGAGAGCCCATGACAGGGGCAATGACGTGCGCCTTTGACAATACGCGCCCAGTGCAAACAGTGAGAGCCCATGACAGGGGCAATGATGAGCGCCTTTGACAATACGCGCCCAGTGCAAACAGTGAGAGCCCATGACAGGGACAATGACGAGCGCCTTTGACAATACGCGCCCAGTGCAAACAGTGAGAGCCCATGACAGGGGCAATGACGAGCGCCTTTGACAATACGCGCCCAGTGCAAACAGTGAGAGCCCATGACAGGGACAATGACGAGTGCTTCAGAGAACATTTTGAGGCGCCCGTATTCACGCGCCTAGGCGTTATAGAATGACACTGTGGCAGAGAGTGCATCTCCTTTCTGAAAGCCCGAAACACTTACCTGTAGTGACAACAAAAGAGACTCAACAAACCTTACTGAACAACAAGATTTTTTTAATTTGCTGTTTAAGTAGTTGCTTACGCCTGAATTACAGCACTGGGTGCTATAGAAGCCAGTTACCCTGATCATTTGAATTCCACCCAACAGCTTTATTTCTTTTGCTTGCTCGTAACTGGAATTACCATGTGACAGCGCTGCACCTGGTGGCGTGGCAGAGGAGCGACATTGCCGCTGATGAGACTTTGGTTATTCTCCAGGGTAGCTATTAGTTGTATATTGAGGTATCTAGAAGCGAAGAAGTGGCTCGTTTTTCTGGAGGGGGGTGGGGATGGGGGGGGGGGGAAGCGGTGGCACATTGAAGCGTCATTGCTCAGTTATATCCCCGATGTTGTAGAGTCTGTCCTCTCAATAAAAGCGCACGCAAGCGAGTTGATGTTGCGTGTTTACCGGACATCAGGATGCGGCTCAGGAGGCGTTGTCCCTATGGGGGGAGGGGAGGGGGGCATCGTGGTCACAGTCGTGAGGAGGAGGGGGGCATCGTGGTCACAGTCGTGTGTTTTTAGTGTAGGATCAACATGATCACTGAAAGTCTTGGCCTGCACAGGCTTGGTAATGAACCAGCATCGCCTCAGCTGTTGTGCCAGCTGGATACAATGTCCCCGAGTGTTCTTGTGATGCAGATTCCGATAAATAGTGCAGAAAAAAGAACAATATTGATGGACATTTAGGACAATGACAGGTTGTTGCGGTGGATTCCAATCAGTGTATTGATCTTCCTGTTGATTTTGCTTCCCTGGATAAGCTTGTTTATAAGTAATGCTTGTGTTGTATTGAATTGCACGAAATAGAGAGAATGTTTCGTTTAAAGGACAATAGACCGAAACAACATCCCTCAGCTGACGCAAACTAAGTAACACTGCACTAAAGATTTCAAACAGTTACAGCTACAGATCGCTTGACTACAGGATAGATTTTGTCAATATAGGGTGACATATACGTCGACAAAACCATACCCCCATTTCCGGGAATTGTCATAGATAATTTGGTGCACAGCACAGCATTCAAACTCTGTTTTTTGTTCAAATGTGCAAGCTTCAGTTTTAACGCTCTCGATTATATACCCATTAAGAATTTATCTTGTTCAAAGTTGCGAATAATCTTGCAGTTACTGACATAATTAAGAAAAGTTCAGTGTTCTGTCTACGTGACGGTTGAAATGTAAGCTTTATGTTTCTTCGTGACTCCAGTTTTTTCTCAGTCAAGTCTCTGTATCCTCGCAGTATTTCAGAAAAAAAGGTCTCTACATTCGCGTTGTTTTTGCTGTACCTTTTTTGTTTTACCCTTCCGTAAAAGGCTGCTCTGTACTTTATTTTGTCGTTTTTTAGTCCCCCGCCGCCGCGTGGCGCGGAGTGTGGAACTATTGAATTCGGGTCTGTCCGTCCGTCCGTCGAGTCTTCTGCCCGTCAACATTTGGCATAGGGTGTCGTTTCCGCGACAGATCTCAAGAACTACTGGAGGGATTTTATTTACACCTTGCACATGCATAGAATAAGGGTTGTAGTTGTACACCTGGGTATAGGTGTCGCCGTCGGCCGAAAAATTTGGCCTACAGACTTCGTCAAAAATCGGAAAATGTCAGACCTTGAAATGGTTGGGCAGGGTGTCGTTTCCGCGACAGTCTCCAAAATTGCTTAAGGGATTTCGTTTTAAACCCCGCATATGCATAGAATAAGGGTTGTAGTTGTGCACCTACTTATATAACGGTATGTCGTAGGAACCTGAAACATGAAACAATTAATTTCCTATGATTGCAAGCAGCCAGGGGACTTAGTCAGACCTGGAAATATCTTGAAATCTTGTGATTGCACGCCGGCGGGGGACTTGGTCAGTTTTACTGACATGCTTGTTTTTTTTATTGTACAAGGGGTGAGGTGATAACCCCTTGCACTACAATCGCACCCCCCCCCCAAAATAAAAAAAAATGAAATAAAATAAATAAACAAAACTTTATGCGTGCACTTTATAATGTGTCAGGGAAACCTTTATATGTGTTGACCTGGTGAACCTAAAACGTAACAGTGCGGAAAAAACGCACTGGATACTCGACATGTGGAAATACTCGACATGTGGAAAAACTCGATAAGTTGAAACATTGTGTAACTCTACAACTCTGAACCAATTTTCTTGGCTTTGCCATTTTGTTTTATTTCCCATTCGATACCTCGAAAGATTCGAAGCATCAAACTATTCGATATCTCGGAGTAGTTTTCATCGGACCAATGAGGTTCGAGTTATCAGAAAGCTAGTGTGCGGTTGATAAAAAATAACATCACGGATAACAATCCTTATTCAGACAAGGGTACAAATGAGGAGGTTTCGATTTGATGTGAACCAAAAAGTCGACTTTGTTTGTGTTTACAAGTCTGTAGTTTGTTTATCAGCGTTGGAACTTTGTATATCAATAAAACGATATCCCAGTAACTGATGGAGAATAGCGCTCTTGTTTAGAAATGCTGCTGTCCACTTTTTCGTCTGATAATACAATAAACATATCAGTGCTATGAGTGGCGGATCAATACCGGTTTATAGCACATATCTTGTGGACAAGAACATTGCGTGGGTGCTCGAGCAATCAAGGCAAGTGCTAAGATTTGGCAGTAATTTGGGGGCGCAACTGTGAGGAGGGCGATAAGAGAAGACAGGAGCTTTTTTGCTGTCAGGCTTGTATCCATGATTTCATTAATCTTGTCCCCATTCACACGACTGGTGAGAACTTTCTGTGCTTGAGGGTTTTTGCACGCGCATCGCGATCAAGTTGCTTCGTTTGCACGCACACCCTGACGTAATCACTTTGTAGAAATAGCCCTGCTGAAAGGTTTGAGAATGTGCATTCCTTATCACATCATCAAACCGAGCATTTCTTGCGACTGGACTGAAGCGAGCACTTTTTGTGATCCTCATGAAGGGATCGAAATGAGCAATCCTTATCACATCATCAAAGTGAGCATTTCTTGTGACTGGATTGAAGCGAGCACTTTTTGTGATCCTCATGAAGGGATCGAAATGAGCATTTCTTATGACTGGATTGAAGCGAGCACTTTTTGTGATTCTCATGAAGGAATCGAAATGAGCGCATTTCTAATCACACTGACTGAAAGTCACACACGGAAACTTCTGAACCAGGCCGCCAGCCGGTTCACTTCCTAGACCGAAGACCAGTTCAGTTCATTTTTAGTGCTCTCCGTTTTTTTTTTTATAAAAAAGAATCAATTTCATGTTTTTTTTTTGTTTTTTTTGTTTTGTTTTGTTTTTGTTTTTGTTTTTTTGTTTAAACAGCGGCATCAAAATCCCATGCAGTTAACAAGTATGGCATCTTTAAACCTTCCGTTTCCTTTTTGTCGAGTAACTGGGTGGTTGCTACGGGCGACTATTCCCGAGCACGTCTGCTTTTACAAAAAGAGGTGTGATTACTCTGATAAATATTTGATGATGTAGAATGGGCCGTGAACAGCTTGGCCATTATCCCGAATGTCTTGTCTTTTGATACGACGATCCATCAATAAAGAAATGTGAGGGAGCTCTGTATTCCCAGCCTTCTGGAATCAGCTATAGCACTGGTGGGCAAAAATCTCGACTTAAAAGAGCTGTGAAACTTTTTTTCTACAAGTTCTCAACTGTTTTAATCACTAGGTTACATAGTCGCCCACTTCTCACCGTCTTTTAAAGCAGTCGTTTTTAAGACACATAGAGAAGCCTCGTTCGCCCGTATGCAGTAATGAAGTCACGTTTGCCGACCCATTACTCCCGTCAACACTGGCAAATTCCTTCTGTAATTCTAAACCTCATTTCTGTGGGCGTTGTTATAGTACTGTGTTAATCATTATACAGCGTACCCGGCATGGGATTGGTTAAATCATCGGCAAAAAAATATAGTATTATGTCCATACATTAGACGGATATTGGATGTAATTGCAAATATAAGGGACACATCATATAATTTAATTGCTTTTTATTTGCGGTTATTAGAAATCAGAAACAAGTGGGCGTAATTGAGTGTGTACTCCCATGTGACTGAACCGACTGCGTTAATTATTTAAAAGCCACCGTTGCTCCCGTGCTCCGTTCGCTGTTAAAGGCTGAGGCTCGCTGCCAACGTTTTTGCTCCAGTTTACTAAGCGAATGCTCCATAGCTCGTAATTGTCGCTACAGTCGCTTCCTCTAAGTTACCTATATTTAGGATTGGCGATAGTTTCTTTAATTTTTTTTAATTTTTTTATTATTATTATTATTTTTTTTTTTTTGTGCATAGGTTATAACATCTTTTAACACATTTTTGCCACTGTATGGACATGATCACGTAATTTAGATGCATTCACGACAGTTGTTTTTTTCTGCATGGGTTTAACATATTTTTTTCCCTGTGTGGACAAGACCACGTAATTTCACGATTGCTAAGTGTTGAATTTCTTGGATCGTGTTTATCCATGCATTTCCTCTCAGCAGCAATCTTGCTGAGCTTTTTCTAGCCGTATTTGTATCGTAATAAAAGAATAATGATTGTTTCTGCTCTGAGTAGTCCTGCTTCCTTTAAAATCTAAAGACACTTCATGCTACATTCGTCTGCAGGGTTGCAAAAAAAAAAAAAAAAGCAGAATTGATGCAGCAGCACTTGAAATTATTTACAATAGATTTAAACGTCTGAAAGGTTCTTTTTCTGTTTTCTGTTTTCATTTCGTCGTGTCAGCTGTACTTTGTGCGATGACTTTTCTCCATGAATAATAGATCGGCACTTATGGCAAGACCTATTTTATTTCATGCTGTACTTTTCTCATTCGTAGTTTTGCCCGCATTTCATTTGCAGTAAATATTACGAGAAGGAGGCTTTGCTGGCCGACCCATGCGACGGGCCCATTCTCGCCTCGCTGTTGGGTGAGTCATCGGTTTTTTTTCAGAAATAGAAATTTTCGTTACGAGGAGACTCCCCCCCCCCCCCCTCCCTCCGCCTTAACCTTTGCATAAAATGTTTACTTCCGGTAAAAAATTACGTCCGATTGTCATCCAATTACCGCCTGTGAAAACTGTTTGTCGTGGCCTTTGAAGGCCTCAGCAATTGGCAGGTAAAACGGAGAGTGACCTTCCAGCATATACTATTGTATTTGTGCGTGTTAGAACAAATAATGCAGTGATAACTTTTATCATGCCTTCAAGTATTCCATTGACACTCCATATTCGATAACTCATCTATCCTACAAGAGTGCTATAACAAAACTGCCATCACTTGTCCAATCCTACATAATTTCTTGACCCGAATTTTTACGTTCGTACTACTTGGACCACTCTTAAGAAGTACGATATATTTCCATTTCGAACCGTAACGTTTCAGTGGGGCCGTGCGCACTTGACTACACCAAAATGAAGACGGCGGACCATTACTGGACCGACCCGCCCGCGGACGAGCTTGTGCAGAGACACCGGATACACAGCGGCACCCACCACATACGCCCCGACTCCCCCAAACGCCCCGGGCTCCAGGTAATGCCCGGTCCACCACATACGCCCAGACTCCCCCAAACGCCCCGGGCTCCAGGTAATGCCCGGTCCACCACATACGCCCCGACTTCCCCAAACGCCCCGGGCTCCAGGTAATGCCCGGCCCACCACATATGGCCCGACTCCCCCAAACGCCCCGGGCTCCAGATAATGCCCGGCCCACCACATACGCCCCGACTCCCCCAAACGCCCCGGGCTCCTGGTAATGCTCGGTCTACCACATACGGCCCCGGCTTCCAGGTAATCCTCGGCCCACCACATACGCCCCAATCCCCCGTGCGTCGCGGGCTTCAAGTAAAGCTCAGTCCACCAAATACGACTTCCGCAAGTGCTCCGGCCTCCAGGTACTGCTGGGCCCATTTTTGTGTCAACTCATATAGCAACGCGTTTCTTGTAACGCGCTTGTTTAGCCAAACCTCTAAGCGCATAATTATAAGCCCTCCTAAACAAGTGTTTTTCAGCAGAACATGGCGAGCTAATAGTTTGCGGTCATTTCATAAAATTGCTTAAAAACTGTTAGGCTTCAATATATACTTCAGTTTATTATTCAGCTTATTGCCCGAAGTTTTTATGCAGCTGATTTCAGTACTATTTTTATAGCAGCAGATGTAGGAATGCGTAACTAAAATGGCCGTGGTGTTTCATGCTCACAGGTGGCACTGGGCAAGCGTAATGCGAGCTCAAGCAGTGAGGAGAGTCAGAGGTCGGTCGTGCTATCCGCACGCGAATATGTCGAGTCTTTACATCAAAACAACAAAACGCAGCTGCTGTATGGAAAGAACAACGTCATCGTACAGCCGGTAGGTGGCCTGTCACTCAACCACCAAAATAATAAAACAACGTCATCGTACAGCCGGTAGGTGGCCTTCACTCAACCACCACCATAATAAAACAACGTCATCGTACAGTCGGTAGGTTGCCTGTCACTCAACCACCGCCACAAAACAACGTCACTCAACCACCACCATAATAAAACGTCACCGTACAACCGGTAGGTGGCCTGTCACTCGACTACCACCATAATAAAACAGTGTCATCGTACAGCCGCTAGGTGGCCTGTTACTCAACCACCACCGTAAGAAAACATAAAAAATTACTGTTGTCATTAAGTTTAGACAGAGGGTCCAACTGACAACTTTGGTTTAAATGTGAAAGTTGTGTTATTATATCTACTTGGATAATTGTCATGTGTTAAAATAATCGAACGTAGGTGAAAAAATCACATTGCTTTGAAGGGTTAAAAAGATCAATGATAGATTGTCAGTGGCATGATTGAACCACTTAATTCTTTTGGAGAGCAAACTAATCACAGCTTTGAAGTACTAAAGCGTGCTGGATATGGTTTTTATTCTGATTACACATAAAGCAGTGGCCGTTTGAGGCCTTGGTGCTGGACACGTCACTTGGCCCACCACTTGGCAGAGGAAGGTCACAGTTACCTCTATATGTCTGTGAGATGTCTGAGTGAGATGTCTGAGAAAACTGTGAGTGCTGAACATAAAAAATGTAATAGGCCGGAAGTTGCCTTTGCTTTAAAATCTGGGCCGTGTGTTCAGAAAAGGCACAGATACTGTATAATGATGTTCCTTACAGAAGGAAGACGTTGAGCCGTTGGCAGGGTATCTGAGCTTACACCAGGGCTCTGATGGGCTCAGTATTAAATGGACCCCCAATCAGCTCATGAACGGCTGTTGCCATGACGACGACGAAGCGATCGACCGAAGGTAACGCACCCACGTACCTTGCTCCCGGAAGTGGGTGGGCGGTTGGAGGGGGGGGGGGGGGCGAGGTGACAATGTTTGTTTTTCATTTGTGCAAAAGCACCCCCTCCCCCTCCAGCAGACCAGATTTCATATGAAACAGGAAAGATTTTGAAAATAAAAATGGAATTCTCCTTTGCTGAAGCTCTGATTGTGTTGGAAAAAAGAAATGCCCATCCATGTGTCGAGTATAAGGTGGCAGATGCACGTAAATGTTTCGTGGCATCTGCAGTTTATAATCCAAAAAATGATCAAACGGGTCACTCGGCTTTAAAACTATTTCTTTTGGTCAGATTTTACAGCGCGTTTCTGTTGTTTTATAAACTTTTTAACGAAGAATCGGACATTGATCGTGTTAAGTCTTTAATTTTTATTTCTTTTGTTTGTTGTTTGTTTTTTTTTTTTCATTTTATTTCCGTTAAATTTCGATGTTTGCACTCGGCAGCTTTCTTCGGCAGCTTTGGTGCTTTAAAGATGCAAAAATAAATATATAAAATGCGTTTCTTGAATTATATCAGCTTAATAAATAAATATATACTGGTAATGGTCTCGTCCGTGCGTTTGTCGGTTGTGAAGCACCTCTGTGCGATTGCGATCCCGATTGACGAAATAAGATTGGGATGTTCTTATCAGCAGAGCACTGTTGATATTTCAACCAGAAATGTTACAGTATGAAGTTGTATACGGGTTGTGTTGACACAACGGTAGTTAGAATCTCGCAGCAAGTACATCTGCTTGAATCCGTGAGGCTGTTTCATAAACAATCTTAATGTTTCGGTTTTTTTCCGTGTACAACATGGAAATATATTTACTGTTTTGATTTTCTTAAACTTATTTTATTTTCTTATGTTTCTTTTGTTGTTTTTTCTAAACGGCAATAAAGCGACTGTTGTGCATTAATGTTTTTTATTCGTAGTTGATCCAGTTAAACTCGATGCTGTATGTGTGGTATAAGATTATGTGGGGGCTTTTTTCACCGCAAGTGACAGTTTTATACACGGACAAATTATATCAGCAGGGGCGTGAACAGTACCCCACAAATTAAAATTCCAGGTGCCTTTTTTGACAACTTTCTCCGAGCAACATTTTCATTTGAAAAAAACAAAAAACAAATCCAAAATGTTTAGATTGAGGTGAACATTTCAAGCATGACCTACGTCACCACTGCTGCTGCCTCAGATGTAGATTTCCTTTCTTTTTAGTCGGAACATTTTTAACTTTGCAGTTTTAGTGTTAGAAATAACAATAACATAAAAACCAGGATGAGAATCCGGTGTATACAATCCGGTGTACAGAATCCGATATACAGAACCCGGTGTACAGAACTGTCTCCTGCCATCACGCTTCATGTTGTAATACGCATTTTGATTGGTCCGATTTTTGTCCTCTCATATAGACCAGTGTACTGTAAGTTTGCTAGAGCAAATCGACTCAGTCGTGGTGGCCTGCGCAAGTTGTGAGTAAGACGCACTGCTTGTATGCTTGCTTTCACTTTTGTTTTTTCTTTTATGTTGCTGTTCCGCTGCCGTTCAGTGTGCCTTACGTTCAATGTTCCTTACGTTCAGTGTTCCTGCGTTCAGTGTTCCTCAGTACATCTTTTTCTATCATGCACTTTTGCAAATTTTAAAGGAATGAAAACAAAATGCCAGCGGAAAACAAAACGCAATCAACATTTCTTCGATTTTTACAAGAAATTAATAAAGGCACTGAGCGAATGCGAATAACTGTTTTGTTAACTTTGTTGAAGTATTTTCTTATTTCTATATATTTTGCATATTTTTTTTTTTTGAATGCCAGCTTTACATGTTTCACGCTGCGATATTGGTTAAGCGTAATATTCTGTTGCTTCATCCTGCTTATGTATATGACGTCATAACTGGGCGGCGTAGTGTTCGGTATTGGGGAAAATTGCAGTGTCTTAAAGGTGTAAAGTTATGTGTGTTTTCGTCTGGTGGGAGAAAATCCAAACCTTAACGGGAAACGGGAAAACTGACATGACAGATGTGATGTTTACAGTGTGTTGTATCGAGGAACGGGGGGAGGGGGAGGAGGGGGGGGGGGGGTAACGCAAGGGTAGACTGAAATGTGTATTTGTGTAAATTCCATGACAGGGATTTCATCGGTCGGTTCTCAATAAAGGAAATATTTTGTTTATCCGTTCTGTATTTGTTTTCTGTGCAAGGTATGGGTATCGGGAGCTAAGGGCTATGATTAGTCAATAGATTATAGACTATCTACACGCGTAGATTATAGACGCGTCTTCGTGGGAGTCTTCCGGTTTTTATTATTTGGTGAATTTTGAGATAAGAAAAAAGAGAAAAATGTGAGTGTTTTTGAATTCGGCCGTTTGAAATTCATTTGTCAGTTTGGTAATGATTTAACTGTCGCATCTACAAAGACTAAGTGAGTTGGGACTGGTGTGGGAGTTATGGCTGGTGTTGATGTGGTGTTGGAGTTGTGGCTGGGATGGGAGTTATGGCTGGTGTGGGAGTTATGGCTGGGGTGGGAGTTATGGCTGGTGTGGGAGTTGTGGCTGGTGTGGGAGTTGTGGCTGGGGTGGGAGTTATGGCTGGTGTGGGAGTTATGGCTGGGTGGGAGTTATGGCTGGGGTGGGAGTTATGGCTGTTGTGGGAGTTATGGCTGGGGTGGGAGTTATGTATGGTGTGGGAGTTATGGCTGGGGTGGGAGTTATGGCTGCTGTGGGAGTTATGGCTGGGATGGGAGTTATGGCTGGTGTGGGAGTTATGGATGGTATGGGAGTTATGGCTGGGGTGGGAGTTATGGCTGGTGTGGGAGTTGTGGCTGGGGTGAGAGTTGTGGCTGGTGTGGGAGTTATGGCTGGGGTGAGAGCTATGGCTGGTGTGGGAGTTATGGCTGGGGTGGGAGTTATGGCTGGGGTGGGAGTTATGGATGATGTGGGAGTTATGGATGGTGTGGGAGTTATGGCTTGTGTGGGAGTTATGGCTGCTGTGGGAGTTATGGCTGCTGTGGGAGTTATGGCTGGGTGGGAGTTATGGCTGGGGTGGGAGTTATGGCTGGTGTGGAAGTTATGGCTGCTGTGGGAGTTATGGCTGCTGTGGGAGTTATGGCTGGGGTGGGAGTTATGGCTGGGTGGGAATTATGGCTGGAGTGGGAGTTATGGCTGCTGTGGGAGTTATGGCTGGGGTGGGAATTACGGCTGGGTGGGAGTTATGGCTTGGGTGGAATTTTATGGCTGGTGTGGAAGTTATGGCTGCTGTGGGAGTTATGGCTGCTGTGGGAGTTATGGCTGGGGTGGGAGTTATGGCTGGGTGGGAGTTATGGCTGGGGTGGGAGTTATGGCTGCTGTGGGAGTTATGGCTGCTGTGGGAGTTATGGCTGGGGTGGGAGTTATGGCTGGTGTGGAAGTTAGTAAGGGCTTGTTTCGTTCTCCTACCATATTTCCCCGGCCCTTGTGTATATAAGCCGAAAAATACTCGTCCAATGTACTTCAGTCTTACGAATTTTTTACGTTGTACGTCATCTGCGTGGAAAAAAGAACAAAATTGATGAACTGCATATTTAACAAGAATGTCCAGGGACATTGTAACCAGCCGAAACCTTACTTTCCTTCAGCAATGAATGATAGATAACAGCCTTAGAAAAACTCTGACATTTGAGAGTAATCCTGTCGAAAGCTCTGGATTTTAAATACCGAGTTTATTTTCGCCAGGTCCCCAATCTCGCAGTAACAAAAATGAAATTGCCTGGTACCAGACTGCCCATGGTAAAAATGGTTACGATGGATTTTATCAGGACGATTCAAACACAAATATAGGAGGAGTAACACCACTTGGAAATGCTCAGGGTTGATGGACAACCCCATCCTACTCAGTTAGACCACTCCGGTGAACATGCGGACATGCACACGGACGACGAACAACCCCATTCTGTTCAACTAGACCACTCCGGTGAACATGCGTACATGCACAGGGGTGACGGACAACCCCATCCTACTCAACCTGACCACTCTTGTGAACATGCGTACATGCATACGGACCACGGACAACCCCATTCTGCTGAACCAAACCCGTTGCTTGGTGTAAATATTAAGGCGAGATTTAGCATATTTGCATTCATTGTTGCTGCGCATTGACATGAAAGATCGAATATATAACCAGATGGCGCT
Organism: Protula sp. h YS-2021; assembly: GCA_949752745.1. Classification (NCBI taxonomy): domain Eukaryota; kingdom Metazoa; phylum Annelida; class Polychaeta; order Sabellida; family Serpulidae; genus Protula; species Protula sp. h YS-2021. The sequence continues at coordinate 29,124,123 of OX457030.1, forward strand.
TATCAAGAAATGATATTTTACAGCAGTAAAATGTTTAAGTTGTTGAAGACAATGTGAAAAAAAAAACGAAAAAGAACAGGAACTCAGATAATGACCTACTTAAGCTGAGATTGGTATTGTTAAAATTCTATGAATAAATGTGTACATTCTGTGTGTTTTTGTTTCGATTGCAGTTTATACTGGGACTATGCTGTGACTATATATTTAGACGAGATTGTTTATCTGCACTGCCACCAGCAGCGTAAGTGGCCCGCCGCTCAGTTTTGTCAATTTCACTTGCCTGCGTATAGATTCCTGCCCCCCCCCCCCCCCCCACCCACCAGATTTCTAACTTATATCGCCAGCCACTGGGTTCTGGGGTTCTGGCGTAGGTACATTTTAACCCCCTGCCTCTACCGCCCTCCTCCTTACAGGTTTAACTTCACAGATTCAATAATTCACAACAGGTCTTATACCTGAGCTATTGTCGGACTTGGTAGTATGAATATTACGTAGCTCATGTTATGTAATATTTTTGATTGACAGCTGACAGCGGTGGGACGATAGTTCTTGTGGGCCAGGATGGCGTACAGCGGCCACCCATACACTTCCCAAGGGGAGGCCATCTCCTGGCCTTCTTGTCGTGCTTGGAAAACGGTCTCCTACCTCATGGTCAGCTGGACCCGCCCTTGTGGTCGCAGCGGGGAAAAGGTGTGGAGTGATTCTCTCCCATCTGGAAATCTCATATTATTTGATTCAGAAGATCGAAAGATTTTAAATGTCGCTTGGAAGTGCAAATCGGGATATTTAAAGATAATTTAAAATGAATTAAAAGCAAAGTTTTAGAAGGTTTCTGTAAGGCTATGATGGAAAGCTTACTGTCGAATTTCAGCAGTCCCAGAAATATTGTTCTGAGATGCAAGCTTGTAGTATGGAGGTTATATACACACGCCACGCCTTGCAGGGAAAGTATTTCCGAAAATGAGACGCAAAGGCAGCCAGTTGAAGATGTCAGGCACGGGCAGTGTCACCTCCAACAGCAGCAGCGGCACGTCGCAGGGCAGTAGTGTGACGTCACACGGCGGCAGTGTGACGTCACAAGGGGGCGGCCTGGCTCTGCGGGAGTGTAGCATCAAGTCGCAGGATTCGACAAGCGTCTTTGAAGAGAGCGCTGTGAAGGAAGAGGAAGCGGAAGCCACTGACTATGTCTTTAGAATAGTGTCCGCATTTAAGCCGCATACTTTACGTAAGCAATCTGACGTTAGTTCTCGAGCAAAAGGAAATAATTGGTCAATATATATAAGCCTTTCTAGAGTAGTGATACTACTTTATGAATCAAAAGAGATGTAGAAAAAGTGTTGAATCGATGTAAAATGTAAATTGAAAATAGAAAAATGTTGTATTTTGTGCAAGTTGTCACACATGAAAAGAACTTCTCAGGCCAATCTGAAAGCTAAAATTAAACGAAACTTCGCTTGTTCGAAATGCGAAATGTTTTACTTTATATGTATTGGTTTCTCTAGCTGCAGAAATGATTGACCCAAAGGCGAAAAGTAATGGCAGTTTGTCCAATTTCCCGTGGCCGATCCGTGAGGCGCATGCGCAGTTACGTCACACACTGTCACGCAGCCCAGCGACTCCGCCTCCCGCGGCATTCACCCCGCCCGCAGTACCACAAATGGACACTATGCAGATCTATGCCAAAACTCAACAGCAATTTAATAATTCCTGCATTTCTAAAAATGGTCATAGGTAAATTTTAGTTCTCAATTAACCTGCGGCTGTGAGATGAGTTGACGAGAACTCCTCCTCAGTTACATAACTTGCTTCATTCAAAATATTTCCGAATAGAGGAAAAGCAGTCATAAAAACATGCAAAGTAGGGGGTTAGCTCTGGCTTGGCATCGTGTTCGTATTGCTCTGTGGCTTGTCATTGCGTCTGGACTCTTTACATGTCGATTTTACATGCCGATTTTCACGGTAGCTTGCCTTTACGTGTGGGTAGTGACTGCTTTCGGCACAGCAGACTGCAAGATGATCATTCCGTGCGTAAAGGCAAACCCCAGACAGTCTGTACGTAAAGGCACACTGCAGAGCTAGACATACTGGTAAACCACTGAACAGTCCGTACGTAAAGGCAAGCCACAGAGCTCAGTCCAAACAAAAAGACAAACCACAGAACAGTCCGTGTGTAATGCCAAGCCATAGAGCTGAGTTCTGACGTAACGGCACGCTTTTTGTCAAGAGTTCACATGATAATTTTGTCCGGTAATGTAAGTTTATTGACAGGAAGCAATGTACAGAGGAAATAAACGAAGCTGTTCAATGGCAAACTATGAGAAAGAGTTTGATATGAGTTTAATAATTGTGAAGTAGGTGACACAATAACGTGGAATTTACATGTTTAAAGTTTATTATGTTATGTATTGCAGGACCGCAGTGAAGCAGTTGTGTGACACGATGAAAAATCAAATTCTCTCCCGTGCTTTCTACGGATGTAAGTTTGCAAATTTATGGAAAGTTGGACTTCTTCAAAAATATTTAAGAGCATAATAATTAATACTTTTAAGAAAATGTTTTTCTCCCCTGAGATAGGAATATAATTCTGTAAGCTTTTAAGTTGGCAAGATGTAAGTCGGGACAGACGTATGGACGGATGGACCAGACGCATAATAAAAAAATGTCTACCCCGCCCCTGAAGAAAATAATAATAATAGTTGTGACGTAGTTAGTGTTTTATAGGAACAAAGTCTGAGTCGTGTTATATTTCCACTCAGGGCTGTCTTACTGCCGTCACTTGAAGACAGTACGCACCCACCTGTCCGGCCTCGTGAACACGACCCTCATCCCCGTCGACTACCCGTACGACGCGTCGTGTGGCCTGACCGCCGACAGGTGGCGCGACATGTGTAAGGACGGCATGGTGAGTGGCGGGAAACATCTTATGTCGTGGTTTGTAAAAAAAAAAACAAAAAAAAAAAAAAAAAACAAAGAAAAAAAGACTTGGGCAAGTGACTGGAAAGAGAATGGAAAGTTTGATAAATGACGATAAAGAGAATAGAAAATGTATCAGATAAAACAAATGACTATTTTATTATTAGTAGTTTTTTTTTCATGTCAGGGTAGAATAAGCCGTAAATATAATGCATTACGTGTACATTAAGAGGGCGTGCTTACACTGTGCAGGTGACGGAGGAGCAGGAGATCTACCGACTGGTTTATTTCGGCGGCTGTGCGGGAGAGATAAGATGCCAGGTGTGTGCAAAATACGTCTCTATATCCTCTTATGTATATAAAACATATGTATAAAGGTAATAAAAACGTAAAATTAACTCTTAAAATATTTAGCAAACTTTGTTATTTTCTTTACTGGTGCAGTTGATATTGTATTTTTTTTGTTTTAATTACTGTTCCTTGACGTTTTTTTTTTATTTTAATGACTGTTTCTTGACGTTTTTATTATTTTAATGACTGTTCTTTGACGTTTTTTTTTTATTTTAATGACTGTTTCTTGACGTTTTTATTTTTTTAATGACTGTTCTTTGACGTTTTTTTTTTTTTTTAATGACTGTTTCTTGACGTTTTTATTATTTTAATGACTGTTCTTTGACGTTTTTTTTATTTTAATGACTGTTTCTTGACGTTTTTATTATTTTAATGACTGTTCTTTGACGTTTTTTTTATTTTAATGACTGTTTCTTGACGTTTTTATTATTTTAATGACTGTTCCTTGACGTTTTTTTTATTTTAATGACTGTTTCTTGACGTTTTTTTATTTTAATGACTGTTCTTGACGTATTTTTTTAAGAAATATTATAAATCTTTTCAGATATTTAAAGCGTTCCATACCAACAAAGAAATAAATGGGTAAAAAGAGGGTTTCGAAATCTCGGTGAAATATTTAGCAAATTAGCCCTGCAGTACAGAAAATATAAGCATTAAAACATGTCAACTCCAGGATATTTAGGTCACCAATTTCACAATTCTTCCACTCACCATCACAGAAAGGAAATAACTAGGTGAAAAGAGGGTATCGAAATCTCGTTGAAATATTTAGCTGAGCAAATTTTATTTCATTTTTTTCTCACTGGTGCAGTTGGTATTGTAGATTTTTCATTTTTCAGTCTCTTGAAGTATTTTGTAACCGTCGTTTGATGTAGGTGTGGCCCTCTCTGCTGGGTCATTGTTCGGTTTGATGACGTAATTATCTCACCGTCGTTTGATGTAGGTGTGGCCCTATCTGCTGGGTCATTGTTCGGTTTGATGACGTAATTATCTCACCGTCGTTTGATGTAGGTGTGGCCCTATCTGCTGGGTCATTGTTCGGTTTGATGACGTAATTATCTCACCGTCGTTTGATGTAGGTGTGGCCCTATCTGCTGGGACATTGTTCGGTATGATGACGTAATTATCTCACCGTCGTTTGATGTAGGTGTGGCCCCATCTGCTGGGACATTGTTCGGTATGATGACGTAATTATGTCACCGTCGTTTGATGTAGGTGTGGCCCTATCTACTGGGCCATTACACCTTTGGCAGCACGGGGAAGGAGCGGGACGAACTGGACAGTGAGATCCGTGAGAATTACGAGCGAACTATGTCCGAGTGGCTGGCCGTGGAAGCCATCGTCAAGCAGAGGGACAAGGAAATCATGGCTGCAAATATCGCCAAGCTGTCCATGGAAAGCCATGGTAAGTCGCTCAAACGGAAGAGTAGCTCGAAATGAACGTGCAAATATCGCCAAGCTGTCCATGGAAAGCCATGGTAAGTCGCTCAAAGGGAAGAGTGGCTCGAAATGAACGTGCAAATATCGCCAAGCTGTCCATGGAAAGCCATGGTAAGTCGCCCAAACGGAAGAGTGGCTCGAAATGAACGTGCAAATATCGCCAAGCTGTCCATGGAAAGCCATGGTAAGCCGAGATGCTCAAACGGAAGAGTGGCTCGAAATGAACGTGCAAATATCGCCAAGCTATCCATGGAAAGCCATTGTAAGTCGAGATGCTGAAAAGGAATAACGGCTCGAAATGAACGTGCAAATATCGTCAAGCTGTCCATGGAAAGCCATGGTAAGTCGAGATGCTCAAACGGAAGAGTGGCTCGAAATGAACGTGCAAATATCGCCAAGCTGTCCAAGGAAAGCCGTGGTAAGTCGAGATGCTCAAACGGAAGAGTGGCTCGAAATGAACGTGCAAATATCGCCAAGCTGTCCATGGAAAGCCATGGTAAGCCGAGATGCTCAAACGGAAGGGTGGCTCGAAATGAACGTGCAAATATCGCCAAGATATCCAAGGAAAGCCATGGTAAGTCGAAATGCTGAAAAGGAATAACGGCTCGAAATGAAAGTGCAAATATCGCCAAGCTGTCCATGGAAAGCCATGGTAAGCCGAGATGCTCAAACGGAAGAGTGGCTCGAAATGAACGTGCAAATATCGCCAAGCTGTGCATGGAAAGTCATGGTAAGCCGAAATGCTCAAACGGAAGAGTGGCTCGAAATGAACGTGCAAATATCGCCAAGCTATCCAAGGAAAGCCATGGTAAGTTGAGATGCTGAAAAGGAATAACGGCTCGAAATGAACGTGCAAATAACGCCAAGCTGTCCAAGGAAAGCCGTGGTAAGTCGAGATGCTCAAACGGAAGAGTGGCTCGAAATGAACGTGCAAATATCGCCAAGCTGTCCATGGAGAGCCATGGTTAGGCGAGATGCTCGGTCGGAAATAAACGTGGAAAAGGGAGTCAACCAAAAATAACAAGAACATTTAAAAGTGATAATTTGATTTTGTATTTTGGTAAAATACAGTGAGTACAAAGCAAAAGTGTGAAATTTTAATTAATTATATATTAGACAAGACTAGGAATCGAAGAAGCATATATAACACGCAGTAACTTTGTATAGAGATTTGATGCAAATCAAACTTCGTGTGTATTGCCTTTGTAAATACGGAGTGGGCGATAATGCCCGTACTTTTAGTTTTAATTTTGAAGACTGACATGTACTGCAATATTTTGTTGTCGTGTGTGCTTTCATTCGCTCCTTTTCCTGAAGTTGGGGGGGAGGGGGGAAGGGGGGAGGGGGTGGATTCAGCCAGGAATGTGTCTTCGCTATGGCTCAACGCTCTCCTGTCGCTTTCAGATGGCCACATTCCACTCATGCGCAAGGATTCCAGTCTCAGTAATGACGTATTCGAGAGCATTGAATCCGATGATTTTTCACATCCCGAAACGGTCCCTGAAGAAACGTCGAGTCAGCTGGTGACACCTACCGGCGACGAGGAGAAGCACCCGCTGACCAGTGCTATCGTGGAGAGACTGGTAACATGCCCGGGAATAAGATGCGATTTTAATAATGAGAAGACTGGAAAACAGTAACTGGAAAAGACTTTAACTGTGGTGTTACCGTGGCCTCGACTTGTATAAGTCATCGAAAAATGCCTTGCTTTTTCTTCTTATCGAGAAATTCGTTCAAGAAAATAATTATATTTGACGCCAAATAAGTATTGGTTAAAATTATCCCTGATAAGCGTCGTAATTAGGTGATTATGTCCTCTAATGTTTAAGGGATATTGATACTATAAAAACAAATGGGATGAAGTACTTGGGAATCTGTATAAGACATAAATGTGATATGACGCAACTCATACAGAATATAATTTATTTTATGAACTGACTGAACAATAATTAAGCTGCAATGATACATTTGCGTTTGAACAGCAGAGAACAGAAGATAAAGGTGACGCGGGAAGTACGTCACCGGATGAGGGCATCGGCTCCGTGGGTACAAGTATGGGTCATTCCCTAAGTGACACGTCAAAGCCGAGCACCACAAGCTGTGAGACACGCACATCCGGCAGTCTCAGTGACGAAACAGGTGCCCGCGGTGACGTCAGAACGTCGGGCAGTCTTAGCGATGAGGTTGTCATCTTTTCTAAATAGTACTTTGCAGTGAAAATGTGCTTAAAATTTATACTATAAACCGTTGCGCTTCAGCACACCTTGAGTAAAGAAAGTTATGTTGAACAACTCTGTTTTAGATTTATATAATAAGAAATTGAAAATTATGCCGAATTCGACTTTTCGTACTGGCCATTTTTTGCCTTCTCGCATTTTAACTGAGGCCGTTTCATTTTACTGTATGAAGGACCAGATCTGAGTTCAAGCCATTAGCGCAAATTATTTCTGTTGCTCCGGCGTCGATGCGCACGTCCGTTTATAAATTGCAAATTGAATAAACTGGTCAGAGTGACAGTTTGTCCTGAACATAACGATTAGATAATAGAGTATAGGTTATTTATCTTATCTATCGACCAAAGGTTCCAGCCGAGTCTGATAAAAACATCATCGTCACCCAGGCGACAGTAGATGGCGCGAGTAGTTGCCGCGGAAGCAGGGGAAGTTACCATAGCAGCAGGAGCGGAGGTTCGCACAAAAGCGAGGCAGATGAAGACAGCCACAAGCTTTTAAGCACGAGCTCCACAGGGGACGGCGGAGGTAAGTATTTTGTTCTCCTTTAGCCCACGCTTTCAGTGCAGAATGCATCAAAAATGGTCAGTGCGTGCTCACCAAAAATGGTCACATTGAAAACGCACAGTTCTCATCTGTCGTGAAGACTGCGCTGTTGCTTAGAAACAAGGTCTCGTTTCCAAAATTACTGCTTAAATATATTTCTCTTTGACTCGAGATAGAGAGTCTTGCACAATGCACTCCCTCGTTGCAGATGTTTCCCCCGCCAGCAACGCTTCTAACGGTGGTGTCTACTCGCCCGAGCTGCTCGACAGCGTGGCCTTGAACTTACACCGTATCGACAAGGACGTGCAGCGATGTGACAGGAATTACAGCTATTTCACGCCAAGCAACCTGGACAAACTGCGCAACGTCATGTGCACGTGAGTAGTCACGTGATCAAGTGATTATCTTTGTATTTCTATTTGTACTGTCAGTTCGAACCATTATCAATGGCAATCATTTCTGTTTATAGAAATGCGAAGCCCAGGGGAGTGGGACTGAAAACAAATGGGACAACCCAACATCAAAATGTGCATGTGAATTTTGTACCCTGTGTTCAGTCATAAAGCCTTTTGGGAAAAAGCAAATAGCAATTTTCGTTGTGACCTCTGTATTTCAGTTACGTATTTCACTTGCGTATGGAAGAACCTTGAGATCGGCTGTGTACAAATAAGTTTGCACTGACCTCTGTTTAAGCTACGTGTGGGAGAACCTTGAGATCGGCTATGTACAAATAAGTTTGCACTGAACTCTGTGTTTCAGCTACGTGTGGGAGAACCTTGAGATCGGCTATGTGCAGGGGATGTGTGATTTACTCGCCCCCCTGCTGGTCATTTTAGATGACGGTAAGATGCAGCAGAAATGTACACAGTAATCTGTTCGTTTTGTGAAGAATATAGTCTCTGGTGATTCAATTCGAAAAGTTAAAATGAATTCCAAATGAACTGATGTTTCCCGACAAAGATCTGGGTCTCTCTTCTAAAACGCACGGTTAGTGAATTGCATTGTTCAAACACAGTCGTGACGCGGTTTGTTTTCCAGAGGCAAAAGCCTACAGCTGTTTTTGTCAATTGATGAAAAGAATGACGTCGAATTTTCCTCATGGAGGAGCCATGGACAAGCATTTTGCCAACATGCGGTCCCTCATACAGGTAGACACACGGGCTGTCGTAAACGGGTCATCTTAAACGGACTATCGTAAACGGGCTGTCGTAAACAGGCTGTCGTAAACGGGTTATTGCACATTTGCTTACGTAAATGGGCTGTCGACCATAGCTCAAACTGACTGAAGGTAGGCACGCAAACCAGTTATCGTAACTGGTTGTCGTAAAACCATTAAGACAAGAACTGAGCGTCAGAGGATTTTCTCATTAAAACCACGACAGGACTAATTCCAGAATTCCGGTTACAGCTTCAATAACTACTGAAGTTCCTTACGGAAGCATGTTGCCCTATTTTAGAGTCTCTTATGCTTTATTGTCGGAGGAGTGTGGAAATTCTTATCATTTCACCAAACACAGCAAAATCTCCAGCTATAAAATCTATCAGCAATGTGGGCTGGGCCTTGCTGTGAGGTGCTGTGTGGGGTGGGCCGTGCTGTGAGGTGCTCTGTGTGGGGTGGGCCGTGCTGTGAGGTGCTCTGTGTGGGGTGGGCCGTGCTGTGACGTGCTCTGTGCGGGGTGGGCCGTGCTGTGAGGTGCTCTGTGTGGGGTGGGCCGTGCTGTGAGGTGCTCGGTGTGGGGTTGACCGTGCTGTGAGGTGCTGTGTGGGGTGGGCGTGCTGTGAGGTGCTCTGTGTGGGGTGGGCCGTGCTGTGAGGTGCTCTGTGTGGGGTGGGCCGTGCTGTGGGGTGCTCTGTATGGGGTTGGCCGTGCTGTGGGGTGCTCTGTATGGGGTGGGCCGTGCTGTGGGGTACTCTGTATGGGGTGGACCGTGCTGTGAGGTGCTCTGTGTGGGGTGGGCCGTGCTGTGGGGTGGTCTGTATGGGGTGGGCCGTGCTGTGGGGTGCTCTGTGTGGGGTGGACCGTGCTGTGAGGTGCTCTGTGTGGGGTGGGCCGTGCTGTGGGGTGCTCTGTATGGGGTGGACCGTGCTGTGAGGTGCTCTGTGTTGGGTGGGCCGTGCTGTGGGGTGCTCTGTATGGGGTGGGCCGTGCTGTGGGGTGCTCTGTATGGGGTTTACCGTGCTGTGAGGTGTTCTGTGTATATTTTTAGATCTTGGACCCAGAGATATTCGAGCACATGCATCAGAACGGCGACTACACACACTTCTATTTCTGCTATAGATGGTTTCTACTCGATTTTAAAAGAGGTAACATTCAGCGTTTTCCGCGTTTTAATAAATGAAGAAGAGCGTAAATGGCGCTTCATGTTCTTCGTATTGGAAGGAACTGAAATACGGTGTGTCAGTTTTAAGGTATAAACATCCAATTTTAAGGCCTAAATTTTGGTGAATGTGATGAGGCCTAAACGTCATTGGGGCCTTTTGTTTTGGCGGCCTAATTGGCAAGGTTCTCCTGCGGATCAACCCCACCCCCCTCAACTCCCACACCAAAATTCAGCCGTCCAAACTTGAAATGACATGTCTAGAAATATCTGACCGTCATCCAAAGTACATTCTGCCTCGGGTCGGTTTCATGTGAACTTCTGCGTTAGGTCCTCGTGACACGAAAGGCTACGTTCTCATCACTAACTTGATGGGTGATTCATGGACCAGTATCTACCCCAGGGAATCGTTTACCACCTTCTTGTTTTTACAGAATTAGTGTACGAGGACGTTTTCGGTGTTCGGGAGAACATATGGGTGCTTCATGGACCAGTATCTACCCCAGGGAATCGTTTACCGCCTTCTTGTTTTACAGAATTAGTGTACGAGGACGTGTTCGGCGTGTGGGAGACCATATGGGTGGCCAGACACATCAGCTCGCCGCATTTTGTGCTCTTCATTGCACTGGCATTGGTTGAATATTACCGTGAAATCATCATTGATAATAACATGGATTTTACAGACATAATTAAATTCTTCAACGGTTCGTATTTTCATTATAAGGTTTATCACTGTTTGGGATTAGAAAAATGAAGGTTAAAATATAAGAACTGATCAAAAAGTCCAATAAAAAAATAATGTTTTTAATTAAGTCGGTGTGTTTTGCCATGTTTCTATGTTGTTAAAAAATTAGCTAATCATTACAGAAGAATTAGGGAAATACAAACTCTATAACAGAGTGATAACATGGGAAACAAATATGTAAATCGTCGTAGAACGTTGAGAATAGTGAGTGACGTCAAGGGTGAGGCAGAGAGTGATGCGAGTCGTTCTAGTTATTGATCGTGTAGACATCATGTGATTGCGGCTATTGTGCTCGTGGTTGTAGAGATGGCAGAGCGACACAGCGCCAAGCAGGTGCTCCGGATCGCGCGGGACTTGGTCTACAAACTTCAGGATCTCATTGAGAACAAGTAGCATCGTCTGCTTCCTCCCCTCCTCCCTCTCCCGCTGACGTCACCCCTGATGTCATAGAATGATCCCCTTTCTTTCGTCAAATGTGGACGACAGTATTTAAGATTACGTCAGAGTGCTGAATATTGGGGTTCTAAAAAACTGATCGCATCAATGATGAGAGTGCAATAACTGAAATTGTAAAATGTTTGTGTGAGTTATAGATAGCTATTATTTTGAGTTCTGCATTGCTCTAAACTGTGAGCTTTATGTTACCCATTAAGTGTCTCTGTGTGTAACATGTGGCTGTGTGTGTGTCACATGTGGTTGTGTGTGTAACATGTGGTTGTGTGTGTAGCATATGGTTCGCATTCCAAGTCAAAGATGTACTGTGTTGTTTAGTGATAGAAACCGAAATAGTTGAAGTAAATATTGTTCGTGAAACAACGGTCTTGCGATGAAGTGGCGATTGTGAATCGCCTTGCGATGTTCGAGATTTGTCAACGTTCCGTTTTATCCAGCAAACTTGATACAATAAACGATTAACAGGGAAAAACAAGCTATTATTTAAAATAAGAATATGTAAAGCAAATAAGAAATATTATTATTTTTAGCGCAATTACTTGTTTGCTGTGTTATGATAAATTGTTTAAACGTAACACCTTGAGTGAAAGTGATGTGTCAGAATAGCCTACTCCAATTTTGTAGTCGTATATACACGGAATATACGATATTTAAATGTTCGGTCGTATATTCACGGAATATACGACTTTTCAAATTGCCGTCGTATATACACGGAATATACGACTTTCAGTGCTCGGTAGTATATACACGGAATATACAACTTTCAATGTTCAGCAGTATATATAAATGGAATATACGACTTTTCAAATTGCGGTCGTATATACACGGAATATACAACTTTTCGAATTTATAACATCACTTTTTTTAATTTGAGGAAGTGAGTTTACACATAAGAAAGGTTAAAAGACTTATAACCTTTAAAAAATATGAAGAAATCAATTTTTCTAAACTTTATTAGCAAACAAAGTCAAATTGATAGGTACAACATTATATACTAATCGGTTTATCGTGTTTGTGGTGTGTAAAATGATGTTAAGTGTAATTTTTAAAAATTACTGCACAAACACTGGAGTAAATAATTCTACACTTAAATGATCTTGATATTGCACAAGTAAGCGCCTAATACGTTCTGGACTTTTTTTTGCGCTGGTGTCAACATAAACAACGCTAGCAACACAGTCGTAACCCTCCACGACCCGAACTAGTTCACTTCGTTACCAGTACTTTTACCACTAAACACTACTTTGAAATATATAAAACTTTAACAATTATTTTAATACCAACTTTCTGATATTTCACCAATAATTACATTCAAAACGCTAAAAATTAGCCATTTTCCCCTATTTTTGTGAATAAATTCCTACTCATCTGCCAAGGCAACATGTAAACAACCGCCATTTTCAAATACGAACATTAAATATGCATTTGATTCTTAAAGGTTTTGGGACGTTGTTCAAACCTCCCACAGCTGAAAACGACAATATTATTAAATTTAGTAACTATATTCGTACCATAAAAAGGTAATTTGGTAAATTAAACGAGAAATTAAGATAAACATTAGAACCTCAGCTGGTCACGAATCCCAGCTATCACGAATTATCACCCATAATTTTAGCTTAAAATATCCCCCTTAAAACGGTCTTAATTTCTAAAATAAATGTCGTGTAATATTTTCCAATACCCATTTTAGTTATTCCCGGCATATGAAATACAAAAAAAACGTATTTAAAAAATCTAAAATGGAATTTAAAATAGTTTATAATTACTTCTGGTTTTCACAGAACCGCCAAAACACACGTTTTAAATATCCGTTTAATCGTAAAAATACTATTTATATGCCTAAAAATTTAATAAATACCAAAACTACAAAGCATGATGCGCCTGAATTATCAACAAAATCATTTTTAAAATAGTTTTCTACGAGTTTCATGAGTTTTGAACATGGCTTTTCCAGTCAAAAGGCAAAATTTTAACGTTCGAGTAAAAGTCTCGATGGGACTTGAACCCCAGCCCAAACGATTTGAAGTCCCACGCTCTATCAACCACGCCACTGGACCAGTTATACGACTGAGACCTGTCATTGTAATATACGTAAAAAATCAATATTTCAGTCCTGGACGAAATTCATATTATATTGCGTCCTTACCACAACCGCAATTTGGAAAGTCGTATATTCCTTGTATATACGACTGAATACTGAAAGTCGTATATTCCGTGTATATACGACCGAACATTGAGAGTTGTATATTCCATGTATATACGACCGAACATTATCAAGTTGCTAAGTCGTATATTCCGTGTATATACTACCGAAAATTGAAAATCGTATATTCCGTGTATATAAGACCACTAAATAAAGTAGAAAAATTTTACACATCACTTTCGCTTACGGTTTTACGTATAATTTACTATAACGTCAGTTAATAATTGCCAATAAGCAATTGCTCTGAAAAAAAACAGGGTTTCTTATTTGCTTGACATATTCTTATTTTAAATAATAGCTTGTTGAAAGAAAATATTTAAAAGCAAGAAGTGAAAGGAATAAATGCATTTTAAAAAAATTAAGACGGGAAATGAAGAATTTTACTGCGATGACACAAAAAATTAGTCGAGAAAAACGTGCTGTGATTGGTATCAAGCTGGTCTGATACAGTGTAGATGACTTATGTAAACATAATGCTAGAGCAGTGGCACTGTATTTCATAGATGACTGAATTGCAATTCCAGGTGTTCAGTAAAGCCTCGTGATTGTTGTAATTGCAATTGAAGCAAACACTGCAAGAATTTTACATGTGTTTCACCGAGTGGGCATTTGTTTCTAATTTTTAGGTCTTATTTCTTTTTTTTTTATTCTTTTTTAGCCCAGCTTACGTTACACGTAATACCCCAGCTTTCGTTACACGTAAGCTGGGGTATTCCTATCGGTCTGCGGATGGCGTCCGTTAGTTAGTTAGTTAGTTAGTTAGTTAGTTCGCTGTAAACTTTGTTTCAAAATGCATCTCCTCCTACAACTTTGATCTGATGTCATTTATTTTTGGTGTGAGGCATCCCTAAGGGGTCGTGCATACGGCTTGAGCTTTTCTAGTTGACCGGGTAATTTTTGAATTTTTGGCGAATTTTTAAAGAAAAAAATTAAAACTGTATCTCCTCCTACATTTTTGACCCGATGTCATTTATTTTTGGTATGAGGCACCCCTAAAGGGTCGTGCATACGGCTTGTGCTTTTTTAGTCGATCGGACAATTTTTGTATTTTTGGGGATTTTTTTAAGCAAAAATTTTGAAAAAAAATGCATCTACTACAATTTTGATTCGATGTCATTTATTTTTGGTGTGATGATTTCCTAAGCGGTCGTGCATACGGCTTGTGCTTTTTTAGTCGATCGGGTGATTTTTGAATTTTTGGCAAATTTTTGGAAGAAATTTTAAATGTATCTCCTCTTACATTTTTGACCCGATGTCATTTATTTTTGGTATGAGGCACCCCTAAAGGGTCGTGCATACGGTTTATGCTTTTTTAGTTTGTATTTTTGGGGACTTTTTTAAGCAAAAAATTCAAAATGCATCTACCCCTACAATTTTGATTCGATGTCATTTATTTTTGGTGTGAGTGCATACGGCTTGTGCTTTTTAGTCGATCCGACAATTTCTGTATTTTTTGGGAATTTTTGAAGAAAAACTTCAAAATGCATTTCCTCCTACAGTTTTTATCCGATTTCATTTATTTTTGCTATGAGGCATCTTTAGGTAGGTCTCGCATACGGCTTGTGCGATTTGACTCGACTTGGGAATTTTTGATTTCGGGGGGAATTTTTGATGAAAATACCTCAAAATGCATTTTCTCCTGCAGTTTTGATCAAACATCATTTATTTTGGGGCTGAGGCATGCTTAAGGTGTCGTGAATATGGCCTGTCTTTTTCAGTCGATGAGAGAATTTTTGAAGAAAAAAAATCAAAATGCATTTCCTCCTACAGTTTTTATCAGATTTCATTTATTTTCGATATGAGCCGTTTCTAGGGGGTCATGCATAGGGCTTGTGCTTTTTGAGTGAATTGGAAAACTTTTGAATTTTTTTCGGAATTTTTGAAAAAAAAATTAAATGAATCTCCTCCTACAGCGCATAAACGCAAGTTAAATGAAATTGCGCAGTAGTCAGATTTAACAACCGCACATCGACGCAAGTTAAAGAAACATTCGCAGTAGTCCAAAGTAATTACTCCGCATCGATGCAAGTTAAATAAACATGCGCATTGGTCCAAAATGTGAACTGCGCATCGACGGAAGATAAATAAAGATGCAAACTGGTCCAAAATAAGCACTGCGCATCAACGCAGGTTAAATAAACATGCGCACTGGTCCGAAAAAAAGAACTACGCTTCGACGTAAGTTGAATAGACATGCGCAGTGGTCTGAAATGCGAACCTCGCATCAACGCAGCCTAAAGAAACATGCGCACTGGTCCGAAATGCGAACCGCGCATCAACGCAAGTTAAAAAAATATGTCTGAAATGAGAACCACGCATCAACACAAGTAAAATAAACATGGGCAATGGTCCAAAATGCGAACCGCGCATCAACGCAGCCTAAAGAAACATGCGCACTGGTCCGAAATGCGAACCGCACATCGAGGCAAATTAAATAAACATGCGCAGTGGTCCGAAATGCGAACCGCGCATCAACGCAAGTTAAAAAAATATGCGCACTGGTCTGAAATGAGAACCACGCATCAACACAAGTTAAATAAACATGGGCAACGGTCCAAAATGCGAACCGCGCATCAACGCAGCCTAAAGAAACATGCGCACTGGTCCGAAATGCGAACCGCACATCGAGGCAAATAAAATAAACATGTGCAGTGGTCCGAAATGCGAACCGCGCATCGACGCAAGTTAAAAAAATATGCGCACTGGTCTGAAATGAGAACCACGCATCAACACAAGTTAAATAAACATGGGCAATGGTCCAAAATGCGAACCGCGCATCAACGCAGCCTAAAGAAACATGCGCACTGGTCCGAAATGTGAACCGCACATCGAGGCAAATTAAATAAACATGCGCAGTGGTCCGAAATGCGAACCGCGGATCAACGCAAGTTAAAAAAATATGCGCACTGGTCTGAAATGAGAACCAAGCATCAACACAAATTAAAAAAAAAAAAAACATGCGCGCTGGTTCGAAATGCGAACCGCACAGCAACACAAGCTAAATAAGCAAGCACACTGGACCAAAATAAGCACCTTGCATCAACGCAAGTTAAATAAACATGCGCACTATTTCGAAATGCGAACTGCCCATTATCGCAACTTAGATAACATGCGCCCTATTCAAAATAAGAACTGCGCATCAACGCAACCTAAATAAACATGCGCACTGGTCCAGAATGAGAAACGCGCATCAACGCAAGTTAAAGAAATATGCGCACTGGCCTGAAATAAGAACCGCGCATCGACGCACGTTAAATAAACATACGCTGTGGTTCGAAATGCGAACCACGCTCCAACGCAAGTTAAATAAACATTTGCACTGGTCCAAAATAAGCACTGCGCATCAACACAAGTTAAATAAACATGCGCACTGGTCCGAAATTCGAACCGCGCATTAACGCCAGTTAAATAAACATGCGTAATGATCCGAAATGCTGCTCATCAGCGCAAGTTAAATAAACATACACACTGGTCCAAAATGCAAACCGCGCACCAACGCAAGTTAAATAAACATAGGCACACGTCCAAAATCCGATAAATACGCACATAAATATGCGCACTGGTCCGAAATGCGAGCGTTGTTTGAAGATATGTATGGCAGACTATCCAGTCTACCAGAGATACAAAAAATCTGTTTCCCATCTTCTGAGAAAGAAATCTTTGTATGCATTTATCGGTCTATGTTCTGGTCCGGTGCTAAATTAATTATTGGGCTAGCTCTTTGCCGTCTCATCTTTTGAAGCCCAATTTTTCAGGAAAATTCCCTTGCTCATGCACGCTGGAATTGGTTTTATTGCTTTTCGTAAGCTGGGACTTTGTCCTTGGACAAACTTGTTTTTTGACCACATGTGTGTGTTGGGGAAGAGGGGTAGGGGGGAATGTCAAGCTTCGAGTTTATGACAGTTTGTTGGTTGCTTCCAATACACTCTCGGCTGTGTCTCAAAATCAGGGCTTTGGTTAAGGACTGAGCTGCAGTTTCGCCGACTGTGGCTGATATGACATCGTTAAATTAATTAAATTAAACTTTGCGCTTTGAGCTCGGCCGCTTGAATCACATAAGTGCAGTCGAAAGGTCTCAAGTCGAATTTCGCTCCCCTGATGGAATTGTCGGAGTGGTACTATTGAAATACGCCTTGAGTCAATAAAACAATTAATGACAACCGCAGAGCATTTTCAGCCGCTCCTGTTTGAAGAAACTTTTTTTCTTGGCCAGAAGTAGAAGTGATTTTAGTTTGTTTTTTTTTTTGCTTTTTTTTGCCATATAAATTTTGATTCTGGTCAATACATTTTGTTTTGTTTTGATTTTGTATTAAAACTTCTTATAATTTTATATTTTTGTAAAACGCTTGATACGTCTGTGGATCCTAACTTATGGATGCTTGTTCCCACCTCAGTCTATGGCTGCTTTCACTGTATCCCATTCGATGGATGTTTTCACTAAATCCCATTCGATCAATGTTTTCACCCAGTCCCATTCGATGGAAGTTTTCACTCAATCCCATTCGATGGATGTTTTCACTCAATCCCATGCGATGGAGGTTTTCACTCAATCCCATCCGATGGAGCTTTTCACTCAACCTCATTCGATGGATGTTTTCACCCAACCCCATTCAATGGATGTTTTCACTCAATCCCATTCGATGGGTGTTTTCACTCGATCCCATTCCAAGGATGTTTTCACTCCATCCCATTCCAAGGATGTTTTCACTCGATCCGATTCCAAAGATGCTTTCACTCTATGCCACTCGATGGATGTTTTTACTCTTTCCCATTCCAAGGAGGTTTTCACTCAGTGCCATTCGATGGATGTTTTCACTCGATCCTACTCGATGCATGTTTTCACTCAATCCCATTCTATGATGGTTTCACTCTATTCTATTCGCTCCATGATTTCACTCAGTCTCATTCTGTGGATATTTCCACTCAATCTCATTCGTTGGATGTTTCACAGCGATATATATGAAAATATTTTTGTAAATGATCTATATTGGAGGCATGCGACAGGTGATGTCGCTGGTTTGCTTATACCCAATTCGTATCGGTGCTTGGTTCTTACTGATCTTACTCAGAGCATTATTACGTTTCTAGTCCGTTGAAATAAAATGTTTCGGCTAACATTATAGTAGTGTGTTAATTGATTGTGTTGTTAGATTTTCAGGTCTTTCATTTGGTTCACGCAGTCCCTAGTAATATTTCCCAGTTATTCGACAGTATTTCGGCCGACTCCGAAGATTTCTGATGTTTTCTTTTAACTTCACGATTTATTGATGTTTGGCTTGTTTTCTCTCATATCATAATCAGAAACTATAATGTCGCGGCCTAACGTTGACGGATGGCTTGGTCTGTACTTGTAGCCCGTTTTAGACGCAGCACCATTCAGGTTCACACTGCCAGGGGAAGCAATCTCATTAAAAAAGACAACAGAAATACTGTAAAAAAAATCAATCAATTAATCGGGGGACTATACTTGTGCTGTCCTTTTGCCGTCCGTCCGCTTGTGGTTCCTTTTTTTTTTTTTTTTTTTTTTTTTTTTTTTGAAGTTTTATATATTTCTTCTCACGGTTTTGAGTTAATCTAAGCTCTCAGTTTTGGAATGAGGTAAAACCCCTCACTTTTGGAAAGGGGTAAACCTGTTTTTTAAACGCGAATTCTGCATTTAGTTTTGAACCCTGCAAATAAAGTAATGATCTATAACGTAAATACAGTGAGGATCTAATTTTGTAAATTTACCGCATGTAAACAAACCATTGCTTTTATTGGCAAACAAAGAATCTTATTTTTTAAGACCTTTGTTTAGATCTTCACGCTTTTTCATGAGGGGAGGGGGCGGGTGTTTGAGCATGATCAATATAACGACGTGTCGTCTCCGCATATGTACATTTTTCATGAGTTCTCCTATTTAGGGGCTGAGGGGGAGGGGGCGGGAGTTATAGCAAGGAAAGCAGCGTGATCAGTATAACATAATGTCGACTCCACAAACTTTTTCCTGTTTTTTTTTTTTTTTTTTTTGGGGGGGGGGGGTTAGGGGCGGGTGTTTCAGCAAGGTCAGCACGTGACCAGTATAACACACGTGTCGTCTCCACATCTGTACATTCTCATGAAACAATGTGTTTCAGCGTAATTATTCTGTGATTAAAAAACATTTGTTGAAGTAGTGTTGTAAAAACGTAATCAAATCGATGCCAACTGTGAATAAACATAATCTGAATGCGTTTTTTTTTTCGGGGGTGGGGGTAGGGTTATAATGATACCAAAGAGCAACTTCACTCTCAACTAAGACCTTTGTACACTAAACTGTTGGTAATATCGTGGCAAAACAAGGGCAGGAAGTTTTTTTCAGTTCTGTTCAGCTGTTAAAAACCACAGGTGTGAGCATCACCTTACTCCGTGGATACAGGTGTGAGCATCACCTTACTCCGTGGATACAGGTGTGAGCATCACCTTACTCCGTGGATACAGGTGTGAGCATCACCTTACTCCGTGGATACAGGTGTGAGCATCACCTTACTCCGTGGATACAGGTGTGAGCATCACCTTACTCCGTGGATACAGGTGTGAGCATCACCTTACTCCGTGGATACAGGTGTGAGCATCACCTTACTCCGTGGATACAGGTGTGAGCATCACCTTACTCCGTGGATACAGGTGTGAGCATCACCTTACTCCGTGGATACAGGTGTGAGCATCACCTTACTCCGTGGATACAGGTGTGAGCATCACCTTACTCCGTGGATACAGGTGTGAGCATCACCTTACTCCGTGGATACAGGTGTGAGCATCACCTTACTCCGTGGATACAGGTGTGAGCATCACCTTACTCCGTGGATACATGTGTGAGCATCACCTTACTCCGTGGATACATGTGTGAGCATCACCTTACTCCGTGGATACAGGTGTGAGCATCACCTTACTCCGTGGATACAGGTGTGAGCATCACCTTACTCCGTGGATACAGGTGTGAGCATCACCTTACTCCGTGGATACAGGTGTGAGCATCACCTTACTCCGTGGATACAGGTGTGAGCATCACCTTACTCCGTGGATACAGGTGTCAGCATCACCTTACTCCGTGGATACAGGTGTGAGCATCACCTTACTCCGTGGATACAGGTGTGAGCATCACCTTACTCCGTTGATACAGGTGTGAGCATCACCTTACTCCGTGGATACAGGTGTGAGCATCACCTTACTCCGTGGATACAGGTGTGAGCATCACCTTACTCCGTTGATACAGGTGTGAGCATCACCTTACTCCGTGGATACAGGTGTGAGCATCACCTTACTCCGTGGATACAGGTGTGAGCATCACCTTACTCCGTGGATACAGGTGTGAGCATCACCTTACTCCGTGGATACAGGTGTGAGCATCACCTTACTCCGTGGATACAGGTGTGAGCATCACCTTACTCCGTGGATACAGGTGTGAGCATCACCTTACTCCGTTGATACAGGTGTGAGCATCACCTTACTCCGTGGATACAGGTGTGAGCATCACCTTACTCCGTGGATACAGGTGTGAGCATCACCTTACTCCGTGGATACAGGTGTGAGCATCACCTTACTCCGTGGATACAGGTGTGAGCATCACCTTACTCCGTTGATACAGGTGTGAGCATCACCTTACTCCGTGGATACAGGTGTGAGCATCACCTTACTCCGTGGATACAGGTGTGAGCATCACCTTACTCCGTGGATACAGGTGTGAGCATCACCTTACTCCGTGGATACAGGTGTGAGCATCACCTTACTCCGTGGATACCCAGTGCTATTTTTTTTTTTTTTTCAGTTTCGGGTGCACCAGTTTTGGAACAGAATTGCGCTGGTTATCGAAGTTCTTGGCATTGATTTTAAACACATTGGGTGGTGTAGTTACATGCTGTGTTACTTGTGAAACATATTCCAGTATTGTGTAAAGTCAACTGTCAAAGTGTCCGATGTTGTCTGTGTCCGGTTCTCATATTTCACAAATGATAATGTTCATTTTTAACGTCTTGCTCCCTTGTTAAGGTGAATAATAAAATTAGGAAGGGGCGTCAAACACACGTTACTTCATGTGTCCGTGAATCCATAACCACAGTGGCGACTGCATTTTGATTGACTATTGTAAATCATAGCTGTGAGCCTCTAATGAGAAAGAAAGCCCGTGGTACGTGTGGAACTGAAAATGTCCTCGAGGTGAGTCCGCGAGGTGAGTCCGCGAGGTGAGTCTGCGAGGTGAGTCCGCGAGGTTGGGTCCTCGAGGTGAGTCTGCGAGGTGAGTCTGCGAGGAGAGTCCTCGAGGCCCCGGAGTTCGGTGGAGTGAGCTGAATGCAAATCGACGTCAGTAGTTAATGTTAATTAAACGAACACATAAAAAGTGTGCAAAGTGGTCGCAAGTACGAAAGAAAGATTGTTAGAAAAATTGAAAAGAGTGGTCTTCGCCGAACGGAATCAGTTTATAAATAGTCTGTAGACACTAGACACCTTGCTGATTTGTCAGTCAGTGTAAAAAGTACACCTCGTACCTGTAAATGCTGTTGTGGAGTTATAAATTGTTGAATTTGTTTAGAAAAGGCGAGTGCTGTCGTTTAAGAAACAGCACACCTGTTACATTGACATGTGTGTTCAGTGGCTGTGGAAATAAAAGCTGAAAAACCACTGACATCTTTCTGTGCACGCCCACACACGTCTGCAGTATTACTTCTGTCCACTTCTGACCTATTTCGTGGGCCGACGCGCGTCTACAGTATTATTTCTGTCCACTTCTGACCTATTACGTGGGCCGACACGCGTCTACAGTATTATTTCTGTCCACTTCTGATCTATTTCGTGGGCCGACACGCGTCTACAGTATTATTTCTCTCCACTTCTGACCTATTTCGTGGGCCGACACACGTCTATAGTATTATTTCTGTCCACTTCTGACCTATTTCGTGGGCCGACGCGCGTCTACAGTATTATTTCTGTCCACTTCTGACCTATTTCGTGAGCAGACGCGCGTCTACAGTATTATTTCTGTCCACTTCTTACCTATTTCGTGGGCCGACACGCGTCTACAGTGTTATTTCTGTCCACTTCTGACCTATTTCGTGGGCCGACACGCGTCTACAGTTTTAATCATTCACCATCTAGACAGCGCAGAAGCAAGATCAATGTTAAAAAAAGAAAATATGATCATATCTAAGGAAAATGTACTATCGAAGAACAGCAAGACAACTGAGCACTGTTTCAAAATGGGACGGTACTCCAGTTAAAGCGAAAGATGGGTTCCTTTTGTAAATAACCCTCTAATATCCTTGTTTAGGCAATGTGATGTAAACTTTCATCAGACAAACATATCAACCTGAAGTGGGATAAACCATGCCTATAAATGTGTTCGACTGTACGCCCAGGATGCTAAGGAAACACAACTTCAGAGCCAGTTGTATTACAAAGATACTGAAAGGTTTATGGATGCAGTGAATCCTACTAATTGTGCCAACCTTGGACTGGTCGAGCGTTTCGCATGCATTGTGAACGGCAATGCTGTAGGATTAGAAGGACCTCTGGGAGCAGATGCCATGGATTTGGATAGTCTGTTGTTAAACGGTGTAGAAATCAACGTATAATTATTTAGAAGCAGTCATTTTCGTCAATGTCTACACACACATACGGATACTTAAACTGTAGATATTGTAGATGCTAAAGTGAAAATATGTAGTGTTAAAGTGAGTTCTGGCGTAATTGTTGGTCATAACGAAGCCCTTAAAACGGGGCCTGCACTATATCCATTTATTAAATATGATATTAAGGCTTTTAGTATACCAACAGGATTGCCTTTGTGGTTAATGAGTAACTTGTTTCTTGGAGAAATGCTTGAAAAGGTTGTGGCTTTAACGTCTTCAGAGGCATACAATGGTTCAGCCTCCAAAATCCATTCAATTTTGACAGTAAAAAAGTGAGCTTTATGGGCTTTTATGTAGACGGAAGTCAGCCTACTGTCCTTTTTACACCAAATTATGCGGTCAGTGAATATACCAGTGCGCAAGTTTACAAGTGTATAGTGGATGACGCACTTCGGACGGGAAGATTTCTGTGCAAACATTATGATCTTCTTGTTAAACGCAAACTAGTAAATGACCAATTTTACAACTTTGCTGTCTGCTATCTGTATTAACAGCTAGTCCTCCAGACGCACAGCAAATGCTGCGTTATGCTATATCCAACTAGCCGCGATAACTTGTGCACTGAATGTTGTTTGTTTTTTGTTTAACGTCCCGTTCACCAACTTGGATGGGTACATTGGACGCGCCTGATTAAGGAACAAGTTGGAAATAAAGAAGGAAGAATGAAGAAATAGTAAAAGAAGAGTCAGAAAGAAAGACATTCCGATTAGTCGCCTCCTACGCCATGCGCGGAACAGAATGCAGTGGGTGTATTCTTGAGATTCCCCCAACCCACAGGGACGCACTGATTAACAAAGGTAAAAACCGGTATCGGGAGAAGCCGGTCCACAACGAAGTCGGCCCAATTCCTGGTGGGAGAAGTCGGCCCAAAAAACTTGGAAACAATTTTTCGTGACAGAACTCGGCCCAATTTTTATTTCAGTCTGGGTGAAGTCGGCCCAATTTTTAAGAGAGAATTCGGCCCAAAACGAACTCGACCCAAAATTCTAAAAAAGTCTATTTATTCTGGTTTATTTCAAACAACGATCCTTCTGTTTACAAAACCATATTAACCTGCTACTATTTTTTCTATCTGACATGACATACTAACTTAATATATGACTTATTTTTTCAAACACTGATTCGAATGAACCTTAGATATTAATTACACGCACAATAATAATAATAATCACTCTGAACCTGTTTGTGTCAGTGACAACACTGTTTTCAACAAGGTTTGCACGAGAACTTTCTGCAATCGGAGCAGGCATTTTCGTGAAGTTCATCTCCGTATTGTTCGTACTTGCAATGGGCGGATTTTTTCTTATCGATTTACAACGGGCAGAGTGCCAAGGGGTGGTTTTATCAAGATTTCTGTATTCAGCATAGCTCATTCCAGTGTTGCAAAGCCTGTGCTACCATCCAAAACAGTCATCACAGCACAGCGCATGCTGTCGTTTTGAAATGTTGTTGCGTAATTGCATGTTCATTTCAACGCATATATACTTTAATATATCAACATAATTCTTAACCAGAATTACGTAATATATATTATCATTTTATTCTTATTTACATACACTTATCAGATATATTATTATATATCAGATATAATTATAAACGTATATTCTTAAATCATTTCTTCTCGCTTATAAAGTCGCTAATTAAAACTTTATTTTAATACATTAAACTCACGGTATCGAGCTTTATCCGGTTGTCTGTCAACCTAACCTACATTCCTAGCCTGTGATCTCAGAATTAATGCATAGTTAAGTGAGAAACTGCATATGTGAAAAATTGTCTGGATAAGTGTAACTGTAAACATTTCAAGTAGAAACATTGGTCTAAACGTTATTCAAAAATAATTAAAAAATTAAGTTCTACTTTTCTAGCATCGATGTAGACTCGGCCTTCAACATCACCTCTTATCCCTATCTAATCCTAAACTGGGTAGCACGGAACAAAAGTGAAGAGATAGACAAGACAGGGCTCCTCTTCATACATCACCTGCAACATACTAAGAACAGACGAACGAAGGAGAGCTGGAAAAGGCAAGAAGCGAACGAAACAAATATGCATTGTCGCCACAGAAACGACAAAACCCATATGCTGAGTCACCCTTCCTGAAGGAGGGCTGCAGAGGAATGTGAGAAAAGACAAAGAAGCAGTAACAGAACGACAAACCAACTGTCACAGGCCCATACAGTACTTAACATAACGGACTTGATTCAGGGCAAGGTAACACGCGGACGACAAATGCGGGAGCAGTATTCAGATCACTTCTTGTGACCGGGCCCAAAATGGAAGCAGTATTATTTCATGTCAGGGAGGGTCTGGTTTATGTTAAATTATGTGAGCGTATTATTCCAGTTACAACGGGCGTACGCTAAATTTTGGTTCATAATGAATTCACATCATTGTTTACACCAAATGAATCAGCATGAGTTCGAGTAAAATTACCTAACAGCGTATGTAGGTCAGCACTAAATGGGCAGTACAATTTTGGATAGTGGTTGCGATATACGCCGAAAGGCGGAACAACATCATGACCTCAAATGTTTGCGAAACGAGATAGCAGTACTCATGTTATCATTTCAGATAAACATCAAATATTGGAAATTATTCAGGTCAGCGTTTACTGGAGTACGTCAAATGAAGCGGCATGATTCAGACCATTGCTTAAGGGCGCATGGCAGATGGGGGAGCAGAAACCGGTTATATTTACGGGAGTGCATTAACGGATTGAACACTATACAACAAAGTACAATGTTTTGCCGAAAGTGGACAGTTTTTACTTTAATCTCGAACGCCAATAACAATGATACTCCGATCAAATAACCGTTATACCCGAAATGCAAAAAGCCGTGATACTTCAAGTACAAATAATCTCCAATAAATTACATCATACAAAATTAAAGCAGAGCAAATACCCATACCTTATGTAAATTGGTTAGCGTGCAATTTTACACAAAGCGACTTAACTCCAAATCCGGTGTTTACTTTATAATAAAACCAAACTTATTATTACGTACTATTTTCCAAAACAAAATTGTACAAATCAAAACGTTCAAAACCAAATATCCGGTTTTTAGAAAGTCCTTTTCTTCATCTGTCTGATATTGGTTCACGAGCAGTTAGATAATCTAAGAGTCATCAAAGTGAAAACTAAAATTAAGTCGCTTTGCATGTTAGTATTACGGGTAAAACATGCTGGGAACAATTAATGCATTAATTTCTCTCATGATACTAAATTATTCAGTACTGTTTATCCATTACTTCTTCATATGGTTTCAACAAGTTAAGTTGTATTTTAATATAATCTATACTCACGGTTTTTCTTCACCAAATAGGCCTCAGCTATTCAGGAACAAACACCCAGTCGTTTTTATGGGTGGGTGTGCAGTTTGTCAAGTCCATCTACTCTTCAAAAATTGCCCCATTGGTTTTGGATAAACTAATCAGTTTGGTAATGTGTGCACGAGACGTCCAAAGCACAGCGAATGACCCACCAAATAATTTAGCTTCTTTGAAAAATAAATGGACTATACATGCAGCTTGAAATTTAAATAACGCCGAGCAGTTTTCAAATTTCAAACTTACATACATGTGCGAATAGGCCAGGGGCAAATGGCTAAACCAGCCACAAGAAACGGTATTGGTATCATGTTGGGGGCCTATCTAATTTTGTACCCACATTCTCCTATCTGTTTCCTGAATCTAATGTCAACTTTTGCTATAGCTGATCCTACTCTCTAACTGATCTTAACCGCTAACATTTTAAAATTGAAACTTGTTAGTTGCTAGTGTAGCTACAAAAATAGACGGGTCCCCAAAATTATACCATTACCCAAGAATCCTATTTTTCAAATGCATCTTTTTGAAGAGGTGATCTATGTCATGTTTTCTTAGCAAACAAATTTGAGGGCAACAAAGGACTTACCTCCTCTGGACGGTAAATAGCAAAATCGTCGTGTTAGTTTGTTAGTAAAGCATAAGTAGGGTGACAAACCTCATCTTCCCTGCACTGTTCTATGCCTTGCTCATCACAATCACAGTAAGAGGTGCCTTTTTGATATTGCATTTAAATGCTAATTAAATGTCATTTAAATGTTCGTTAAGGCACCTTTATTTTACGGTGTGCTGTGACTGTAGGGATCGGTGTTTCTGCTTGAGTTGCGATGACTGTTCGTGACGTCCATGTTCCCGAATGCTCTTTCCTTGTTGTGCGTCTTAGGGTACTGCAGCTCAACTGTTCCACGCTTTGGTCATCATGAACTTACTCTGTTAGTCATTTAAATGCCCATTAAGGGATTTCCGGTGTGCTGTGACTGTCCATAATTTTCCGTGACGACACTTTTCGTTGCGCCTTTTCAATACTGCATTTGAATATTTTTGTCATTTACTGTGTAAGGTGATGATTGTTCGTGATGTCTGTATTTGCAATTGACCTTTCACAAAGACATTATTTGTTGCGCCTTTCTTGAGTCAATGTTTTCAATGTTTTCAAAAACTTGCGAACGTTTTTAATAGAGAGCTTCGGAATTTGTATGACATTGTCTATTTCCCTTTGTCAGGCGTACCTCACATTCACAGGCGCTTTCTGTTTGGCTTCTTTCCTTCGCCGGGGCTTCGTGATCTGCAAAATCCAAAAACAAATGTCGGCCCGACGGAACGCACAATTCCCGCAATACACAGTTCCTTTTTTTCTTTATTACTGAAATTAATGATTCCTTTCTGCAACACAATCATTTTTTGTACAATTTAAAGAAATAACTAGATGGTGGGCACGTCCTTTGAATCCGGGTCTGGAAGTTGGTCATCACAGCAGTTTTACTGTACGTTTCAATGTTATCAGGGTCTGGAAGTTGGTCAAGACAGGCAGGTTTTACCGTAGGTCTGGTCAAGGATGTCCAGACGTACATGAGTCACCTACTGAATTGGCTGATAATCTGCTAAGATTTCCCTATTTTTTGAATTTTTGGAATAAAAAGTTAACCCTCCTTAGACTGATCCATACTACGCATTTATTTTTGTACGAGCAGAACCGAATATTATGACGTGTCACCGAGAGATTAGCCGTTCAAGGTCATGAACTTTTTCGAAATTTCACAGTTACCTAGTTTATACATGATCGTATCAATCTATGTTCAAGAGGATAATTCAACATTGTGATTGTTGCATCACCACCAACGACCATGTCGGACAGCTAATATAATCTTATTGTGAATAACATTTAATATTTTATATTTCAAAAACCTTGGACCACTAAGAGCCTTAGAATTTCGGATGCGACAGCTCCTTCGTGTTGTTACTTCTAGGCAGCCGCAAATAAAATATTTACTCAATAACAAGAATGGAAGACATTTCTTGTTAAGATGGGAAAAGATTTAGTTAATGAAATATCAAAAGGCTTGTAGGACCAAAAAACTTGTAGAATCGTTTAAGATTGGTTACTAAAAATTTCTCAAGGGTTCGTATTTGTCCAGTGTCTGCTGGATCCTCAAAAATCTTGGACCACTTCTATAATATCTGAAAAGAGTCTTAAGCCTTGTTCTTGATACGGTTTCTTTTGCAATGTTTCGATATTGCAATTGATGGATCGATAGGTGCCTATCGGCCTTGGCATAAAACACAAGAAATAGCGAGAACATACATTTTTATCTGTTAATGTGAAACATCCGTTTTGAACTATATACCGCTGGAATGCCTGTTACTTGATGTGTTGTTTCTTTTTTTCATATACCGACTTTATTGGATACCAATTGCGAATTTTTTATTCAGTAATGTGATTCTGATTGTTTTAACTGTTCCATCACCTAACGCTCTACATACTGAACTTAATGTCGTGCATCGAACAAGTGGTGAACAGACTATGGAGTTACAAGTACAAGCACAAATCTTATAGGAGATGATTCCACGCATAATTAAAATTCCTCTGTAATGACCTCTGTAAACTTACGGTCTGAGAGCGTAAGCCTTCCGAAATTCAATTGTGACAGCTCCTCTGTGTCGCTATTTCTTGCACGATCGTCTAA
Source organism: Protula sp. h YS-2021 (assembly GCA_949752745.1). Classification (NCBI taxonomy): domain Eukaryota; kingdom Metazoa; phylum Annelida; class Polychaeta; order Sabellida; family Serpulidae; genus Protula; species Protula sp. h YS-2021. The sequence continues at coordinate 29,152,978 of OX457030.1, forward strand.
AATGCAGGTTAAATAGCAAGAATGACCAGAAACAATGTGACTAATTAATTAGGTGTACATAGAAGCATATTACAAGGTTACTGAACATTTTCTGAAGAGGGCAGTGGCTGTTCAGTCTGTCGCGGATCCAAGAAACCTAAGACCAATCTTACAGAAACTGAAAGCAATCTGAGACGAGATATAAGAACACGTTCAATTAAAAAACTGGGTCCCTAACTTTTCAAAAGCTGTCATTACTGAGAGTCTTATGAAACGTGTTTTTTCACATTCAAATTAAATCAATTTAAAGCTACGACATTGTCTGTGTTCACAATACAAAATAAGCTTTTTAAAACCAAATTTCATCATTATGAAGTATTTATCTTCTACAATTATTGGATCACAAATATGAAATTATTACAAACCTTTTGTTTGTTTGCTTGGTGTTTCGCGTCTCGTTCATCGGCAATGAAGACTAATGAGACACATCTGCTGAGGAACAGGTAGGAAAAACAGAAGGAAGAATGAAGAAATAGTGACAGAAGAGCCAGAAAGAAAGACATTCCGATTAGTCGCCTCCTACGACATGCACGGAACAGACAGCAGTGGGTCTATTCTTAAGATTCCCCCAACCCACAGGGGGATTAACAAAAATATACATTGGATTAACAGATCATAAAAGACAAACCGACGGATTTAATTTGAAAAGCTTCTCGTTCAGCGCTAAAATAACATTCGTGAATATTCGTCGATTTTCTATTTGTGGTCTAGTTTTATATTTATTTCACTAACAACAAATTATTTTTTAATCTATGAAATACAACTTTTTGGAAATATTCTAAATTTTGTGTGAACGAGTGGAAACAGGAAGAAAGCCAGAAAATGTATTTCCAATGGATAAATTTGTTTCCAATGTGTAAATTTTTGTAAACTTTCTGACAACATGACGTTACACATCGATAATTTACATAGGTATTCACTTTTTCGCGTTTAAAGCTATTTACCGAAAATCTATAATGGGTGGTGTCGTGGTCAGTTGAAAAAGCGCAAAATTTTGTTTGCACTGATTTAAATGATTCAACAAACATGGAAAGTTATAAGATTGAACGCCGGACAAATTAAGTCGGACAAACATTTAGTTGAAAATAAATGCAAATGACATGTGGGCCACGCCACCATAGAGAGTGCAGCTCTCAACTGGAATCCAATATGGTTGGCATTATCACCTTAAAATTGGGTCAAGGTCAAACTAACCTGCAGGTACCCAGAATGGTACGCCATCCACATACCATATATTATACCAAGCGGATTATCAGGGTGAGAGCATCAGCTGGCGATAAACAGACAGGCTGACAGTACCTAGATCGAGAAACTCCTCCCGGAATAAGGGTCCAGTGGGAAGCTAGTAAATCTACTGAAAAGGATGCAAAATTATTCACAGTGATACATGCAAATGATAACTTAAAAGAAATCGACAACTTTCATCACACCCAAAAAATTGTTCACAATTCTCAAATTACTACCTTTAAATCGCTACCTTGCCTGTCAGCTCACTAACCCATTAACCCTTTTGCCGGCTAAAAGCTCGTCCCAGCAGCTAAGATCATTGCCACATAAAAATACAACACAAAGTTATTGACAAATCACGCATACATAACAAACGAATCTGGAATAAAATAATTCAGAAAATTAACTCAATCTTATGCATTTAAAATTATGGAGTGTAACTATCTGAAATAGAATCAATAATACATTTCCTGTAACTGAAACATTTATTTTATAAAGTGTCTTCCTGAAATAGCACAACATATAAATCGTGTAACATACAAGTGATTATTTACAAGGTTTAGAACATTCAATTATCTACATGAAACAGTATCATTTATACATGTGAAAAGTTTTGCTCACTTAAAAAGGTGACATAGACAAATATAACTTCTCTTTAAATATCTAAAAACTTTTGAATGCATTTACGTTCGTATTTGCGTTACGATTGCAAATTACCTGTTACTTCAGATAACATTTCTTATAAAATTCATCACCTAACTCGTGAATTTTATTCTTTACGATATTTATGAAATGACTACCAAAAAATGAAATATTTTAAACACTTCTTGTAGCACAAGAATGATTTACGTCTTCATGTCATCACGCGAATACTTTACCTATTCCTCTCCACTGAAAGTTACTGAAGGTTCACAGAATTTTGTAGAAGCCCTAAAATATGCAGCGTTATTTAACAAAATATTCATTGTACCACAACAAAAGAATTAGCACCTTAGCAGCAGAGGACTTTTTTGGCCATCATTTCTTGCCATCTGAAAATAATTGCTCTTTTTCACGTTTAAATTCTAGTGCTGTTTAACGAAGCACTACGCAGTAATTTAATATTTTACACTAAACTAAATGTTACACTAATCTTTTAAACGAAATAAATAAACCAATAATTGCAAAATATTTTATCAAGTCTTTACTTCATGAACATAAAACTATTTAATACATAGCTCAGTGAATTATAAATGCATTTAGTTTATAGTTGCAAAACTTAGATTTTCATTTGAAATACTGAAACGCAGTTGGTTTGAGGCGATTTTGTTGTCTCCTGCTGCCCGTACAGAAATGCTTTCTATCTTTAAAAAAACGTGGGTGGGTGGGATGGAATGCGACGGGGAGTACACAGCTCAAGATATGTGTCATAGCAAGTAAATATTTTTTGTGAAAATAAATATGTAGAAGCAATTGCTAAAACTACACGCACACGTTATTTCATCGCATGGATACTGCCAATATAACTGGTATAAAATATGACTTTGCCCAGCACAACGAGAGTTATTTCATTTAAACTAAACTGCGATGAGATTCTTTCAACTTTTATCGTAACTAGCTAGATAAGAATGACTAATATTATACCTGTCATCGTATTCCTGTCCGTAAGAAAAATCTCATTTAAAAATCCTCCGATGGAAAATAAGCCACACGTATCCAAGTTATCAATGTCCATGGAAAAGGTCGCGGAATTAAATATTCCTTTTTACTTGCCATTGCACTCGTGTGAGAAACTCCCTCTTCAAAGATGCTCCAATGACAAAAAATCTACGTATTTTATGTCTTTTCAGCCAGTATTACCCGCCGGAAAGAGAAAAAACCGTAGCGCAAGCTCACCCGTAACAATCGGAACACAAGACCTTGGCTTACGTCTGGGTCTTATCTTATATATCAATCTTGTAAAATGAAACTGGGAGAACAGACAGGGTATTGTAAGCACACCAACATATTGCATCCATTCAAAAATGAATACTTACTTTAATATTTGCTGAAGAATTGTTCTCTTGGCTCTCGCGTTCTGAAATTGAAAACAACGTCAAAAAATGTTCCGTGTTTGCTCACTAACATTAAGATATAATTTAACTCTCGCTTGGTGTTTCATATTTTGTTACAATGTAATTACATTTTACATTTGCCGGACTGCAATTGTTCAACAGTTTTTCTTTAGTTTCCTATAATTGTGTTGTTAGTTTTCATGCCGAAATGCAGCCACAAAATACCTAATGTCTAAATAAAACCACATTGTTTCTAAATATTCATATAGATCGACTGCTGATTCCAACAAAAATGTTTTTCAATGAAATATTTACATGATATTCGCCGTGCTTACCTTTCGAAATATCCAAGCGACGATTTTTGGAAAAGGAAAAAAAGAGGTTATCCAAAAACCATCCACACAACGAGTTTTCTAAAAGCATCCAGAAAAGATTTTTCAAAACAGTACCATTTCCAAATTTCAAGTCTATGTCAAATCCTGTAAGAAAGGAGAGAAGGTCGAATTCTACATAAAGATATACAGACAGGGAATTTCGGATCCTGCTAGAAACTCCCGGGCAAAGAAATTCTATTCCGCCAAAGAAGATACTGAATGGAAAGTTTGTTGATTGTTGGTGTTTAACGTCCCGTTCACCAACTAGGATGCGTATATTAAGACGCACTTGATAAAGAAACAAGTGGGAAAAAAGAAGGAAGAATGAAGAAATAGTAAAAGAAGAGCTAGAAAGAAAGAACTTCCAATTATTCGCCTCTTACGCCATGCACGGAACACAACGCAGTGGGTGTATTCTTAAGATTCCCCCATCCCACAGGGGGGGGGGGGGTGGAAGGTTGAGTCCGCAATCAACTTGTGGAGGGCTTTGACGTTTACGTACATATAATTACTTATATATCCGTAATCGCATGTTCATTTCAACGCATATATATGTAAATGTATCAACATAATTCTTAACCAGAATTACGTAATATATATTATCATTTTATTCTTATTTACATGTACTTATCAGATATATTGTACATCTATTATTATATCTATTTTTATTATATACAGTGTATATATATCAGGAAAATGCATAGTTAAGTGAGAAACTGCATATGTGAAAAATTGTATAAGTGAAAATTGTCTGGATAAGTGTTACTGTAAACATTTCAAGTAAAAACATTGGTCTAAACGTTATTCAAAAATAATTAAAAAATTAAGTTCTACTTTTCTAGCATCGATGTAGACTCGGCCTTCAACATCACCTCTTATCCCTATCTAATCTTAAACTGGGTAGCACGGCACAAAAAGTGAAGGGATAGACAAGACATGGCTCCTCTTCATACATCACCTGCAACATACTAAGAACAGACGAACGAAGGAGAGCTGAAAAAGGGCAGAAACGAACGAAATAAATACGCATTGACGTCGCAGAAAAGACAAAACCCATATGCTGAGTTACCCTCCCTGAAGGAGGGCTGTAGAAGAATTTGAGAAAAGACAAAGAAGCAGTAACAGAACGACAAACCAACTGTCACAGACCCATACAGTACTTCACATAACGGGCTTGATTCAGGGCTAGCTAACGGGCGGACGACAAATACGGGAGCAGTACTCAGATCACTCCTAGTGGCTGGACCCAAATTGGGGCTGGCATAAATTCAGGTCAGTACTTAAAAGGCGTACACCAAAATGGAAGCAATATTACTGCAGGTCAGAGGAATTTGGTGTATGTTAAATTATGTGACAGTATTATACCAGTTACAACGGGTGTACGCTAAATTTTGGTTCATAATGAATTTACATCATTGTTTACACCAAATGACTCAGCATGAATTCAAGTAAAATTACCTAACAGCGTATGTAGGTCAGTACTGACTGGATAGTGGTTGCGACATACGCCGAAGGACGGAACAACATCTATTCAGGTGTGTATCTCGGTATTCGTCAAATGATAGTTCAGCAAAATTAGCTCTTCGCTCAAGGGCGCGCGCCAAATGAGGTTCAGCATAATTAAGGTATGTGCTAACGGACGTACAGCAAAGTCATAAGTTACGGTCTGCACTTAAGGCGCACGCGAAATGCAGTAATATTATTTAAGGTCAGGGCCAACTGGGCTAAACAAATTAATAAAGACCACTTCTAACTGATGTACAGGAAATAATGGACCAGCATTCGCATCTGTACGTATGGGTGTACGCCAAAGGACAATTGGGAACAGCATTATTTTGGGTCAATGCTTAAGAGCAGACGCCAAATGAAGGAACAATATTTAGATATATTTATGAGTAAACCAAACACCGGATCGAACTTTATTGAGGACAGGTTTTAATTTGATCATTGTCAGTAGAGGGGCCTGATTTAAATCTGGTCAATGCTAACGGGCGGATGCCAAATGAGGGATCAGCATAAATTCAGGTCAGAGTCAGTATTAGATGCAGGATAGGCAGCAACAATTAAGATGGTCACACACCGTTTTAGTGAACTACAGCTATCTAATTATTCTGATAATTTAATAGAAAAGTTACACTGATGCTAAAATAACACTATTTTATTTAGTGTAATTATGTATACACACAGACTGCCCCCTTGCTACAAATTTAGGCTCAAACCGGGACAGCAGCATTCATTGCTGCTGAAACGCGTATTCCCAAATAAGGGGAAAACATTACGTCAGTGGTTACGAATACACGCCTAACGTCAGAGCAGTATAATTCAAGTCAATGACATCAAATGTTTGACAAACGAGATAGCAGTACTCATGTTATCATTTACAGATAAACATCAAATATCGGAAATTATTCAGGTCAGCGTTTACTGGAGTACGTCAAATGAGGCGGCATGATTCAGACCATTGCTTAAGGGCGTTTGGCAGATGAGGGAGCAGAATGTAGGTCATATTTACGGCAGTGCATTAACGGATTGAACACTGTACAACAAAGTACAATGTTATGCCGCAAGTGGACAGTTTTTACTTTAATCTCGAACGCCAATAACAATGATACTCCGATCAAATAACCGTTTTACCCGAAATGCAAAAAGCCGTGATACTTCAAGTACAAATAATCTCCAATAAATTACATCATACAAAATTAAAGCAGTGCGAATACCCATACCGTATGTAAATTAGTTAGTGTGCAATTTTACACAAAGCGACTTTGCACAAATCCGGTGTTTAATTTATAATAAAACCAAACTTATTATTACGTACTATTTTCCAAAACAAAACTGTACAAATCAAAACGTTCAAAAGCAAATGTCCGGTTTTTAGAAAAATCCTTTTCTTCATCTGTTTGATATTGGTTCACGAGCAGTTAGATAATCTAAGAGTCATCAAAGTGAAAACGAAAATTAAGTCGCTTTGCATGTTAGTATTACGGGTAAAACATGCTGGGAACAATTAATGCATTAATTTCTCTCATGATACTAAATTATTCAGTACTGTTTATCCATTACTTCTTCATATGGTTTCAACTAGTTACGTTTTTTTTTTTATATAAAATATATACTCACGGTTTTTCTTCACCAAATAGGCCTCAGCTATTCAGGAACAAACACCCAGTCGTTTTTATGGGTGGGTGTGCAGTTTGTCAAGTCCATCTACTCTTCAAAAATTGCCCCATTGGTTTTGGATAAACACTGGTAATGTGTGTACGAGACGCCCAAAGCACAGCGAATGACCCACCAAATAATTTAGTTTCTTTGAAAAATAAATGGACTACACATGCAGCTTGAAATTTAAATAACGCCGAGCAGTGTTCAAATTTCAAACTTACATACATGTGCGAATAGGCCAGGGGCAAGTGGCTAAACCAGCCACAAGAAACGGTATTGGTATCATGTTGGGGGCTATCTAATTTTGTACCCACATTCTCCTATCTGTTTCCTGAATCTAATGTAAACTTTTGCTATAGCTGATCCTACTCTCTAACTGATCCTAAGCCCTATTTTTTTTAAATTGAAACTTGTTAGTTGCTAGTGTAGCTACAAAAATAGACGGGTCCCCAAAATTATACCATTACCCAAGAATCCTATCTTTCAAATGCATCTTTTTGAAGAGGTGATCTATGTCATGTTTTCTTCACAAAAAAATTTGAGGGCAACAAAGGACTCACCTCCTTGTGGTAAAATAGCAAAATCGTCGTGTTAGTTTGTTAGTAAAGCATAAGTAGGGTGACAAACCTCATTTTCCCTGCACTGTTCTATGCCTTGGTCATCACGATCACAGTAAGAGGTGCCTTTTCGATATTGCATTTAAATGCTAATTAAATGTCATTTAAATGTTCGTTAAGGCATGTTTATTTCACGGTGTGCTGTGGCTGTAGGTACCGGTGTTTATGCTGAGTTGCGATGACTGTTCGTGGGGTCCATGTTCCCGAATGCTCTTTCCTTGTTGTGCGTCTTAGGGTACTGCAGCTCAACTGTTCCACGCTTTGGTCATCATGAACTTACTCTGTTAGTCATTTAAATGCCCATTAAGGGATCGCTATTTCCGATGTGCTGTGACTGTCCATAATTTTCCGTGACGACACTATTCGTTGCGCCATTTCAATACTGCATTTAAATATTTTTGTCATTTACTGTGAAAGGTGATGATTGTTCGTGATGTCTGTATTTGCAATTGACCTTTCATAAAGACATTATTTGTTGCGCCTTTTTTGAGTCAATGTTTTGTGGATCCTTGAGTTTCAAAATTTGCAAACGTTTTTATTAGAGAGTTTCGGAATTTGTATGACATTGTCTATTTCCCTTTGTCAGGCGTACCTCACATTCACAGGCGCTTTCTGTTTGGTTTCTTTCCTTCGCCAGGGCTTCGTGGTCTGGAAAATTCAAAAACAAATGTCTGCCCGACGAAACCCACAATTCCCGCAATACCCATTTCCTTTTTTTTTTTTTTATTGAAATAAAGGATTCTTTTCTGCAACACAATCATTTTTTTGTACAATTTCGAGAAAAAACTGGATGGTGTTCACGTGCTTTGAATCCGGGTCTGGAAGTTGGTTATCACAGCAGTTTTACTGTAAATTTCAATTTTATCCGGGTCTGGAAGTTGGTCAAGACAGGCAGGTTTTACCGTACATCTGGTCAAGGATGTCCAGACGTACTGGAGTCACCTACTGGATTGGCTGATAATCTCTAAGATTTCAATATTTTTTTTAATTTTTGGAATAAATCTATGTCGAAGAGGATAATTCAACATTGTGATTGTTGCATCACCACCAACGACCATGTCGGACAGCCAATATAATCTTATTTTGAATAAAATTGACATTTAATATTTTATATTTCAAAAACCTTGGACCACTAAAAGCCTGGATATGACGGTAATTGTTTCGCAAAGGAAGTTTGGACCTAAAAGTATTATTGAATCGTAACTTCACCAACCTACTCTAAGAGCACTAGCCTTTCAGATGCGGCAGCTCCTTCGTGTTGTTACTTCTGGTTTGCCCGCATATAAGATATTTACTCAATAACAAGAATGAAAGACATTTCTTGTTAAGAAGGGAAAAGATTTAGGTAATGAAATATCAAAAGGCTTGCAGCACCAAAAAACTTGTAGAATCGTTTTAAGACAGGTTGGTAAAAATTTTTCAAGGGTTCGTATTTGCCTAGGCGCTGCTGGATCCTCAAAAACCTTCTACCACTTCTATAATATCTGAAAAGAGTCTTAAGCCTTGTGCTTGGTACGGTTTCTTTTGCAATGTTTTGATATTGCAATTGATGGATCGAGAGGTGCCTATCGGCCTTGGCATAAAACACAAGAAATAGCGAGAACATACATTTTTTTCTGTTTATGTGAAACATCAGTTTTGAATTATATACCGCTGGAATGCCTATTACTTGATGTGTTGTTTCTTTTTTCATATGCCGACTTTATTGCACACCATTTGCAAATATTTATTTTTCAGTCATTCTGATTGTCTAACTGTTCCATAACCTAACACTCTACATACTGAACTTAATCTCATGCATCGAACAAGTGGTCGGCAGACTATGGAGTGGCAAGTAGAAGCACAAATCTTATAAGAAATGATTCTACGTATAATTAAAATTCCTCTGTAATGTCCTCTGTAAACTTACGGTCTGGGAGCATAAGCCCTTCGAAATTCAGTTGTAACAGCTGCTCTGTGTCGCCATTTCTTGCACGATCGTCTAAAATGCATGTTAAAAAGCAAGAATGACAGAAACAATGTGACCAATTAATTAGGTGTACGTAGAACTATATTACATGGTTACTGAGTATTTTCTGAAGAAGAGAGTGGCTGTTCAGTCTGTCACGCATCCAAGAAACCTAAGACCACTCTTAGAAAAACTGAAAGCAATCTGAGACCACATATAAGAAAAGATCCCATTAAAAACCTGGGTCCCTAACTTTTCAAAAGCTGTCATTACTGAGAGTCTTGTGAAACGTGCTTTTTCACTTTCAAATTAAACCAATTTAAAGCTACGGCATTGTCTGTGTTCACAATACAAAATACGATTTTAAAACGAAATTTCATCATTATGAAGTATTTCTCTTCTACAATTATTGGATCACAAATATCAAATTATTACAAACCTTTTGCTTGTTTGCTTGGTGTTTGGCGTCTCGTTCATCGACAATGAAGACTAATGAGACACATCTGCTGAGGAACAAGTAGGAAAAACAGAAGGAAGAATGAAGAAATAGTGACAGAAGAGCCAGAAAGAAAGACATTCCGATTAGTCGCCTCCTACGACATGCACGGAACAGACAGCAGTGGATCTATTCTTGAGCTTCCCCCAACCCACAGGGGGATTAACAATAATATACATAGGTTTAACAGATCATAAAAGATCATGAATATTCGTTGACTTTCCATTTATAGTCTAGTTTTATATTAATTTCACTAAGAACAAATTATTTTTTAAATCTATGAAATATAACTTTTTGGAAACTATTGTAAATTTTGTGTAAATGAGAGGAGTACAAAAGAAAGCGAGAAAATGTATTTCCAATGTATAAATGTGTTTTCAATGTGTAAATTTTTGTAAGCTTTCTGACAACATGGCGTTACACATCGATAATCTACACAAGTATTCACTGTTTTTGCGTTTAAAGTTATTTACCGATAATCTAAAATTTTGGGTGGTGTCGTGATCACTTGAAAAGGCGCAAAATTTTGTTGCACCGATTTAAATGATTTAAATGAATCAACAACCGTGTCAATTAAATAGCTACCTTGCCTGTCAACTTGCTTACCCATTAACCTTTTTCACGGCTAAAAGCTCGTCCCAGCAACTAAGATCAGTGACACATAAAACTACAAGACAGAGTTATTGACAAATCACGCACACACAACAAACGAATCTGGAATAAAATAATTCATAAAACTAATTCAATGTTATGCATTTTAATTTATAGAGTGTAACTATCTGAAAAAGAATCAATAATAAATTTCCTGTAACTGAAATTACTACCGTGTCAATCGCTACCTTGCCTGTCAACTTACTAACCCATAACCTTTTTTGTCGGCTAAAAGCTCGCCGCTCGTCCCAGCAGCTAAGATCCTTGCTACCTAAAAATACAACACAAAGTTATTGACAAATCACGCATATACAAGAAAGAGATCTGGAATAAAATAATTCATACAACCAACTCAATTATATGCATTTAAATTTATAGAGTTTAACTATCTGAAATAGAATCAATAATGCATTTCCTGTAACTGAAACAGTTATTTTATAAAGTGTCTTCCTGAAATAGCACAACATACAAATAGTGCAACATACAAGTGATTATTTATAAGGTTTAGGACATTCAATTATCTACCTGAAATAGTATCATTTATACAAGAGAAAAGTTTAATCACTTATAAAGGTGACATGCTCTAATATAACCTCCCTTTAAACATTTAAAAACTTTTGAATGTATCCACGTTCTTATTTGCGTTACGATTGCAAATTACTTGTTACTTCAGATAACATTTCTTATAAAATTAATCAACTAATTTTATTCTTTACAAATATTAATAAAGTGACTGCCAATAAAATGAACTATTTTAAACACTTTTATAACATAAGAATGATTTACCTCTTCATGTCATTACGCGAATACTTTACCTATTCCTCTCCACTGAAAATTACTGAAGGATTAAATAATTTTGTGGAAAATCTAAAATATGCAGCGCTATTTGACACGATATTCACACAATGAAGGAATTAGCAGCTTAGCAGCAGAGGACTTTTTTAGTTGCCGGTATGATCACACATATACTTTACCCATTTCTTGCCATCTGAAAATAATTACTGTTTTTTCACGTTAAAACTGTAGTGCTATGTAACGAAACAATTTAAAATTTTACACTAAACTAAATGCTACACTAATTTTTCAAACCAAATCTATAACATAAAACCAATAATTGCCAAATATTTTATAAAGTCTTTACTTCGTAAGCATGAAATATATTTAACTCGTATCTTAACGAATTTTAAATGGAGTTAGTTTATGGTTGCAAAACTAAGACTTTCCTTTGAAATACTAAAACCCAGTTGGTCTGAGGCGATTTTGTTGTCTCTCACTGCACGTACAGAAATGCTTTCCATCTTTATAAAAACGCGGGTGGGTGGGGGTGGGATGGGACAGGGAATACATAGCACGATATATGTATTATAGCAAGGAAATATTTTTTGTGAAAATAAATATGTAGAAGCAATTTTTAAAACTACACGATAATTATTTCATTTGAACTAAACTGCCATGAGATTCTTTCAACTTTTATCATAACTAGCTAGATAAGAACAACTAGTATTATACCTGTCACCGTACTCTTGTCCGTAAGAAAATTTAAAAATCCTCCGATGGAAAATAAGCCATATTTATCCAAGTTATCCATGTCCATGAAAAAGGTCGCGGAATTAAATATTCCTTTTTACTTGCCACTGTACTCCAGCCCGTGTGAAAAACCTCCTCTTGAAAGATCCTCCAATGACAAAAAATCTAAGTATTTTATGTCTTGTAAAGCCAGTATTACCCGACGGAAAGAGAAAAAATACGAAGCGCAGTTCATCCGCAACAATCGGAACACAAGACCTTTGGGTCTCACCTCATATATCAATCTTGTAAAATCAAACTGGGAGAGGAGACAGGGTATTGCAAGCACACCTAGATATCGCATCCATTCAAAAATGAATACTTACTTCAAAATTTGCTGAAGAATTCTTCTCTTGGCTCTCGCGTTCTGAAATTGAAAGCAATGTCAGAAAAATGGTCCATTTTTACTCACTAACACGAAGATATAATTTAACTCTCGCTTGATGTTTAATATTTTGTTAAAAAGTAATAACATTTTAGAATCGCCTAACTGTAATTGTTTAACTGTTTTGTTTTCGTTCAGTTATGTTTGTGTTGCTATTTTTCATAGCGAAATGTAACCATGTAATACTTAATGTCTAAATAAAAACCATATTCTTTCTGAATATTTATATAAATATACTGCTGATTCCAACAAAGATGTGTTTCAATAAAATATTTAGATAAAATGCGCCGTACTTACCTTTCGAAATATCCAAAGGACGATTTTTTGGAAAAGGTATAAAAAGTGATTATCGGAAAATCATCCAAGCTATGATTTTTTTTCCGAAATTCATTGAGAAAAAGATTATCCGAATACCGTTCAGGCAACGAATTTTATAAAAAACAGTCAGAGAAAGATTTCCCAAAAAAAGTACCATCTTCAAATTTCAAGGCCAGGTTGAATCCTAAGAAGGATGAAGATGAGAAGGTCGAATTCTACAAAAAGATATACAGACAGGGAAGGTTGAATCCTGCAAGAAAGACCCAGGAAAGGAAGTTCGAGTCCGCAATCAACTTGTGGAGGGCTTTGACGTTAAAGCACATACAATTACATACAGGCGTGACTGCATGTTCATTTCAACGCATATACACTTTAATATTTCAACACAATTCTCAAACAGACTTACGCAATATATTTTTTTATCGTTTTATTGCTATTTACATGTAGATTATATGATTATATATTTATTATGTTTATCTATATAATGTGATCTTAAATATTTTTTTCCGTTTTTAAATTCGGTAATTTATAGTACATTAAACTCATGGTATTTATTTTAATACATTAAACTCACGGTATCAAACTTTACCCGGTTGTCTATCCACCTACCCTACATTCCTAGCCTATGATCTCAGAAGAAACACATAGTTAAGTGAGGAACTGCATATGTGAAAAACTGTATAAGTAAAAAATTGTCTGGATAAGTGTTATTGTAAAACATTTCAAGTAAAAACATTGGTCTAAACGTTATTCAAAATTAATTAAAAAATTAAGTTCTACTTTTCTAGCATCGATGTAGACTCGGCGTTCAATATCACCTCTTATCCCTATCTAATCCTGAACTGGGTAGCACGGCACAAAAAGTGAAGGGATAGACAAGACATGGCTCCTCTTCATACATCACCTGCAACATACTAAGAACAGACGAACGAAGGAGAGCTGGAAAAGGACAGAAACGAACAAAACATATATGCATTGACGCCGCAGAAACGACAAAACCCATATGCTGTGTCACCCTCCCTGAAGGAGAGCTGTAGAGGAATGTGAGAAAAGACAAAGAAGCAGTAACAGAACGACAAACCAACTGTCAAAGGCCCATACAGTACTTCACATAACGGGCTTGATTCGCGGCCAGCTAAGGGGCGGACGAAAAATGCGGGAGCAGTATTCAGGTCAGTTCTTGTGGGCGTGCTCCAAGTCGACGGGGAGGGGGCATAAATTAATGTCAATACTTAGAGGCGTGGGCCAAGCATATGAAAGCAGTATTAATTCATGGCAGGGCAAATTGTTGTATGCTAAATTAGGTGACAGTACCAAGTAAGTCCAGTTACAGCGGGCGTACGCTAATTTTTGCAACATAATGAATTCACATAATTGTTTAAGAGCGTATATCAGATGAAGGAACATAAACCCAAGACCAATTACCTACCAGCGTACGCCACAGGACGCTGCTGTAAAAATGTAGATCAGTACTAAGTCGGCAGCACGAGGTTCAGATAATGGTTGCAACATACACCGAAAGACGGAGCAGCATCTATCCAGGTCAGTGTTTCTGGATGCACGCCAAATGAGGGTTCAGCAGAAATTTAGCTCTGTGCTCAAGAGCGCACGCCCATTGAAGGTTCAGCATAACTAAGGTATGTGCTAACCGACGTACACAAAAAGAGAGTTTAGCATAAACCGAGGTCTGTGCTTAAGGCGTACGCAACATGCAGCAATATTATTGAAGGTTAGGGCTAACTAGTGGACACTAAATTAGTAAAGGCCACTTCTAACGGGTGTACAGGAAATAATGGAGAAGAATTCGAACCTGTACCTACGCGTGTACACCAAAGGAAAATTAGCGCTTATAGATAAGTAGCAAATGAAGGGCAGACAGCAGTACTCATATCATCATTTACCGGCGACCACCAAATATCGCAGCATTATTCAGGTCAGCATTTAGCGGCTTACGTTAAATGAGGCGCATTATTCAGATCAGCGCTTAAAGGCGCATGATAAATGAGGGAGCAGAAATTAGTTATATTAACTTGCGTGCATCAGAGGAGTGAATACTATACAACAGAGGAATTTGCTAATATCTTGTACCGTAAGTGGACAGTTTTACATTAATCCGGAACGCAAATAGGAATGACACTCCGAGCTCTATAGCAGCCGGACTCAAAACAACCGTTATACCGGGAATGCAAACATTCATGATACTTGAAATAATAATCTCTTTGCATCATACAAATCTGAGAGAGTGGTAAATACCAATACCTTTTGTAAATTAGTTAGTGAGCAATTTTGCACTAAGCGACTTAACTCCAAATCTGGTGTTTGATAATCTTGCAAAACCAAATTTCAAAATTGATAGGTTCAAAACCAAATGTTTTCCAGGGAATCTTCCAGCTAAAATCGTGTTTGATAATGGTTTATAAGCAGTCAGTTAACTTAAAAGTGAACAACGAGAAAATGGAATTCAGTCACTTTTCAGGTTAGTATTATTGGTAAAAGAGGCTGGGAACAATTAAGATTTCAATAATTTAAATTCTAAAATGATCTATACTCACAGTTTTTCTTCAGCAAAGAGGCCTCAGCTATTCAGGGACAAACACTCAGTCGTTTTACAGGTGGTTGTGCAGTTTGTTAAAAAGTCCATCTACTCTTCGAAAATTTCCCAATTGATTGTAGCTAAACACGGGGTGCAAATTAATCAGTTCGGTAATATGCGTACGAGACGCCCGGTGCACAGCAAAGAACACGTAAGCCAGAATGACCCACAAAAGAATTTAGTTGCTTCGAACAATAAATGGACCATACTGCAGCTTGAAATCTAAATAACGCAGTATTTAGATTTCGAACTAAATCTATACGTGTGCAAATAGGCCAAGGACCAATGGCTAAAAAGCCCAGGAAAGGTAAGGGTATAGTGTTGGGGGCCCATCTAATTGTGTACCCACATTCTCCTATCTGTATCCTGAATCTAATATCAAGCTCTTTGCTAAGGCTGATTCTGATCTCTAACTTATCCTAAACCCTAATATCTAAAATTGAAGCTTGTCAGCTGCTAGTGTAGCTACAAAAATAGACGGGTCCCCAAAACTATACCATTACCCAAGAATCCTATCTTTCAAATGAATCTCTTTGAAGAGGTGAATTATGTCATGTTTTCTTAACAAACAAATTTGAGGGCAACAAAGGACTCACCTCCTTTTGGCGGTAAATAGCAAAATCGTCGTGTTAGTTTGTTAGTAAAGCATAAGTAGGGTGACAAACCTCCTTTTACCCTGAACTGCTCCATGCTTTGCTCAGCGTGATCATGGTCTGCAGTGCCTTTTCGATATTGCATTTAAATGCTAACTAAATGTCATTTAAATGTTCATTAAGGCATCTTTATTCCCGGTGTGCTATGGCTGTCCGTACCGACCTGCGTTCAGAAGACCTCTAGCATTTTGGTGCCTTTTTTAATACTGCACTTCTTATTTATCATAGTGGTGACTGTTCTCGATTGCTTTCCTTGTTACACCTCGTACGGCACTAGAAGTCAATGCTCTCTTTCGGGACTCGCGAGTTTTTGCAAACGTTTTTATTCGAGCGGCACTTGTTGCTGTTGTTTGTATGGCTTCGCGTCTTTTCTTGCGAACTTTTCATTCAGCCGCCCTCTGTTTCGCTTGGTTTGTTCGCTGGAGCTTGTGGCCTAAAAATGTAATTTTTAAGTTGGTTGGTTGGTTTATTGGTGCTTTCAGCGATCACAGCGCTATATCAAGACTACCTTGCCGCATTATACTGAAATGGGCCATTCCAGTTTGAATCCCTGGGGGGATCATAACTGAGCGCACAGCTAAAAGGCACGAGCAGGATTTTTAAGTAACATATTTCAACCAGCGAATGAAATTATGACGCCAATTTACGCCATTTATCCCTTTTCACTTAAAAACGACCTAGACCAACAGAGCCAAGTTTTCCTCCTTTTCATTCAAATGAAACCCGTGTGAAATTTCATTCCAGAAACGCAGAATGTCCTAGTTCATTTCAACAAGCATGTCCACGGAAATTGTAACCAATAGCCACTTAGTTAAGCATTTGTTGAATTTTGGTGGATCCCCCTAAAATATTTTTTTTTCGTTTGTTAGTTTATTGGTGCTTTAAGCCCCTTTCAGCGATCATATGGTTATACCAGGACTGCCCTGCGACATCATACTGAAATGGGCCATTCTAGTTTGAATCCATATGGGGATCAAAATTGACCCCAAAAGTAATTCAACACATAAAACTACAACAAAACTTTAAAAGAGTAATCCAGCATATGCCTGTAATCAATCAAGTTTTAACCACAAAAATTTTATCGCTAATATTACCCCCAATTTTCCTCGAACACGCCATCGCGGAAGGCGCAGACCCCAACCGGACACAACAAGTCGCATTTTTAGCAATTTAATACCGATTTGAAAAATTACACAACGTTGCATAACTTCAATATATATATTTTCACTGTGTAAGGTAGCATATGCCTAGGATAAATTGTTTCGGAGAACTCGCGTGGAAAGCACAAAAGTCTTACATTGCAGTTATCTAAAAAAATCACATTTTATGACAAGTCGCCATTTTGGCAATTTTTGGCCGATTTGAAAAAAATAACACAACACTGCACAACTTCAACATATATATTTTCACTGTGCAAGGTAGCATATGCCTAGGATAAATAGTTCCGGAGAACTCGCGCGGAAACAAAACGGCATACAAAGTGTGACACACGGACGGACAGATGGACGGCTCGACGGCAAGACGGGAGGACGGACAGAGGGCAATGCTATAGACCTGCCGGGCTCGCCCGATTCGGGTGTAAAAAGTAATGATCTCTAATGTTTTGTAATACTTCCTCCAGCGAATTACAAAATAAACAAGAGCAATCAGTAATTGCAATATCCCCCGTTGTGGGTGTAATTAGTATTTAGATTGGCTTGAATCTACTTAAACGCCCAAGTCACACAATTGCATATTGCTTTTATGCACGAAATGAGAACCGAATCCGGTAAATATTTTAGAGTTATCGTCTAGAAAACAAAGTACACACTCAGATCCGGATTTTGGGATTTTAAGTCCAACTACAGATCCAGATGAGCTTCGATCCGATCAAACCCCCCAAAGTCACATCTAGATATCAAATATGAACCGGATCCGGTCACTACTTTCGGAGATATCGTCTGGAAACCAAAGTAAACGTTGAAATCCAGATTTGGGAATTCTAAGTCTAAATACAGATCCAGATGGGCTTCGATCCGACAAAAACCCCAAAAGGCACATCTAGATATCTTGGTTGTTACGCACACCAAATATGAACCGCATCCGCTCACACATTTCCGAGTTATCGTCTGGAAATCAAAGTACACATTGAGGTCCGGATTTTGGGATTCTAAGTCCAAAAACAGATCCAGATGGGCTTCGATCCGATCAAAATCCCAAAGAGGCACATGTAGATGTGTTGGTTGTTACGCATATAAAATATGAACCGGATCCGCTATCTAGTTTCGTAGATATCGTCTGGAAACCAAAGTACAAGTTGAGATCCGGATTTTGGGGTTCTAAGTCCAAATACAGATCCAGATGGGCTTCCGACCAAAACCCCGAAAAGGCACATCTAGATATCTTGGTTGTTAGGCATACCAAATATGAACTAGATCAGCCCACTAGTTACGTCTAAAAACAAAACTGACGGACGGACACAGTGCGTTTCTATATCCCCCGCCTCCGGCAGGACGGCGCGGGATAATAATTGCAAACGATGAAAGGAATACAAATGACCTCCATTACTTCGATCCAAATTTTAATACGTTCCCACTAAAACCCTAGAAGCAGATAATGTTTTAGGGAATATTTGGTTTTGGCCACTATTTCCCCCAATTTATGGTGGATCATCGAGCAGAAATTAATGGGGGAGTGTTAAATCAGGAAACACCCTGGCAGGTACTAATGTCTGCTACTTTAGATTACTTAAGATTTTGCGAAAATATCTCAAAAACTTTCGCTGTTTACAGAATCACCATAAAAATAATAGCCAGGTGGGTACTGATTTCCGCTATATTTAATAAAAATTTTAAGAGAGCAAGTTATTTCCCTGGGCTCAGTTAAGATATTGCTAAAAGATTTTCTCGTTAATATTTCCACCAACCAGATACTAATGGTTCCTTCCTTTAGTAAAATTTTTAACAAAAAAAAATTATTTTTTTTTCGCCAATATTTCCGACAATTTTTGACGAATAACCATAAAAATAACAGCTCTGAAAGAACTAATTGCCGTTTCTTTTAATAAATATTTTGAGACAGTAAGAATGTATGTCTTGTTAAGATTTGAATATGAAATTGGTTTTTCGAAAATATTTCCAAAAAGTAATACCCAGGAAGGTACCAATATTACCTTCCTTTAATAAAAATAGCATAAAGTGTATTATTAAGATTATTTTCTTGGCGTCAATTAAGAATTTACGTTAAAAAATTGCGTTTTTTTTTTGGGCAATATTTCTGCCAGTTTCTCGCAAATCTCGTAAATTACAAAAAGTAATAGTTAACCAAAACTTCAAGGAAGTAATGCTATTTCCCTGACCTCATTCACAATTTGATTAAAAATTATTTGTTTATTCGTTCATATTTTCGCTACATTTTGGGGAATCTTGCAAAAAAAGTAACAGCCAAGTTGGCTACATAGAAATGTGAACACGAATACCCCGACCCAACTGTCTTACAGTTTGAAGGATAGTGATTCCTGGAAGAGCATTTGTCTATTTTTTTTAAACTACAAAAAAGATAATTAACGTATTAGGCCTCCCACACGAAGGTTTAATAAAACTGAAAGGAAATTGTATACTCATAGGTGTTCGCTTCAAATATGAAATACAGGGTTTAACTGAAATCTGACCAGAGAAGCCTGAGATATGGTGTTCACTAAACAGTTGATATAGAAATTTCCCTGTAAATTTTCGCAGTGACTTTGAGCAACGACGCAAGGTCACCAAAACCCAATCAGCTCTAGAACATTATATATAAAAGCTACGTACCAGATTTGATTGAAATCTGAATAGTGCAACTTGAGATATGGTGTTCACAAACCACTTGGTATAGGAAATTCGGGGCATATAAATTTCAAAAGAGAAAGCCCATATACCTGGCGTCATTTATGTTTTCCCCATTATTTCCTATAATTTTTTATGAACTAGCATAGCAAAAATGTCTGTGGACATTGTGCTCAGCCGTATATGCGAAGGGATTTCAAGGGTGAAATGAGAAACGAACTGAGAGACGAACTTTGACTGAAGTTAGATTTGGTAGAAGGCCACAAATAAGTGTTGCCACAGAGTCACCAAGAAAAAAGGATAAACAAGTTTGTCCAAGGACAAAGTCCCAGCTTACGAAAAGCAATAAAACCAATTCCAGCGTGCATGAGCAAGGGAATTTTCCTGAAAAATTGGGCTTCAAAAGATGAGACGGCAAAGAGCTAGCCCAATAATTAATTTAGCACCGGACCAGAACATAGGCCGATAAATGCATACAAAGATTTCTTTCCCAGAAAAATGGGAAACAGATTTTTTGTATCTCTGGTAGACAGGATAGTCTGCCATAGATACCTTCAAACAACGCTCGCATTACGGACCAGTGCGCATATTTATGTAACTTGCCTTGATGCGCGGTTCTTATTCAGACACATGCGGATGTTTATTTAATTTTGCGTAGATGCGCGGTTCCCATTTTGGAACAGTGCACATGTTTATTTAACTTCCGTTGATGTGCGGTTCGCATTTCTGACGAGGGCCCATGTTTTTTTTTACCTTTTGTGGATGTGCGGTTCTTATTTCGGATCAGTGCGCACGTTTATTTACCTTGTGTTGATGTTCGGTTCTTATTTCGGATCAATGCTCATCTTTATTTACATTGTGTTGATGTGCGGTTCTTATTTCGGATCAGTGCGCATGTTTATTTACCTTGTGTTGATGTGCGGTTCTTATTTCGGATCAGTGCGCATGTTTATTTACCTTGTGTTGATGTGCGGTTCTTATTCCATACCAATGCGCATGTTTATTTTACTTGCGTTGATGAGCGGTACTTATTTCGGACAGCCCAAGTTTTCTTAGGTTGCCTTGATACGCGGTTCCCATTTCGGACCAGTTTGCATGTTTATTTAACTTGCTTTGATGCACGGTGCTTATGTTGGACGTGTGTCTGTGTTTATTTAACTTGCGTTGGTGCGCGGTTTGCATTTTGGACCAGTGTGCATGTTTATTTAACTTGCGTTGATGAGCAGTTCGAATTTCAGATCGTTACGCATGTTAATTAACTTGCGTTAATGCGCGGTTCGAATTTCGGACCAGTTTGCATGTTTATTTAACTTGCGTTGATGGCCGGTGCTTATTCTGGACCAGTGCAAATGTTTATTTAACTTGCGTTGGCGCGTGGTTTGCATTTCGAACCACTGCGTATGTTTATTTAACGTGCGTCGATGCGCGGTTCTTATTTCAGGCCAATGCGCATATTTCTTTAGTTTGAGTTGATGCGCGGTTCTTATTCTGGACCAGTGCGCATGTTTATTTGAGTTGCGTTGATGCGCAGTTCTTATTTTGAATAGTGCGCATGTTATTTAAGTTGCGTTAATGGGCAGTTCGCATTTCGACAAAGTGCGCATGTTTATTTAACTTGTGTTGACGCAAGGTGCTTATTTTGGTCCAGTGTGCTTGCTTATTTAGCTTGTGTTGCTGTGCGGTTCGCATTTCGGACCAGCGCGCAGGTTTTGTTTTTAATTTGTGTTGATGCGTGGTTCGCATTTTGGACCATTGCGCATATTTATTTAACTTGTGTTGATGATCGGAACTTATTTTGGACCGGTGCAAATGTTTATTTACTTGCGTTGATACGCGGTGCTTATTTTAGACCAGTGCAAATGTTTGTTTAACTTACGTTGGCGCGTAGTTCGCATTTCGAACCACTGCGTATGTTTATTTAACGTGCGTCGATGCGCGGTTCTTATTTCAAGCCAATGCGCATATTTCTTTAATTTGAGTTGATGCGCGGTTCTTATTCTGGACCAGTGCGCATGTTTATTTGAGTTGCGTTGATGCGCAGTTCTTATTTTGAATAGTGCGCATGTTATTTAAGTTGCGTTAATGGGCAGTTCGCATTTCGAAATAGTGCGCATGTTTATTTAACTTGCGTTGATGCAAGGTGCTTATTTTGGTCCAGTGTGCTTGCTTATTTAACTTGTGTTGCTGTGCGGTTCGCATTTCGGACCAGCGCGCATGTTTTTTTTTTAACTTGTGTTGATGCGTGGTTCGCATTTTGGACCATTGCGCATGTTTATTTAACTTGTGTTGGTGACCGGTATTTATTTTGGACCGGTGCAAATGTTTATTTAACTTACGCTTATGTGCGGTTCGCAATTCGGACCAGTGTGCATGTTTATTTAATTTGCGTTGATATCCGGTTCGCATTTCGGACCAGTATACCTGTTTCTTTAGGTTGCGTTGATGCGCAGTTCGCATTTTGGGAGAAGTGAGCAGGTTCATTTAACTTGCGTTGACGTGCGATTTGCGTTTCGGACCAGAACGCATGTTTATTTAAGTCCCGTCGATGCCCGACTCTTATGTCTATTCAACTTGCGTCGATTCATGGTTCTTCCTTCGGACCACTGCGCATGTTTATTTAACTTGCGTTGATGCGCGGTTCTCATTTCAGACCACTGCGCATGTCTATTCAACTTGCGTCGATGCGTGGTTCTTTTTTTCGGACAAGTGCGCATGTTTGTTTAACTTGCGTTGATGTGCGGTGCATATTTTGGACCGGATCGCATGTTTATTTAACTTCCGTCGATGCGCGGTTCGCATTTCAGGCCATTGCCCATGTTTATTTAACTTGTGTTGATGCGTGGTTCTCATGTCAGAGCAGTGCGCATATTTATTTAACTTGCGTTGATGCGCCGTTCGCATTTCGGACCACTGCGCATGTTTATTTAATTTGCCTCGATGTGCGGTTCGCAAGTCGGACCAGTGCGCATGTTTCTTTATGCTGCGTTGATGCGCGGTTCGCATTTCAGACCACTGCGCATGTCTATTCAACTTACGTCGAAGCGCGGTGCTTATTTTGGACCAGTTCGCATCTTTATTTATCTTCCGTCGATGCGCAGTTCACATTTCGGACCAATGCGAATGTTTATTTAACTTGCATCGATGCGGAGTACTTAATTTGGACTACTGCGAATGTTTCTTTAACTTGCGTCGATGTGCGGTTGTTAAATTTGACTACTGCGCAAGTTCATTTAACTTGCGTTAATGCGCTGGAGGAGGAGATTCATTTAATTTTTTTCAAAAATTCCGAAAAAAATTCGAAAGTTTTCCAATTCACTCAAAAAGCACAAGCCGTATGCATGACCCCCTAGAGACGGCTCATATCGAAAATAAACGAAATCTGATAAAAACTGTAGGAGGAAATGCATTTTGAATTTTTTTCTTCAAAAATTCTCTCATCGACTGAAAAAGACGGGCCATATTCAAGACACGCTAAGCATGCCTCAGCCAAAAAAATAAATGATGCTTGATCAAAACTGCTGGAGAAAATGCATTTTGAGGTATTTTCATCAAAAATTCCCCCCGAAATCAAAAATTCCCAAGTCGAGTCAAATAGCACAAGCCGTATGCGAGACCTACCTAAGGATGCCTCATAGCAAAAATAAATGAAATCGGATAAAAACTGTAGGAGGAAATGCATTTTGAAGTTTTTCTTCAAAAATTCCCAAAAAATACAGAAATTGTCGGATCGACTAAAAAGCGCAAGTCGTATTCTCAACCAACCCCTTAGGGATGCCTCAAACCAAAAAAAAAAAAAAAAAAAAAAAAAAAAAAAAAGGTTCAAAACTGTAGGGGGAAATGCATTTTGAATTTTTTTTTCTTCAAAAACTCCCTAAAAATACAAAAATTGTCCGTTCGACTAAAAAGCACAAGCCGCATGCACTCACACCAAAAATAAATGACATCGAATCAAAGTTGTAGGGGTAGATGCATTTTGAATTATTTTCGAAATTTTGCTTAAAAAATTCCCCAAAAATATAAACTGAAAAAGCATAAGCCGTATGCACGACCCTTTAGGGGTGCCTCATACCAAAAATAAATGACATCGGGTCACAAATGTAAGATGAGATACATTTTAAAATTTCTTTAAAAAATCCTCAAAAATTCAAAAATCACCCGATCGACTAAAAAAGCACAAGCCGTATGCATGACCGCTTGGGAAATCCTCACACCAAAAATAAATGACATCGAATCAAAATTGTAGGATTTTTCAAAATTTTTGCTTAAAAAAAATCCCCCAAAATACAAAAATTGTCCGATCGACTAAAAAAGCACAAGCCGTATGCACGACCCTTTAGGGGTACCTCATACCAAAAATAAATGACATCGGGTCAAAAATGTAGGAGGAGATACATTTTTAATTTTTTTCTTTAAAAATTCGCCAAAAATTCAAAAATCACCCGATCGACTAGAAAAGCACAAGCCGTATGCACGACCCTTTAGGGATGCCTCACACCAAAAATAAATGACATCGGATCAAAATTGTAGGAGGAGATGCATTTTGAAACAAAGTTTACAGCGAACTAACTAACTAACTAACTAACGGACGCCATCCGCAGACCGATAGGAATACCCCAGCTTATGTGTAACGTAAGCTGGGCTAAAAAGGATAATAAAGGATAAACAAGGATAAAATTTTGAGGAAAAAGTATGAAAAAGAGATAATTCATAGTGTATCATTTATTCTGTAATTTTTACTTATTGAAATGCTCGCTTTCACGGCGAGTAAAATATTTGCATACCTGATTGGGGCTGGAGCCCACGGCCTCGTGATTATCAGTCCAGCCTCTTACCGGATGAGCTATGGAAGCAAGTGGCGACAGTAAAGGCCCATCAAAAAGAAGCACATTGCGATTTTTTGTTGGTCATTTTATCATTTTTGTCAATATTTTAGTCAAATCGCCAAATAAAAATATAAGCCTGATGCAGGCGCTTGACAGCAGCATTCCTGTCAAATTTCAACGAAATCGGGCCGAATTTGTAGGAAGAGTAGCATTTCATGCTTTGCCAAATAGTCGGCTGGGCTAAGTGTTGACAAACAGGCAGACCCAAATACTAGTCTCCCTCTCTACTCTACTTTAGAAATCTTCATTTAAAACACACACTTTAATAGGCACATCCGCACAATATCAGAAGTGATCCTGCATAGAAATAAACTTGAGCTTTTGAATGGTGGAGGTTGGACAGACACCAAAGCACTTCAGTACCTATAACAGCAACGTACCTCAGCATGCTAAACACATCAGCCAAAACCAGATGTTTCCCCTCAACATCTTCACCCTCCTTTTAAAGTTTTATTTACTGTACATCGTATCCGAATCGAGAAGATGTCACAATGTGCAAGTTCTATCTTTTTTTATTTTTTAGTTTTTTTTTTATATTATGGTGGAAGGTGATCACTACTGACAGCTTTTACTATACGCTCCAGGTGTGAAAAATGGTAATTTCAAAAGGGTTTTCTTGTACGTCTTTTTATCCGGGTCTAGGAGATGGTCACAACACACTGTTTTGCTGTACGACTCATCAAACTGAACACTGAAACTGTCCCCAAACTTCCTCCCACCTCCAAACCTTGGTACGGCTCTGAATGCAACCCGGACCATTTCACCCAACGTAACGACAGACCTGCGTATGCCCAAACACAATAACCCAGTGTAGAAACGGCTACGAGATAATTTCCTCAAGTGATTTATTTCTTGGTTATTTGGAAGCCAAATTCCCCCCTCACCCCCTCCCCCACCCCATCGGCCCTCATCCTGCAATGTGGGGACGGCTCTGAAAGGAATCTGACCCCTTTACCCAAAGTCAGTGATGGGCCTGCCAATATGCTCACCCCCATTCCCCAAAGTGTAGCCCATGCGGCCTGATAAAACCACTAGGAAGGAATGCCTTGTAACAGAGCAGTGGATACGATTGTCATCTGTAAACTTCAACCTAACACACTGTGAAATCTGAAACGTTGTGACGCATTTTGAGTAATGGACGCACGAGCTTAAACATTTAATCTTACTTTAAGCTAAGTAGGGTATAATTCGTTCAACGGCACGGATGAAGGCAAAATAGTCACGTTTTGACGTCATACGTTCTCAATTATATGTCAAACACAACACCAGCGGTCGGACTGACCCATGGCCTAATCCCGTAAAGTCTGAAGATGATCCACCGTTTCGTTCTGACAAGCACTCACACACAAACACACCAGCAAAGACAACCACAGCACCCGGCAAGACCGGGCTCCTCACAAAAAAAGCATTCATCTGTATATGTAAACTTTTATTTGATTCATTATGCATTGTATTAAAGAACAGAAATATTCTGAGCGATAAAACAATTCCTGAAAATATTCACTCTTGATGTGCTACCCCGCCTCTTACTACCTTAACTAACACTATCATGCCTTAAACAAAACCGGCGATACCGTCTCCAAAATATTAGCAAATCTTAACAACTCACGCCGTGCAGAATTTTGAGTGTTAAATGTGAAGGCAGTACCTTCTTTTCCTCGCCATCCCTGCACAACTTGTCGTAACTGACACTCGTTTTGTCTCATACAGTGTACGGGTGATGAGCAAATCACAAAATATCGCCCTTTACAACATCAGGGTTGAGATTTCGCGGTCGCCCGGTCGCCCGTGGCGACCAACTTTTGGCTCGGGCGACCAACTTTTTCGAGTTGGTCGCCCGAGTGGCGACTAACCTTTTTCTGAGTATATTCAGGTAAATACTGTTGATTATTTTAAACACCATTTTACATGAAAATGATTTCTGTATAAATTTTGCTTTCAGGGCGATTTTCACATTTGAAATAAATTTCAAATAACTACAAATTATGGATACTTAAGACACCTATTTGCTGTTGTTTTTTCGTGTGAGGCGGGCTAGACAAAAATTGCAAAAATTGCGCTGGGCAACTAACTCTTGTGCCGGGCGACTAACTTTTTAAAGGTGGTCGCCCTCCGGGCGACCAGAAAATTTTACGAAGTCTCAACCCTGCAACATGCCATGTTTATAAGAAAATATGATCCATAATTTGGACAGAATGAAACAGATTGCTTACTTTAATTAAACTCTGAACTACAGCGCCCGTCCTCCCACCCCCTCAACTCTCCCACCCCCTCAACTCTCCCACCCCCCTCAACTCCCCATTGTCACCGCTCATCAATCGTTCCTTGTACCAAGTTCTATTTAGACGATTATGTATCATTTGAAACAGATTTAAATGTAAGTCTTTTTCATCCGAGTCTAGAAGGCAGTCATGACAGAGGTTTCATTGCATGTCATTTTTATCAAGATTTGGAAGGTTTTCGCTACAAGCAGGCTTTACTGTACGTCCTTTAATCCGGAGATTGCGAACAGGTATTACTGTACACTTTATAAACCGAATCTGTTACTTTTTGAATTTTAAGAAAAACGAAAAACGATGTCACGTCGTAGAGCTCCAATATATGGTCTTTCTCTGTGAAAGAATGAAACTGAACCCTTTCGATACTTAGTCAGATACATCGCGTACAAAACTATTAGTAGGGGACAGAACGACGTACGGACGGACGCTCAGCGTTTCACCAGTCCCCATCGCGACGACAAGCGCACTGACAGGGCACCCATAACACTATCATGCCTTAAACAAAACCCCGAGACACCGTCTCCAAATTATTAGCAAATCTTAACAACTCACGCCGTGCACAACTGTCAGAGGGCGGTACCTTCTTTTCCTCGCACTTCCTACACACCTTGTCGTAACTGACACTCGGTTTGTCTCATGAGTGTGGTGGTGAGGAAATTACAAGATACCGCCCTTTACAACATGTCATACCTGCTTAGAAATGTGACCCATGATTAGTACAGAATTAAACGAGTTACTTAATTAAATTAAATCATGAATTACTCACGAGAGAAAAATGACGTCACCACGATTGGTTACTATGACTTTATATCACCTGGAAGTAACAAATCAGACTCTTTATAAGAAAAGGTAACAACACAAGTTCCAGTTAGGCGTAAGGTTCGCCATGTCGCTGTTTTACACTACCAAGTATACAACTATACTGGCGGGCGTATACCGTGCCCTCGCCAGATGGCGTGCACACACCGTGCCCTCGCCAGACGGCGGGCGTATACCGTGCCCTCGCCAAATGGCGTGCACACACCGTGCCCTCGCCAGACGGCGGGCGTATACCGTGCCCTCGCCAGGTGGCGGGCGACTACCGTGCCCTCGCCAGGTGGCGGGCGTGTACCGTGCCCTCGCCAGATGGCGTGCACACACTGTGCCCTCGCCAGACGGCGGGCGTATACCGTGCCCTCGCCAGGTGCCGGGCGTATACCGTGCCCTCGCCAGGTGGCGGGCATGTACCGTGCCCTCGCCAGGTGGCGGGCGTGTACCGTGCCCTCGCCAGACGGCGGGCGAATACCGTGCCCTCGCCAGACGGCGGGCGTATACCATGCCCTCGCCAGGTGGCGGGCGTATACCGTGCCCTCGCCACATGGCGTGCGCACACCGTGCCCTCGCCAAATGGCGTGCGTATACCGTGGACGCGCCAGATGCTACAACATGCAGGATGTCTACAAAACATATTCAAAAATATATTCACTGTACAAAACAAGAAACTGAATCAAAAGTATGGCGATTGTTGAGTCCGCAACTTTGTAGCTGAGCACTGTATTCTGTTCATTCATTACCTGACGGATATGAAATTGCCCGGCTACAAGAAACCATATTATAAGTGTCTTAATTAGCACTCCATTTTCACCACACAAATTCACCGATGTAGTCGGGATGCTTTTAATTGGTATTTGAGCAGTGACGGGCGAGAAGCCGCTATTTGGCTACAGTTCCCTCGAGCAACGCCAATATTAATGACGGCGAGAGATGGCTACTGGCATCAGTCCCGTCAGGCCGCGGCTAGCTTATGCATGGACGGCAGACAGCTACTGGTAACAAAGTGCTTTTGAGCTTCTCGAATTTTAAGCAAAAATGAATGCGAGTTATTTTTTTACCCAAAACTGGCAGGAGCAAATTACTTTGATGGTTCTTTCAAAATAGTCTAAATTGCAACATTTTAGTTTAATATAATTAGTTTCTTTTTGAAGAATATGGCCTTGGGCCTGGTGTTAAAGCCGCTCCCGACACTAAATGTTACCGGGCCCCACCGTAGAGAAGCTCGCACCGGTCACACAATAGCACTTATTCCAGTATTCATCACCAAGTACTGAAATCAGATAAGAGGGATTTTCCTTCTTTCTTCTGTTTCTTGTCGGTAGCGCCTTTCTCATCATCCTGAAATGTTCTCTTTCTGAAAACAATAACAACGGTGTGCTTGAGTAGCACTTACGTATGACAACACTGAAGTAAAATCACACGAGCGGGAGGACTGATCCGAAAAAAAAACCTCGCCGCAGTCTGTAGCACTGGTAGCATGAGCCTGAGGCGGGTGTGAACAGTGCGCGAGGTTAAGGGAGGGCAAACTGTAGCTCTGGTAGCTCTGGCTGGACAGGCGGGTGTGAACACTGCGCGAGGCTAAGGGAGGGCAGCCTGTAGCTCTGGTAGCTCTAGCTTGACAGGCGGGTGTGAACAGTGCGCGAGGCTAACAGAGGGCAGCCTGTAGCTCTGGTAGCTCTAGCTTGACAGGCGGGTGTGAACAGTGCGCGAGGTTATGGGAGGGCAGCCTGTAGCTCTGGTAGCTCTAGCTTGACAGGCGGGTGTGAACAGTGCGCGAGGTTATGGGAAGGCAGCCTGTAGCTCTGGTAGCTCTAGCTTGACAGACGGGTGTGAACAGTGCGCAAGGGGCGGTTTTCGGATCAATCCAAACGCGAGTGTGGTTTTATTTTTATTTCATGATTTTTATATATTTTCTTATAAACTGGATATTTTTGCACTCTGTGACGTTTTCTGTCGCACAGCAACGTTGCCATTGTGATAATGTGCACTGCGGCAATACTACTGTGTCCTTTGTGCGTGCACTGGCAATCATGAAATAAAAGTACATTTGGTCCTTGAATGTCATTTCGACTCTGGTAAGACTCTGGTCTTTATTATTATTATTGTTATTATTATTACTACTACTATTTGATATTTTGTCTGAAAATTGAGATTCAGAGTAAAAAGTTGTCTTCTCTTCCAGACGAAAAATTAATGGCGTACAACCACAATGCTTAATGCTTAATTTGGCAAACACGTGACATAAATAACCTTAAGGAGAACTTATTAGCCTGCCCAAGTATTGACAGGGCACCTGGAACAACAAGTGGGTCGGGCACTCCAGGAATGAGACACAGTAAACATTTCCATCGATTAAGTCCTGACTCTGTTGGTCTGCCCGGCCCACATAAAATGCTGTTCGATTTGCTTGGCCGATATTACTGCGATCACTCATTAATTTATAGGAGAATTTTCTTTTTTTCACATCAACATAAATACAGGAAGCAAGGGATTTTGTGGAAGGCTAACTTACTGAGCGGCGGGGTTGATATATTTCCCAACGCCTTTTTTGAATACTTTCGGTTGGTCACTAGCAGGCGGCATTTTTCGTTTTTCTTTCTTCTTTTCTTCTTGTGATTTCTTCTCGGCCTCAAGCCTTTCTTTCTTCAGCTGTAAAACACGAAACAAAAAGCCATCGTAGAGAGCATAGCCCCCAAACGGAATCCACAAGACATCGTAGAGGGCACAGCCCCCAAACGGAATCCACAAGCCATCGTAGAGATCAAAGGCCCCAAACGGAATCCAAAAGCCATCGTAGACAGCATAGCCCCCAAACGGAATCCACAAGCTATCGTAGAGAGCTTAGCCACCAAACGGAATCCAAGATGTGGGTAATTGTAACCTTGAAATAAGGTCACGTCAAAATAAAAATAACGTGCACCTACCCACTATGGCACGCTGTTTATATATCAACTATCATAGGAAACGAATTATCGGGATGGGATTACAAGCGATGGATGGGTCATGGACGGGCAAAGGAATAAGCAACACACAAACCTATAACCTCGGGCCACGGCAAAAACAACTTACGGAAGAGTTGAAGATTTTTACTGAATAAACTCACAAAAAAAATAGCATGAGATTTTGTTAACTGCAGAAGTCCACCAAACACATTAGGTAGATCATCCATTTTCTTTACTTTGTGGTTATCGGTTCAACAAGCGTTTGTGAAAAACGTAGTTGACAGTTTTCTCAGCGTTGTTATGGTATGGGTTGATGCTACTCCTAAGATATGGTTTAATGATTTGATAAAATATTTACAGCACATAACACTTATATTGTCAATTTAGAAGTTCCCACTTTATCCGCCGAAAGGACATCGTCAATATTTTTTCGCCTTCCGGGGAATTGTTTTTGCGATAAAACAAGGCCGGCAGGTGGAATGTTTTTAGACTCGGCCTGATCACTTTTTATCTGCATTTTACTGCTCACTACGAGGAATGAGAAACTAGGGCATCCTGCCCTGCCTCAGTGGAAGGGTGCACTGGACAAGACACCATCAAAGCCCCCTGCCCTTACTTCCTCCTGCCCCCCACCCTCCGTTGTTCAAGTTCAGACAGATTATATGGAGCTATGCCAGCATCACTAACTACAGAGCACACTCCCGATGTTTGCACAAAAAGAATGCCCTTTGTTCTGTCGACAAAATGTCAGTCAATTTCGGTTGAAATTACCTGAATAACTATTTCCTCTTTAAATTGGTGTTAGTTTGACTTGTCAATAAATGCTGCCTTACATTAACGCCACATGTCAAAGGCTCATGGGCTTAACCATGACGGGAAAACTGTTTTAATAGACATTGATCAAGTTCAATGGAATAACCTAATTAAACATAAAATTTATAAGTAGAGTTTCATATAAGTAAAACCTATAATTAGTGTACTATTAATTGCAAAAAGCTTATTTGATAGTTCGGATAATAGACTGGTGTTTTCATGGAATGCCCTTTTAACATTTAATGCTTATTTTTGATATCAAAATACAATTAAAGATATCAATAAATCAATGTAGAGCTCAACAGTTCATATTTTGCTATCAATAATTGAATTTTAGATGGCAAAAATTTATTTTTGAAATAAAAAAATCAATTCTACAAACTTAAAAAATCTTAAGGGATACACACATTTACATAAAATATAACGAATCGTCAATTACATTTTGGAGATGAAAACTTGAATTATTGAGATCAATAATAACAACAATATTTCTGATCTCAAGAATTGCTTCTTTTTTGTACAGTAAAAAAAAATTACAGAAAGATTCTGTATACGAGGACCAGTCATTATTTATTTACAGATGTGTGTTTCTGAATTTTTATTTAAAAAATAGACTTATATTTTGATATCAAATTTCAAATTTTGAGATAAAAAAATCATTTGCAGATTTCAAAATACAAACTAAAAAAGTATCATTCTGAAATAATGATATCTGAAACAAATTTTTGATATTAATAACAGGAAAATGAATTACTGAGCTCAAAATTGATATTTTGCTCTCAAATATTTCATTCCTGCTATCAAGAACAGAATTTTTTATCTCAAAAAACCGATTTTTATATACCATTCAATCATTTTTGAGATCATTAAATATTTCTTAGTATCTCTAAATATTTATTGATATTATTTTGTTGAGATCAAGAACACATTTAGAGATATCAAAAATACAATTACAGATAGCAAAAATTTATTCTTGATATCACAATATGGATTTTTGTAGATAAAAAAATTAATTCTTGATATCAAAAAATCCATTTTTAAGATCAAAAATTAATTTTTGAGATAAATAATTCCCTAATAAATGTGAAAATGGCATTCCATAGTTTTTTGTTATGAATAATTTTTCGTGATAAAATATTGAACCAAGAAATACACAAATGTCACGTGTTTTAGAGAAGGGACTGACAATCTCGGCAAACAATGGCAAAAACCGCACCAAATACGCAGTTAAATGTTCAAACTTTCATCGAAGATACTACACTGCATGGATTAAAAAACGCCTGTGACATGAAATTCGGACTTTGCCGACGCATCACGTGGTCCTTTATTCTCACATCTATGTGCGCTCTGCTTTTCACAGCAGCCGGCCTGACTCTAAGGGACTACTTGAGGTAAGTTTTCATTTTCATTTCAGTAGATATTTGGTAAGTTGAAGCTCGCCGGCCCGACTAATTACTTCCACGTTTTCGGTTGAAGAGATTTCATTTTTCGCAGAGTAGGATTAAAACGTCCGGACTGCCCAAAGCTCTTTGTATCTAATATCAAACCACCACTACTGTAATGATTGTTTGTCGTAAAAATTTAAAACATTCAAACAAATTTACATACCTTTTTTTCCTACAAAGACATCAAGTTGACATGTCATTATTCTGAGCTATACATAACGGCTACAACAAACGCGTTGACTTTTCACAAGCACGAGTTTAATTTCCGCGCTTATTTTCCAGGCACGATTCCTACTTAAGCACCAAGGAATACACAGCTGAGAAATTAGCACTGCCGAGTGTCACAATTTGCAATTTGTACCCAATTAAACGATCAGTTTTAAATGAACTGGTACGCCAATTGCATATTCTTGAGACATTCGGCCCACAGGTGCTTCAGAACATGAGCGATGGAACACCTTTGGTGATAGCACCAAACTCTGAATTTTCCCGGCGCTCGACACTGAACACGCGGGAGTTCATTCCCTGGTGTGCCTGGGAAAATACGCCCTTCAACTGCACGGAAAGATTTAGCAACATCACTACGGATAGCAGATACTGTCACATCTTCATGCCGCAGAGTGTTGTAAACAAACAGGGCCGACTGCATGCGAAAGGTACCGGGGAAAACTTCGGAATAACCCTGGCGATAGACATCTACGAGGAGGAGAATTACTTCACAAGTGTTGCGAATAACTTCGGTTCTGGCGTAAACATAATTATTCACGACCCGGGTACCTGGCCTATGGCAGCGGAGGAAAGCATCTACCTCGCGCCCGGCATGGTGCACCACGTAGGTTTAGAATATGAGGAACACCTGCGTCTCACCACGCCCTACGCCATCGAAGCGTGTATTTCAAGGCAGGAGAACGCGACCTATAATTACGAGCACTGCATAGCGGACTGTTCCGTGAAACTGATGACTCGTAACTGTACCTGTGCTTCTCACGGCCACCTCTCGCCATGCACCTTCGTCGATTTAAATACTTGTTACAACACAAACATAGCGAGCGAGTTCCGGCGGAAATGCTCCCACTGTAAGCGAAATTGTGAGGAGAAAAACTACCAGATCAGTGTAACGTCAACCCTGTTTCCAACCCGGAACACATACGAAGAAGTCAAACGGCACATCGGGTTGAACCGCACTTTTCCGGAAGCCCAAGAAAGTGTCATGATACTGAAAGTATTTTTCAGGTCACTCAAGTACAAAGTGACCGAACAACATCCGTCCTACGAAGAAACGGCGCTGCTTGCCAACATGGGCGGTCTCATCGGGCTGGCCGTGGGTGCCAGCCTAATCACGCTGTGTGAAATGGCTGAAATGGTCGCTGTTCACACGGCCACGCTCGTGAAAAAATGCAAACCGGTCAAGAGACGAATCTTAGTGCAGCCAGCGCCGCATATCTCACCCGGCGTTCGTTCCAAAGCGGACCTCTCCTCATGAACATTTTAGAAGACCTTCTTAAAAAAAAAATAAATTCTTATCGAGCTCAAAAACGTTTCTAGCATCAAGTGAGGCGTCGCACCCTCCTGTTGATATTTTACTAAGCAAACAACAGTAACTTAGTATTTTTGAGTATCCCTTTAGCAACAACAGGAATAATACCGAAACCGTACTCCATACAACTGATCTATTTCGTGTTGTATAATCCATCTCGGAGTGCAATTGGTGATTTCGTGCATTAGTTATTGAGAACTTTTCCCATTTTTTTTTGTTATTTCATTCAGCACTTTGCGCACGCAAACGTTGCAATTTTTTTCCTGGAATTCTTATTTGTTTAAATTCCTGAACACAGTGCCCCATAAAACGAAACTGGCCCCATGAAACTTAAATATGATTAGAACAATCTCAACTACATGAACAATTCTACTTTCCGAGTGTAAGAAAAAATTAAGGGAGACAGTTTGAAAAAATCACCAGTTATGTGTGAGATATATTGTTGTTGATGTCCTTCTTCTTCCTCTTCTTCTTGTTATTATTATTATTATTATCATCATTATGACTATTATTTAGTTCTTTTGGCAACGCAAGGTAGGTGAGAATTTATAATGAAAACACAACACAGGTCACGTTGTTACACATCAGATGGAAAAAGTTAAATGGCACCTTCAGAGTGTTCAGCCCTAGACGTGATGTAATATGTACGATTTTATCTCGTACTTGAACGTAAGAGTACACAGCCAATGCATTAACGTTGCTGAGTATCACAGTACCTGCTAGCCACGGTGTGGAATCAACTCGGCCCCTTGCCAAGTCGGACCTTGCCAACTCGGCCCTTTTTGGTCAAGTCGGCCCCGCAAACTCGGCACCTCGTGAAAGTCAAGTCGGCCCCTCGTGAAAGTCTACTCGGTCCCACAACACGATCCAGCCGCTCCAGGCTGGGGTATGAGTTGTCTATGCTTCTAAATTACGGCCTTGTGAGCAACGGCACACCTCTGGTTACAGCCCCGCACGCGGAATTCGCTGAGCGTTCCTCGGTGTCATGACAGCAGATGTTCCCGTGGTGCTAGCTGGGAAAACACGCTCACGAACTGTAGCGGAAAGGTTCAGGAATGTTGTCACCGATACTAGACCTCGACACCTGGTCCACGGCGGCGGAGGAAAGCCTCGTGCGCCACATCGCCCTGGAGTAACGGCGAGGCCGTGCACCTGACGAACCCCTACACTATGAAGGAGTGTGTGGCAGTGAGGGAGAATGAGTCACGGCATAGCTCGGTGTACCACAGGCTTGATCACGCGTAACTGCGCATGAGCGGCCGGGAGCGCTGGCCTAGCAGCGACGACACTGCTACGACACCAACATCATGGTGGAATTCCGCAATTATGAGGATAAAACATACCAAATAAGTGTGACGTCATCCCTGTTTTCAACCCAAAATATCTTTGAGCTCCTTTGAAAAGGCCCAAGGAAACTTTACGATACTCAAATAATCAAGTCTTTAAAATACACAGTGACAACACAATATGCTGAGACAGCTTGACTTGTCAATATGGGGGCCTGAGAAGCCTGACGGCTGGCGCAAGCTTAATCACGCTGGGTGAAATGGCTGAAATGCTGGCTGTCCAATCACACAAGCTGATTAACAGATGTAAACAACAGGTTCGCTCACCATGCAACAAGAAAAAAGGTAAGGACCAATCAGAAAAGAGCTAAGAAAAGTTTTAGACCGAACCAATTGGAAAAGAACTAAGAGTATTTCAGATGCAAGGGATAACCTCCCCTCTCACTCCAACCCCCCTCCCCCTACCTCGTCAAGTCTACAAGCCATGCCTCTAAGCGTACGGTTTAGGGCACCGAAGCGCACGCTAGATCATACTTTTCTTGAACTGCACACTGACGAGAATCATGGCGCATTACTTTCGACTTTACCGAAGCTCACAAACTTGAGTAAAAAGCCCCTTGGCAATTTTGCATCCATTGTTGTGGGCAATAATGAAAGATCGACAACTTAACCCCAAAAATACTTGTCTTAGCACAAAACTGCTATGTAACTAGAAAATTGTGCGATATAACTTAGAATGGAGTCATTTATGTCGCACTTTTCTGAAGACCGTGTCGTGCACCCAGGTGGACAAACTTGACCAATGTGACTGTTTCTGTCTTAGGAGGATATAAACAGTCAGCTACCACTACTATATAACAACAATATCACCAAGGAAACTTTCCTTTGATCCCAACACTCCTCACTACGTCACACATTTCGAACGTTTTAAATCTGTTCGACATTTACGACAGAAATGGCGACAAACCTGTTCGTCGGCTTCGTCGTATGGATTCACAAACACCTGGCAGTCCAACAGTTTAATTTCTTTCTGAAAATAAAGTTGCACAAGCGTATTTCACCATGTGAACTTAATATGCATCCCCCCCCCCCACCACAAGGGACGATTGATCTTAAAACATAGATTCTTCTACGTTTTTTAGCAGATATAGATATTTTTTTTTTACTCCTGGAATGTCCATCGAAAACCAGCTCAATGCAAGGAACCAACAAGGCGACCGCCATATTCGAATGTAAAACAAACCATTTTCCCTCGTTTTCTTTACTTTAGTGATGTTTTCTATGATAAAGAATATAGCACTCCGTCACGGTAAAAAAGGGTTATTGACCTTGGGCTTTGAGAAAAGTTGAGCACTTACCGCACTTTTCTCAAAACCCGTGGTCAATAACCTATTTTTTATCATACATTCGGGAAATTTCCACAACCATCTGCTACAAGAACTAAGCAGCCTCCAAGACTGGTCGCAAACAATTCCTTTCCCATAACGGACGCTTATGTTTTTTATGCCGAGGTACAACTATTTAATTATACGACTGTACGCCCATTCATGCCGAAGTATAGTCATTTAATTATGCAGTTACGCACTCATTCACGCCGACGTACAACTATTTATGCAGCGGGGTTGGGTCAAGTCGGCCCCTTGCCAAGTCGGCCCCTTGCCAAGTCGGCCCTTTTTGGTCAAGTCGGCCCCGCGAACTCGGCCCCTCGTGAAAGTCAAGTCGGCCCCTCAGTCCGTTTTTAAGTCAGCCCTATCACACATACTTTTCTAACTTAAGGCAAGGATCAGTGACAAATTAGTGATTACAGGACTTCTGCCAGTGTTTAATCTCATTTAATCAGTGACAAAATGTAATTGAAAATTACACGGTTTTTTCGTGTCTCATCTCGGGTGATCACAAGTATGCATATTTACTGTGAAGAAACTACTCCGTACTCATCACAGACAAAAAGCAATTAGTGATTACAGGAATTCTGCCAGTGTTTAATCTCACTGATCACAAATTAATTATCTCCGTTACCACAAATATATAATCTGCCTCACCACGGCCTCAACTGCAATTATAGTTCACAAGACACACAAACAAAACAGACAAAATGCAATTAGTGATTACAGGACTTCTGTCGGTGTTTAATCTCAGTGATCACAAATGAATTATCTCTGTTACCACAAATATATAATATGCCTCAACACGGCCTCAACTGCAATTATAGTTCACAAGTGCTCTAGTGGCTTTAGCATGAGTAATTGCAATTCTGTATGAGATTAACCAGAGTACCTTTTACACAAATCCATTCGCTGGGGCCGTGTGAATTGCACCTACCAAGTCAGAATACACATTCCATTGGCTAAAAACTGGCAAGTCTTAGGAGTTTGCCCCTAATAAAAAGGTTAAATCTTTCCCCTCATTAAACACATGGCTTGATATATCAAGAAAAAAAGTGCTGAATTGCCAGGACAGTTTAAACAGAAGTAAAAAAATACTAAAATTAATTTAGTGGTCAAGAGGAGATTTAACGAAATATATATTTATGGTGAGGTAAAAATTTACCTGAAATAGCAATGGATACTTGCTTATCATGCGGATGTGATCTCCGATCACGCCAGCAAATTGTTAAATGTGTGTATTGTAACGGTTCACAACACAGAACGTGTGGATCCGGGATTACACAAAAGGAATACCACAAAGCTAAGAAAGGTAGGTTTTTTTTTAATCAATCAATAATTTTACATTTAGTAATAAGGCTTTTACACACCACAATTTGTTTGTTAAGTCACAGATATGGTCCGGGTCGTTAGTAACTTCTAATATACTCGGATTTAGTGGTAATCTTGCTAAATTGTTTGAAATCTGTCAAAATCTGCATACAAAAAATGAAGTAAATAATTTGTCAATAGAAAAAAGAGCGCTGAATTTCTGCTGCGGTGGTTGCCAAAACGTTGACTATTCAATGCCACTTCTGAATACCGAATTACCCGCTGCAGACAAGACCACAGACGTGCCCATGCCCGTATTGTGTCCAGGTAAATGTCATTTTATACACCATACTCTTTTATTTCACGGCCTGCCGTGGCCAAAAATAGAAAGCATGCTTAGACATTAGACAGAATAAAAAGTTGTATGGTAAGTAAAAAATACAAATATTGTATTTATAATTCATAATTTTGGTATTTATGATTTTGATTTTTAAATAGAAATAGAAGTTGAATCGATCAGCACTGCAGCTGCAGAAGCCAATATAAGGCAAACAGAATTACAGGCACTCCAGATCTTCCTGCGGACTGGTCCATCTTTGGCAGGCTAATCAGGACAAACAACGATGTAGAGGGCTGGCACTACCGCCTCAACAGTCGTGCCCGCTACAGTGCCCTCAACATGTACGTCTTGATTAGCCTGCTGTACCATGAGGCCCAGCTGACGGTTGTACATGTCCGACTGGCATCGGAAGGAAAACTACAGCGCTCCCAAAGCAGCAAATATCGCACGGTGTCTGCAAGAATTTCTCAGTACTGGGAGGAATATCGCCAGGGATCCCGGTCTGCATCCAAGCTGCTCAAAGCTGTTGGACGAGTGTACGCGCCGTCGACCTAGACTTAGACTTAAAATTAAAATTAAATACATAGCTTTTGAGTGTCAGGCTGGAAGGAGTCTTCGTACTTGAAAGTAGTGTTCAAAATACAATGTGGCAGCGCCACCAGCTAACACGGCACTGTAGTCTATAGTAAAAAATTTGGTTAGTAAATGTTATTATAGCAAAGGTTGCAGTATCGAATATGGTGTGTAAAATGATGTGCTAATTGTTGGTAAAGTACGTCTTAAATTCTGTTATTGTACGTGTGCTGTTTTTCCAATACAAATAAATAAGGTAGAATTACCCTATGTGTTTTATCTGAATAACATAAAATACCAAAAAAATTGAACGGCCGACTTTTTCAATAAGGGACCGACTTGACTTTCACGAGGGGCCGACTTGGCATGTAAAAGGGCCGAGTGGGGGCCGACTTGACTTTCACGAGGGGCCGAGTTGGTAGGGGCCGACTTGGCAAGGGGCCGACTTGACCCAAGACCTATGCAGCTATGCGCTCATTCATGCCGAGGTACAGCCATTTAACTATGCACTTATGCACTCATTTATGCCGCGGTACAGCCATTTAATAGGCAGCTATGCACTCATTTATGGCCGAGGTACAACCATTTAATTACGCAGCCGTGCACTCAATTATACCCAGACACACCAACAACAAACTGCAGATACATACCACCGGTCTATCTGACTTGTTTGTTTCCACTTTTTCCATCTTATCCAAAGTATCGAGGCCACCCACTACTCTGCAAAAAGAGTCAGAAGAAAGGCGCGTTCAGTTCACTTGCTGTGGTCCTGACTGACCAAAACTATCTACAGGATAACATGGTGTTTTAAGGTTAACAACACACAACCTAGTTATATTAATATTAACGCAAACCCACAGTCAATGATATATATATTTCATTTTTAACTACTTTAAAAGCAGTAAGGTTATTTTACAAAATTCTTATCAGATGTGTCAGTAGTTAGGACAAAGCTGCTGAAATGATCTGTTCACAGAAGTTCTAACTAAAAGTACACGGATCAGAAAAGCATTACCTGCCAAACACAGTATGTTTTCCGTCCAAATGCTTTGCAGATCTGTATGTGATAAAGCTGAAACATAAATAGCCAAAAAATATATTGATCTCAGGGCTTTCCATTTTGGGGGGTTCTCAGCGGTTCGCGTTAACCGCCTACATGTGACGGGTTGTTGAACCGTCGCATTTAAATATGCCATAAGAACATATGGTATAAAAAAATTTCTCTTGACACCCTGAATCGCCTGTTTCGGTCCACCAAACCGCCTGCGCCAAGCCACATGGAAAGCCCTGTGATCCGAAGTAGTGAATTCACAATCCAGGTTCCTATTTTAGAAACTAACACCAATCGTTTATCGCACAACAATTATTTTTATTTACTACTACACTTCAGAACAGTCAGCTTTACTCACAACTGAGATTTGTTGGTGTTTGGTCCGCTGTTCGCCATGCTAACAACACCTCTTCCAGTGTGTGTCAGATTGGGCTTAAATTCATCCTTGAAGGCCTTCCCCCAAATTGACTCTCCTCCCATGCCAGTGCCTGTCGGGTCTCCGCCCTGGATCTAAAACACAAGTATCCGGATCTAAAACACAGTGCCTGTCGGGTCTCCGCCCTGGATCTAAAGTAAAAGTATCCGGATCTAAAACACAGTGCCTGTCGGGTCTTCGCCCTAGATCTAAAATAAAAGTATCCGGATCTAAAACACAGTGCCTGTCGGGTCTCCGCCCTGGATCTAAAACACAAGTATCCGGATCTAAAACACAGTGCCTGTCGGGTCTCCGCCCTGGATCTAAAACAAAAGCATCCGGATCTAAAACACAGTGCCTGTCGGGTCTCCGCCCTGCATCTAAAACAGAAGTATCCCGATCTAAAACACAGTGCCTGTCGAGTCTCCGCCCTGGTTCTAAACAAAAGCATCCGGATCTAAAACACAGTGCCTGTCGAGTCTCCGCAATGAATCTAAAACAAAAGTATCCGGGTCTAAAACACAGTGCCTGTCGGGTCTCCGCCCAGCATCTAAAACACAAGTAACTGGATCTAAAACACAGTGCCTGTCTGGTCTTTACACAGGATCTAAGACACACCTTTATTTGGCGTTCTTTCAACAGAATGCATCTTACTACCATGAAAACATCTTACGATTTTCTTTTAAAGATTAAAACTACTGACCATAAAGTTACGGATGGACCTGTGGAATATTGTGTCCTTGTAGTAACCGTCCAGGCAATGCTTGAGAAAATTCTCACACGTTTTCGGCACCTGAGAAAAAGCATAAAATGTACATAATATTTTTATCTGTCTTTATCCTTTCGTTAGATTTCTGTTACTAACTACTGTTTGAAAAAAAAAATCACTTAAAAAAAATAATAATAGACTAATCTTGTTTGGCGAGTTATAATTCCACTAAGCCTTCACTTGAATTTTTTTCATCTTTTTTGTTCGTCCTCGTGATATCAATGTCAACCTTATCGAGTCGTTCTGTCCAATGACTGCTATATGAGAACTAGAGCAGTGTGCATAGCCCACATATTCCCCACAGGCCCCCCCAATCAGTTAAACACGGCAATTAATAGTTAATCAAGAGCTGGAATTTTCCAAGTCCAGCTGGTCCATTTTCCTTGGACGAACCTGGCCCATTTACAGTACAGATCTGTGTTTGTTCCCATAGAAGCTACATACCAAGTTCCATTAAAATCCTTGCAGGAGTTTTTAAGTTATTCTGTTAACAAGCTCTTGATGACAGACCGACCGACAGACCGACAGACACGCGGTCGATCGCCTATATTCCCTGTGGGGAATAAATTACCATATCGGAATGCAGCTCTAAATTAAGTGGTCCTTTAGACGTGATCATCCTCACGTATGCCTTCTTCTTCACTCGTTCGTACCGCAGTATGTCCTCATCAATAACAGCTGCAAATTAAAACAGTGACATTTTACGTAAAACAGAAACTGTATGCCCAACAAATTCACTCACCATTTCTTTCTATTCACAGTGAATTTTTTCCTACAATACACTGAAAATGTCTGTTGCGTACATTCAAAATTTTGAAACACCAGTAGAATCAACAGGCGCTGAACTTTTCTCGTATTTCGCGTATCGTAACGAGAATATTTACCAGACTGACATTTAACACCCCTTTGATATTTCTTTCATATTTCATTTTTTTTTTAAAGTCATCTAACTTGGGGGATTTCTAAGCACCCGCCATAATATTTATTGGTGCTCCCTGTCACACAAACACAGTCATACCTGCCGCTTGGTGTATCTCACGCTCATACGCCGTCGATGTAAATGAAGCCCCCATCTGTCCTTGCGAGTAATGGGCCTACAGTACATAAAGTAAACCCTTCTAATTATCGGTATTACCATGGATACCTTTACTAACGTTATCATTGATTGGGTACCAAAATTTACCACGTGCGCTATGACAAGATTCAAACAGCCACTTTTCCTTTCAATGTAATTTTGGCTCTCACATGATTCAAACAGCTTTCCGATTCAGTTATATTTCGTCACTTACAGGTATGGCAAATAAAACGTGTACTGTTATTTCGGCCCGCAAATCTCTCGCCAAAAATTGAAATTCCAGACTTGACAATGAACCCTGAGTGAAGACTTACGGCGTTTATGGGATCCGCGACGGGTTTCCGGTCCTCCGAGTCTTTCTCCTGAAATCATACCCTTAGTTATTACCATTGTCCCAGCCACGCATTTATTACCACTGTCCCAACCACGCACTTATTACCATTGTCGCAGTCACGTATTTATTCAGTCACGCATTTGTTACCATTGTCGCAGTCACGCATTTATTACCACTGTCCCAGCCACGCATTTATCACCATTGTCGCAGTCACGCATTTATTACCATTGTCTCAGCCACGCACTCATTCAGTCACGCATTTATTACCATTGTCCCAGCTACGCATTTATAACCATTGTCCCAACCACGCATTTATTACCATTGTCCCAGTCACGCAATTTATTCAGTCACGCAATTATTACCATTCTCCTAGTCACGCATTTATTGCCATTGTCCCAGTCACGCATTTATTTCAATTGTCTCAGTCACGCATTTTATTCTACGTTTATTTATAACTTCGAATGCAGAGTATTTTCAAAATTCGCGCAGCAATCGCTCAGAGCAACCACCAATATCTGATCAACTTCAAGCACTTGTTCATGGAACCAATTTGATCCAAATCTTTCAGGCAGCTGTGCCTCTTTACCCAATAGCCGCACAAATTTGGAGAATGGGAGAAGCATACTTGGCAATGCCTACCCCTGGTTTGTAAGTTTCATCCAGTTCTTCGAGAATTGTTTTTGTCTCCGCATTCACAGATTTCAAGGTATAGCGCGGGTCCTTCTTTGCTTTTTCTTCATCTAAATACAGGAATCATTGTATCCTTTCAACTTACGTTAAACATATCAATATAAAAAGTATATTTATTCCATTTGTCTTTATTTTTTTTTATTTTCTTTAGTTTTCTTTATCTGTTTTTTTATTTATTTATTTATTTATTTTTTGTTTCATTACTTTAACAATAATTAATTTAAACGAATATATTTCTACATTTCACGGAAGAGCCAATGTTTACAACAAGCAGAACATTTCACTAACACAACTTGAATTTAAACAGGCCCTGCACTGCTTTGAATTTAATATCCCACGGGACTACGTTGCAATTTAAAATATTTCACAAACTTCTAAAAACGCTGTGAATTACTCCCAACTCAACCTAGTATTATTATCCTTTTGAACGCTTACAAGAATAACAATAAATAAATATAAAAGAGCTTACCTTCATCTAACAACTTGAGGTTCTTTTTGATGTGGAAAAAATTGGCGAAGTTGAATTTCTCTAAATTTGTTGGGTCTTGTATGTGTATGAGATCAGCTCGCGTGAAAGGTTCGTCCGTTACCAAATCCTTCCAATACGCTGGTTTTATATTCAGCCTTTCTATCGCCTGCAAAACCAATTTATTACGTCACTGTATGCCTTTTCCACGTGATAATTTAAGCATATCACACAATCTGAACACGCATTTCACGCATCTGTTACAATTGTATGGCAAAGTATCTCATGCACTAAAAAAAAAAAAAAAAAAAAAACGGCTTAAAAACACATAAAT
Organism: Protula sp. h YS-2021; assembly: GCA_949752745.1. Classification (NCBI taxonomy): domain Eukaryota; kingdom Metazoa; phylum Annelida; class Polychaeta; order Sabellida; family Serpulidae; genus Protula; species Protula sp. h YS-2021. The sequence continues at coordinate 29,197,584 of OX457030.1, forward strand.
CAAGAAACCAATGACTTTGTACCATGCAATACACCTTAAACAGACACCAAATATCTGAAATACCTCGCTCTAGAACAAAAACATGAAGCTTTATTTTTCAACAACTCACCTCATACGCATAAACATTTCCTGACACGGATACCGCAACAATGTGCGTGTTTTCGTTAAAAATCTTAAAAGTCACTGGGCAGTGATAATGACCTAAAATAAAATAACAAATTACCAATTTACTGCATAGCCTATTTTCCAAAGTGTGAAAGAAAGCAACGTTTTTGGTCTATTTCTTTATTTAGCATGTTTGTTTAAACGAAATGGAACACAAGTTGTTTCAAAATACGTTTAGCATTCACCGACTTATGACGAGAGCTGTCGGTCCATTATGACAAGTTAGCAAAATTACTTAGCATGGTGGGGTTCCTAAACATTGGACAATTTAATTTAATAAGTGTACCCCAGTCCCCATTATTTCGGTGGTCGAAGCATGAACCGCTCTGAGTCTTAGGTGAAAAAAGCACGATAGAACTGATCTCATTATTATTATCATTATTATTATTATAGATGAACAATAGTCAGAAATCTTTTTCTCCTCGCAATAGTTTTTAAGCACCGTGTCGCACATTAACTAAAACAACCAACCTTTAGCATTTTTGTGAAAGTTCAGCTTAATTAGTTCTTTTGCATTCAGTTTCTGGAACAAAATGACGTAATGATGTAAATTACTGACAATCGTTTCCACGATCCTTTTTCATAGAAATCGCACTCATAAATCGTTAGTTTTATACTGATTTACATTTATAGTTTTGTATTTATACATCAACATAAAAATTCTATCATATTATTTTTGCAACAAAACATCTGTCAGTTTAGACCAATCAGTTTAGTACCTAATGATACTGCAATATTCGACGTCCATGATACTTCACAAAGTACTACACTCACTTTTGCTTAAACTATTAATTACTAAGGGTTGAATATTGAGGACTTCAGTGGCGGCACTAACACCCTAAGCATGCAAACAGCACTGCGCAAACTTGAAGAAATCTTACCTCTCCTGTTACTGGATTTATTCCATATTTCTTAAGAAACGGTACAATATTTCTGCAGTAAAATAAAATAAATGTGTTGAGTTTAAATGAACATTTAACATAAATACATGAATAAAAACTACTTCGTCATTCATTATTCTAACTTTGTCAAAAATAAAGCTATTGCTCTTTTTTATTTATTTATTTACTTTTTGTGGGAGCAGAGGGTTGGGGGTAGGGAATGGCTGGAAAACTCTTACATTCAAATCCGCATATAAACTGCCTTTATTCTATAATCTGAAATTAAATTAAATCATCCACTATTCTCGGCCACCAGAAAATCAGTTGAAAAAGGTTGGAAATTTCCTTTTTTTTTCCCCAATATAGGACAAATTGAAGAAACTCACACAAGATCAAAGCAAACACCTTCCTTTGTACAATATGGATGTTCGAAAGGCTGCATGGTCAAACTGAAACACAGAAGTACAGGGTTGCAGGACACATTTGAAATATTTCAGAATGAGATTCGTTATTTTGTTTTGTTTTTATTTTAATGTCCATATTCATTTATCCCACTGGGGAAGGGGTACGACAAATTCCCAGGCTTCCTTCACGAACACATTTATGGTCTTTTCCTCGTTTATATATTACTATATTATATATAATCAAAAGGAGCAGTACACCATTGATACAACATCGTTATGATCAGTACGAATTCCTCTAAAGTGCTAGTAACTATAATCTGCCTTTCTTTTGTGACAAATCCCTTGTTTTTTCGAATTCTCTGCATGTCACTTCCTAAACGACATACATCATCCCCACATTTTCGCATTCTTGAGTAAAATACGAGAAATTCAAACAGTTAAATGATAAAATAATCCGAAATTGCTAACCTGCAGTGAAAGAATGGCAGACGACGGAATTCAGCACGCTTTGAGGCTTCCGGACCCGACGACTTCTTGCCTCCATAAAGGGAACTCCACTCCGTCGTGGTCAGGTACCTACATGGTAAGACAAGATTGTCCATGGAAAATGCCCCAGCTCAGGAATGCTGACGTCACGATCTACGACTTAGAAGTATAATTTCAACCACGACGGTGAGGCTATGTACCTGGCGTCATTCAAGATCTTAACACAACCAGAACGTCATTTCGCCACCGAAATGTTAAACACTTGACAAGAATTAAAACGAAAAAATACTTCATTCAATGGGCTATTTCTTGAATAATAAATTGCAAACAACACAGCTTGAATACGTCTTATAAGCCGAGTAGTGTTTGATTTTGTTGACTTAAGGTTTTATTGACTGATCTATTTATGCAGTGAGAGCTCGCACAAAGCTGAGCAACTGTGTGTTCTGTGCTGTGCGTGAAATGCTACGCATTTACTTGCAAAACATACACTCTTTCCACATGGCGTTTTAAACAAGAAAACGAAATCGAAGGCGAGAATAAAATAACTTTCGTGGCCCTAGGGCCCGTAGTGCCAGTGGAAGAGATGACACAAGAAATCCGATCAGTCAAGAAAAAAAAAAAAGATACCAACCGTTGCTCGCACAAATGCAATAAACCCTTGCAAGCCAAAGGCTTGTCAAGTTTTAAAAATAGTTCCAGTCAATATTTCCTCAAACTTTCGGCGAATCGCCAAAACAGTAATAGCCACATAGGTACTAATGTCCTCTGCCGGGTTTTGCAAGTTCTTAGATGACCTACTTTAAAAGAGAAAAATGCTTCCAGGTACTGCAAACAATGCTAACCGATACGAAATAGTTCCCTTTACGAAACAGTTTGGCAACCGAATCAAGTATGCGGCGTCATCTTTAAATATAATTTCAAGGCAGTAAGGCCAATTTTTTTTATTAAGATTCTACTGATTTTTTTTTTCCGGCAAAATTTCCGCTAATTTTTTTGGCCACTCACCAAAAAAAAAAGTAATATTCAGATAGTAATGTCTGCCACTTTTACTTAAAATTTTAAGACACTACGGCTACTTTCCTGAAGTTAGTTAAGATTTTCCAAAAAAAAGTAAAGAAGTTTTCCCCCAATACTTCAGTCAAATCGCCAAAAAAAAAAAAAAAAAAAAAAACAAGCACGTCCAAGGATATGACCCAGCCGAGTTACCAAATAAGAACAGAGAGAAAAAATCTGAAAAGAATACTGTTATACCAAAAAATGAAGTATGTAAAATGCATTTAATTCGAATTTGGAAGCTATTCGAAAAGGGATGTTGGAGAGGTTGGGTTTTGACGATTCACGTAATTCCACAATTCCACCATTTCGGTATTTTTTTTTTTTTTTTTGTCATTTGCGAAAAAGCAAAGTCCAGGTGGAGAAGCATCTAAGAAACTTTCGATTAAAATTTTATAAGTATTTAAAAAAGACTGAGAGAAATGAATGGTTTGACAATTCAGTTATTTACTACCACTTACTCCAGTTTTTGCTAAACTTCAAAGTTCCGCCATTTCGGCAGTTTTTGGCGAACCGCGAAAAAAAAATAACCTGGTAGGCGAACCCCTGGGGAACATCGAGTAACATCTAAACGATTGGTGTAAATCTGTAGGAGTAGCATTTTAAAAATGATTCAAAACGGGCAAAAAAAAGTGCCGCCATTTTGTCGGTTTTTCGTCAATCGTCAAACAAAGTAATAACCAGGTCGGGGACCATCCAGGGAACATTCCTGCATAATATCAAAACGATTGGAGCAAAACTGTAGGAGGAGTAGCATTTTAAAGAAAAAGTTTAACATACGCACATACATTCAAGCCCCCTATAGTGATACGACTAACCCAGTCCGACAAAGTCGGCTGGGTTAAAAAATTAAGTCGGGTTAACACTTATGCCCCATACCTTCCACCAAAATTTTAAAACGTTTCCAATAAACCCTAGAAGGAGGTACGTTGTAAAGAAAATTGTTGTTGTTTTTTTTTTTTTTTTAGCCAATATTTCAGCCATTTTTTAGCAAAGTGCCAAAAAAAGTAAAAGCCAGTTGGGTACTTATGTTCGCTCCCTCCAACCAAATTTCAAAACATTCAGGCTAAAAACCCAGGAGGATATGCGATTTTTCCACTTAAAACAGTACATATGCACACACATATAACGACTAGTATTTATGAAACATTTGTTGGTTTGCTTCGTGTTTAACGTCCTGTTCAGCGCTCATGAAGGCTATGTTGCCAACAAGTGTGGAGGGAGGGGAGAAAGAAGTAAGAATGACGAAACAGTAAAAGAACAGCAAGAAAGAAAGGCATTCCTGTTAGCCGCCTGCTACAACATCCACGGAAACAGACCGAACTGGGTTTTTATCGTTCCCACAACTCACAGGGAGGACGTGAAGCAAATCACAAACTCTCTCTAAATAACCCCGATGCACTGGGACAATTCTGCATATTTTATATACAAGGAGAGAAACATGAAATTGGACAGTCAAGGTGGAAACCGAACGGTCGAAATTGGCAAAAACTGTAAATGTTAAATGTGAAAACAGCTTTTGCACCGATTATTCCAGATTTATTTACAAACCACACACTGTGAGCTAAGATTTCCTGCCAGGAAATTTACCGTAACCATGGCATTACTATTATTGGCCTTGATAATCTTCCACAGCCAGCAGAATTTCCCAGGTGTCTCGACAGCTGGCAGTTTGAGACACCTACTCGTAAAAGCAGGCAATGTTAACGGAAAAAATTTTAGGGAACTATGTATAACTGCACTGCACAGAACAAAAAGGTGTCACTGACAGGCCGTTTTAAACATAAGCCAAATCACACTGTGGGCGTTCAAATAAAAAAAAAAACCAGAAATGATGCGTTTCGAAATGATAGATTTTAAAAGTTTTAGGTTTCAATTTCTTTTATGTTCCGGATATGAGCTGTCTCTGCCATATTTCTTCTATCACTTCTTTCATTTTACCCGGTTCCTTCAGTCGACATTCAAAATTCTTGCGCATTTCATTCGAAACACCCGAAGCGTGAGTTGGGTCATTGCTCTTACAAAACACAGCAGCTTTTCACCTTCTGGTATCGTATAAACAAATTACACAGTATTAGTTATGCTTACATTTTATCTTTTTGGTGCTGTTTCTTCCCCATTTTAAGCCGATACGTTCCCTTTTAATAGGAATTTTGCACGAAAACGATATAGCTGGTGATTTGAGCGATAATACAAGGTTTTAATTTCGAGTTGGATGGGCAACCTCAACGCCGTGTCAAAATTTAAACTGAATCTATGAAATCTTTTGCGTATTTCAGCTCCAGACAATTCGATGATTTATTTGTCATGCGTATTCACGGAGTATCTTTAAAATTCATGCTTAAAACTGGAACTTCAAGTCGTCTGCTTCTTGCCGGAAATGTGCCTGTCACTCTGCTGCCTGATTCACTCTGCAGGAAGGAAATCAACTATGCTGGTCACTCGCATTCAGAAAGTAAGCAGTCGCTACGCGCCGGAAGTTGCCAGTGATCAGAGAATAGCAAACTTCGCCTTAGAACCAATAACAATTTCAGTTAAAAAAATAACGATCAAGCTAAGCTAAAATAATTTTTCTGTTCTACTATCACACAGTCTATGAAAAAATAGCCCGACATAGCTCCAAGATGCACTTAAGCAAGTAAAATATCTAAGATCAAGACAGAGTACCTAGGGCTAGATAATGCACATAGCGAGACATATCACAAAACCGTTTCACTTTTCATATTTTAAAATATCACTTTTCCCTAGCTAACTACTTATAAAGGCTGGGGAATAGTTTCTCAGTTATTTAAAACATTTATATAATACAGTGACCGTTCCCGAACCGGTTCTATAACAGATACAGCTAATAAACATTATGGCAGCCCAAAGATCATATCAAGCATCATCAACTTTATTTGCTTATAGCTTATTCTTAGGTTTCCAAAGAAATCTTTATGAACAATAAAAAAACATCATCGATCTCTTGAACAGTTTTCAGCGGCGCTCAAAAACTTTTTAGGCCAGGAAGAAGAATGATCTTGTTTTTATCCCAGTTTCTTAAAAAATTGGAACTAGCCTCTACGGCAGTTCGATCCTTTGTCTGAAACCTTTCTACTCCGCAGACTCTGTGAGGATTCAACGAAAGTAGTACACAGAAAAGAGGAACTATTTTTAAAATATAATACGCTCTGTGTTCATACATATTAGATCTCTTCAGAGGTCGGGTGTTTTATGACAACGAATTCGGTTTTGATCCAGTGTGTAAATAGCCAGTGGGCGAAAAACGAGAGTCCAAGGAAGCAAAAACATATATCGCTCCCAGAAAACTACTGAGTTGATATATTGTGAGTTAATATTACCGGTAGATTTGCATCAAATATATGTCGTCCCCTTCGCGTTTCATTCACCATCAACAATTTTTCTTGTATAAGAGTATGACTGTGGAACTTATATTATCGCCTACTTCGGGAACGAGCCTGACGAATACGCAGTCGAAACGAAACATCCACCGGAAAGACACCAAAAGTAGAAATAATTGGCTTATTCGTTCTTTTGGATTTTTCGTACTGAGGTTTCGTTTCAACTGCAAGTTCACTGGGCAAAATAATAAAGAAATAACAAGGTAAATAACCCCAAAATGCGAATTTTCTTTAAATACTCGGCCGTTCATAAGCCACATCTGATTTTTTTGGCATTGTTTCTTTACATGTTTAACCCGACCAAATACGGTTGAAATATTAACACTGTCTGACAGAGGACTTATTTGCCATCTCGATTTTTTTCGATGGCAGTTTTTCTTTCAACTGCAAGATAACGGTTTAAATTATAAAAAAATCACGTCGGACCCTTTCGGTCCTTAAAGATTCAACCGTTTAGATGAATTTTAAGAAATTCAGAAATGCCATTGCATCGTTTTTTTAACGCCTTATCGCAAAAATGTCAAATGGTGCGATGAGTTTTGTTTAAAACATGTGCATTTTCTCTAGATTTTTCTTCTTTAGGAAGAGACCCTGTGGCACTTTTGATGCGACTGGGGCATAAGAATGAGTTGTCAAGAGCTTCAAGAGGTTTGGTGTTTAAAAAAATAAAATTAATACACTTTCACCTGAAAATCAATACTTCTATTTCAACCGTTCGCGTGTAAAGGTCCCTTAGATTTTTATAAAGTTATTTATATAAATGGTTATGTTCAAAAGGTGAAGAATTTTAAACAGCTAAATATGCTTCAGTTTACGAAATCACTCTTCGCTTACTCTGTATATTACAGGAAGAAATAGAGGTTTTGAGGTCTATATACGAAGGGGATGCTTACTTCAAAGAAGTTAACAGCAACACGTACCAGTACAAGGTGGTCAATAAAAAACTTTTACATTATGGGCATATCAATCAAATATTGCGTGTCAGAAAAACCATAACATTTATATCACGGCTTTGTGTATTACTTCACATTAATGCTATTTTAATCCCAAAGTATTATACTCTCGATTCTACAGATTTGAGAGAGAAGATATACAAAGTAACTGCCTGAAATATGGCTAAAACTAGTTTCTCTTTGGGGGAATTTAGTTGTTTACATTCATAGCCAATGCAAGAAGTATTATACCGATTACATGCATTCATATAGATTGGTGAGGATGGTAACTACAAATCGTTCTTGGTTGAAGTTGTCTGGGGAGAAAATTATCCTGAGGAATTACCAAATGTCAACCTTGACGCATTTTACAATAAACACATGTAAGTGAACAATTTGTATTTACCAAAAAAACTTCCCGAGTACAAATATGGTGTTTGATCACTTGGTAACATGAAAAAAAACTTGGTTATCAGGGCTGGTATTTAATAGGCCTTGATGTACTGTGGAATAAAAACGGTTTTACCTAGTAACAACAACAGTATTCACCTGTTGTCAACTAGCGTATTCAACAGCTTCTTTCTGCTTTTAGATTAGATGACGTCAAAGAATCTACAGTGCAAAAACTGAAATCGGAGGTTATTATTTTATTATATTTATTAACTGACCAGGACTACCCGCTGATTTAGTTTGAGTTCCGTCAAACAATTCTAGCTTTGTAGAAAGGCATATATTTACAAACGAGAGTCTCACTTTTAGGTCACACAATTCAATGACGTCTAATTAACGTTTGGCTTTCATTCTAAGATTTTTTTCTGCGACAGGTGGAAGATTTTGTGGGATCGGCAATGACATACACAATATTTGAATATGCAAAGGAAAACGCAGCTGATCTAATGTCCGAGCAGCCTGATGCACCTCCGCAGGTAATTAGCTGACGCCACGTCCCACTTATGGGAACAGAGTGCGAGTTCATATGCTTTGTTCAGGCATAACCTAGCAGAGAATAGTGCGTGTGTCAGCCATTTTCACTTGAAAACTGCACGAAAACCTTAAATAAAGCAAGTTCATAATGTATACAAATAAATAGAAAAGTTTTCGTAATTACGTCACAGCTTAAAGGAAACTGCAGATACCGCAGAACAGTAGTAGGCGGTTGGACTGTTTGGAAGCCATTTTACAAAGCCAAAGGCTCAAGAAAGTCACTTTCCGAATACGAAACTAACAAACAATAAATAAACAAACAACAAAAGGAAACAGTTTTGCGCTTAGAGTCAAGCAACGTTCAAACACTTGAGAATTAAATAAAATCAATGTTTTTTGCAGACTCACACGGAAGACAAAGAAGTCGATGACAACTGTTCAAGTGAACCGACTGCCAGGATAAAAATGAAAAAAGAACATTTTACAAAGGCCCAGAAACGAAAAATGATAAGTAGACTCGACAATAAAGGCGAAATGCCGCGAGGTCACAATTGGGTGGACGTCGTGCGACATCTTAGTCAGACTGGCTCACAGACGTAGCAAAGCGCATTCGATGTGTCTTCCTGTTGAGCTTAGTGAAGTGTGCCTTGATAGTCCTATAGTTATTCTACCAAGAAAAAAATAACGAAAGAAGAGAAACTATTGTTCGCTTTGGGAAAAGACAATCTAAGAGTCTGTTGGTTGTCAAGAATCTGCGTTCTTCTCAATGGATGGTAGGCAAAAGTTAACCGGAGAATTTAGAAATATTCAGATGATCCAGGGGCGTGGGGGGGGGGGGGGGAGTGAAACTAAGTAAAGCAACCAAAAGCGATGAAGGGAAAGTTTTCAAAGAAAGCATCTGAAAAAAAACGAAGTAGAAGTACCCTGGGAAATACTCGAGAGTAGTGAGTACAAGAGTATAGCTAAAGTACCACGAGAACGAGAGGAAGGGGGTGGGGGGATGCATAATATCCGAGAAATCTATTGGAGAATGTCTACAGAGCAAGTACGGGCATGAACTTGTATGAGGCATGTGGCTGATGAAAGAAATACGCCAGTGGAAGTTACTTGTGTATGTTATCTGTGTTACCCTTAAGTCATTAAAAAGGTGCCCTGTGCATCAAGTGTATGTGTTCTCTGTAATTATCCCCCGTGTGAGGGAGGGACGCTTGTATTTTTGTCTGATTTCATGAAAAATTGTCAAAATGACACTTATTTTTTCGATTCCTTGAACTGAACGTATCTTCGCCGTTGTATCCAGGCTAAATCTCCAAAACTATTGATTGGATTTTTTTTCAAATTTCACATACGGAAAGAGTACATATGGAAAGTGTACAATACGGTGTTTTTATTCTGATTCATAAAAACTTGTCAAAATCACAGTGTTTTAAGATTTGGTAAAAATTAGCATTCACACAATTTTGTCCACGTAATGGAACGTCGTGTCCGGGCTATATCTCCTAACGCATTGGTCGGATTGTTTTGAAATTCACACAGGATAGTGCACGTATTGCAGGTGTGTTAAGTCGTACGTTTGTTCAAATTCATGAAAAATTTCAAGGACAGTATTTTGAAAGTTGGCAATACTTCGCGTTTTTGATATACTTTTGTCTGTGCAATGGAACGTGTCGTCCAGGCTGTTTCTCCAAAATATTCTTCTGTTGCTTTTTTTTTAATTCTTACACACAGATAAAACCTATTCAAAATTGCCAAAAAGACCTTTTTTATACATAAAACTGAGTTTAGTCTAAATTTCAAAATACAAAATACAGAATTGTGAAAAACGAGATGGAAGTGACAGTAGATGGCACTTCGCAAACCGAGTTCAGCACCGATTTCATAGTTCGTCCGCGCTACGCGGGGCATCGGGTCTCTGCCTTAGCACCGATTTCATAGTTCGTCCGCGCTACACGGGGCATCGTCTCTCTGCCTTAGCACCGATTTCATAGTTCGTCCGCGCTACGCTGGGAATCGTGTCTCTGCCTTAGCATCGATTTTAAAGTTCTACCGCACTACACGGGAGATCATGTCTCTGCCGTAGCATCGATTTCATAGTTCGTTCGCGCTACACGGGGCATCGCGTCTCTGCCTTAGCACCGATTACACAGTTCGTCCGCACTACGCGGGGCATCGGATCTCTGCCTTAGCACCGATTACACAGTTCGTCCGCACTACGCGGGGCATCGGATCTCTGCCTTAGCACTGATTACACAGTTCGTCCGCGCTACGCGGGGCATCGGGTCTCTGCCTTAGCACTGATTACACAGTTCGTCCGCGCTACACGGGGCATCGTGTCTCTGCCTTAGCACCGATTTCATAGTTCGTCCGCGCTACACGGGGAGTCGTGTGCCTGCCTTAGCACCGATTTCATAGTTCGTTCGCGCTACACGGGGCATCGTATCTCTACCTTAGCACCGATTTCACAGCTGGTCTGCGCCACACGGGGCATCGCGTCTCTGCCTTAGCACCGATTACACAGTTCGTCCGCGTTACGCGGGGGATCATGTCTCTACCGTAGCATCGATTTCATAGTTCGTTCCTGCTACACGGGGAATCGTGTCTCTGCCGTAGCACCGATTTCACAGTTCGTTCGCGTTACACGGGGGATCATATCTCTCTGAAGGTCTAGTTCGAATTGAAATATCCCAGTTTCAGGAGCTGCTCTGGGCTCAGGGAGAGAATTTTGTTGTAATGTTTAAAATCTGATGAATAAAACTGCAAAGCTGAAATAAATCTTGAGAACACTGTATTCTGACTTTTCTTAGCGAGCTGCAAATAAACTTTTGAGGAATTGCTGGTTCATCCCAGAAAGAAATTGATGTCTTTTTCTTACTTTTTGCGATCTTGGTGACACAGCCTGAGAAACAAGGACAATTTTTCTCTTGGTCTTAAATCAACAATTATTGCCTGTTTGCTGTCCTGGACCAAACTACCAAATTACAGGTGAATATTTGCTATTTTGCGGCCAAAGGTATGATTCAGTGTGTGGGGCCTTAAACGTCACAAGGCCATTGTACTTGTTGCATTGGGAATACTGCTCACGACAGGAACAATGAATGTATATTTTTTTTCAATTATTGATGGATTTTGGTGTAACTTCCTCAAACTAATAATTTAGTAGAGAACACTGCCATCAACCAGAATCGCAAATCCAAGATGGCTGTTACTGCGAGCTTGAAACTGCGTCAAGGTAAAAAAAAGTGCACCTACCCACTATTATAGGTCATCTAGCTGTAAAATATAGATAGGGAACGGATTATTAGTTTGGCAGGAACAACCGGCGATGGACAATAGCCCCCCCCCCCCCCTCTGGGGCAAGATGTGTCCCCCCTCCGCCTTCCACACACACACACATTTGACATACAGTCGGACCCGCGTAATATGAAGTCGTCGGGACCGAGCAAAATACTTCATATTACGCGAACTTCATATTACACGAACTTTTACACGTCACACTTTCAATCACCCTTACAATCATAAGGCAAAGATTTATTGCTTATTTTGGAACGATGATTGTGTTTATTTTCGATTGTTTGGAGTAAGCTCGGTAGTTGTAGCAGTTTCCTGCATGATTTAATTTATAATTGATAAGCAATTTTATGCACATTTTATAGGGTTTCGTACGCGCAATTAACCGTTATTCCCGAACGCAATTAATAAATCAATAACCGGAGTATGATATAAAAATCGCTGGAATGCATTACTGCATCAATACGCTGACTTTTGATTACAGCATTGAAACGCAATAGCTTTGAATCAAACGAAGTGCAATTAACCATTACTCCCGAACACAATTTGTAAATCAATGGCCGGAGTAAGATGTAAAATCCCTGAAATGCAATACAACCTCCAATACCCGAGTGTCTGATTACGGTATTGGGACGCAATAGCTTTGAATCAAGCGGCTGTTTGATCAGCTTAAGGACTCCCAAAGTGTAATTGCGACCCTTTTGTGATCGCCCCAGAATAATACTATTTATAAACATAGCATTCAGTGTTGACACTTACTCAAAGTCTTTTGTGGACTTGTGTTTTTGTTCTTGGCCTTTCGTGCAGTTCATATTACACGAACAGATTATGCAGTAAATGTGGCCCATAGGATCTTATGCTGGACTTCATATTACGCGAACTTCATATTAACCGTGTTCATATTAAGTGGGTCCGACTGTATTTTACACATTTTACATATTACTAAACAGTAGAGTAAAATACGTCCCCACCTCTCCAACCTCTTAGCACAGTTTAAATCATAATTATTAATAAATGACCGCACCAGAAAGAACAGACATGGCTCAACCCCCCCCCCCTCCTTTCCAAAACTCCCACAGTCATCAGTCATGTTTCCGACAATTTCTACACAATTTTTTACAACATGTAAAATACAACAAAATATAATATTATTTAATTTTAAGAATTCTTAAGCACTTAAGAAACCACGTAGTTTTTGATTGGCCATTCCGGAATAGAGCAACGATTTATAATCGTCACAGAAACTGAAAAAAAAAATAACAAGTAAAAAAAATTGCTAAACAGTGTAAGTTCTCATCTTTTTTAAGACATCGGTAGTTCAGTGTTGAATAGTCTACCGACATTTGAATTTTTCAAAAATTGATCCATTTTTTTATTTTTTACTGTTTTATATTTCCAAAGCAAAAAAAAAAAAAACAAAAACAAAAGAAAAAAAAAAGAAAAAAGAAGAAAAAAAATGATTTCTGTGAGAATCTAAAATAATGAAATAATGAAAAGGCTTCGATTCCCACGATATTCGATTTAGCGACAGTCGGTTCCGGAATAGCCTGCCAAAACATATCTTATTTACTTCAGAATTCTGAAATACTAAATCTCTCATTGTAAAGGGTTGGAAACTTTGACAGCATAGTTGAAAGAAATGACCGTGGCTAAACAACCTTGATGACTACATGTAGACGGTGGCCTCAATACTGGTATGTGTGTCTGGGAAAGTGGGCGGAGGCCGTCATAATTCGACGAACTGTCTGGTGAGACTGCAAAAAGGGTTTCTAGCAAAACAACATAAACTTTTGAAGGGGAGGGGTAGCGAGGCTTCCAGTATAACAACACAAACTTTTGAGACGGCCCCGCACGCTTTACGTGCTCACGATTCGAGAATATATCGGTATTGGGAAAAGGGAGGGTGTTCCAGCAAAACAACAGGAGCTTTTGAGACGGCCCCTCGCGCTCTATGTTCCCACGATTTGAGTATGTATTTGTATTAGGGATCAACTGATCTAATATCTCCTGTGGCGTATTGATTTATGTACAAAGAAAGGCAGGTCATCTACATGCTTCTGTGTGCTCAAAAGATCCGGAATAAAGTTGTTTACTAAGATCCACTGAATGTGGGGGTATTGATTTTGTCAAGGGTCTTAGTGTGGACTACACACTGAGCGGCGTGGTACCTATTTCCTTACACCTATGTCAGTGCATTAATACAAAAATAAACTGAACTGGTTTTTCTCTCTCGTAAACTGGCCGGATTAAAGAGTTTAAAAATAGAAATTTTACACAAAAATACGGTAAGACTTAACACTGTTAACTTGAAAATAAGAGAAAATTAAGTATAATTAAATTAACCAATAAACCAAAATTGCAGGGATATCCATAGTAGAAAATAAGCTAGCGGGCCATTGAATGTAAGGGGCTGTAAACATGTTGTCCTGAAGAGCTATTTCTGTGACTAACATAAGTAGATCTGTAAAAGTGCAGTTACATATTTTATCTTTGGCGAACCTGCTATGGGACTAGGGTTGTTAAAAAAAGTGTAATACATTGCTCGAAAAACTATACCTACAAGATCAACTTTTTTTCCTGGGTACTCTTTTCGCATACATATTTATGGACTAGAAACGCGAAACACAGGAAACCACCGGTTTATCAAGTAACATAGCAGTCAACGGCATTTTATTGGTAACGTTTAATGCTGGCAGCCTCAGCAGATGTAATACACATGTCAATTTACACACAGTTGCCATGGCGACACTCACGTGCAGTTCCTGCCAGGAGTTGCCCGGTAACGCGGGGGCGTTACGATGCGGACACGTTTACTGCCACGGTTGTTTCGGACGTTACGTACACGGCACCGCAGACGAGCTAAACAGAAGCCTGCGCTGCTGCGTCTGCGGCTCCATCACTCTGCTCACCTTCGAAAGCAAAAGGTACGCCTCAGAATAGTCACCCTAAGCCAGAAAGAAAATGATCTCGCTTTTTCAACCCAATTTAAAAAAGTAATTCCAGCCGGCGATCTTTTGTTTTTCAGAAATTTTCTCATAAAATTAGACCTGGCGGGGATCAACTTTTTTTCTGTCTTTACAAACTTCGATGACCCGTCATCGGGGGATGGGGAACAAATCCTCGCCTTAGAAATGCTTTTAGACGTCACAGTGTGCAGTTGTTAATGATAACTCTCAAACCTTCGTTTCTCTTCCTATCTCGCTCCTCCCCCCTCCGCCCTTCCCGAGACTCCCCCCCACCCCCATATCCCTGCGCCTGTGCCGTACCAACCTATCTTGAACCTTCAGGAAATTAACAGTTTATTAAAACATCCAACACCTCCTACGTAATGTGTTCTGCTTAGTCTTGAAGTTTTTTTTTTACCAATGGTTCAATTCACTTTCGAAAACACTTCATATGATATAAAATAGATGGACCAAAAATGGAAGATAAAAAGTGTGAATTTATAGGGAGAGTCTGCTGATGCGCTTTGGGCGGGATGAACACCCCAAACTAGAACACGTGACGGGCCTGGCTACTCGCACCAACGGCGATTACGTCATGGTCGACCCGTCACAAAAGCGAGTGTTTGTGTTCAACCAATTCGGGCAGCATCAGACTGATTTTGCTTACATCTACAAGTGAGTATTCTTTTCTATTAATTGCTTCATTTCTTTGTAACGACCCTCCCTACTCAGTCATTTATATCAAAATTTATAATATGTGCCAACGAAACACTATATTTCATTTTTGATAATATGCAGAACTTCTAATATATTATATATTATATTATATATATATTTGTGTGGTTGGTACAGAGCTAATAATGTGCATGCTTAATAACTAGAAAGTGAATGATGGGTAACAGTTTTACATTACATGAATATACTGTAGTAATAACAGATCAAGATGCCAAACAAATATACCTGATTTTTTCTAAAATGTCGGTTTCACACATGCTGCTTTCCAGGTATGACGTCATGTATGGAATAGCCGTGGACAAAAAGGACCGTATTGTTTTTCCGACAATTTCATCTGACGCAACGAATCCATTCAACACAGAAAAGTACGTGGCATTAAGTTACTACAACCTCAACGGATTCCAAAGAGGGTACACATACCTGGCCAAGAATTCAGATATAAAAAGCCTCGGCTTGAATTCCAAGAACGAGATTTTAGCTGCTGATTCGGCAAACGGCAAAATCTGGGTAGTCAATGAAATGCAGCGAATAAGCCGTTGGTTCGCCGTGGAGCAGGAACGAGGGGAGTTACAGACCCCGCGACCGTGGGGAGTAGCCCTGGATACGGAGGACAACTATTACGTCACAGATTATGCTAACGATTGCGTCAAGTGCTACGGGAGTGACGGAAATCTCCGATTCCACTTCGGCAATCGCGGTGAGCAGCCCGGTCAGTTCAAGAAACCCACGGGCATCACAGTGGACGATCAGAACCGAATCGTCGTCGCGGACACAGAAAATCACCGTGTCCAGATTTTCAACGATGAAGGAATTTTTGAACGATACATAGTTCGTTTTAATAAAGGCGACGACGTGTATTTAGCACCCGTTGATGTGCATTATGTGGGAAATAATCAAGTTGCTGTTTTGCTTCGAGGAATTAAAGACGCATGTCGTACAGAAGTGCGAGTGTACCCGTGCGATGGCACCCCTGACGTGTTATCGTGCTGAAGTACACGTGTACCCGTGCGATGGCACCCCTGACGTGTTATCGTGCTGAAGTACACGTGTACCCGTGCGATGGCACCCCTGACGTGTTATCGTGCTGAAGTATACGTGTACCCGTGCGACGGCACCCCTGACGTGTTATCGTGCTGAAGTACACCTGTAACCGTGCGATGGCACTCCTGACGTGTTATCGTGCTGAAGTGCACGTGTACCCGTGCGATGGCACCCCTGACGTGTTATCTTGCTGAAGTACATGTGTACCCGTGCGATGGCACCCCTGACGTAATCTCGTGCCGAAGTGCACGTGTACCCGTGTGATGGCACCCCTGACGTGTTATCGTGCTGAAGTGCACGTGTACCCGTGTGATGGCACCCCTGACGTGTTATCGTGCTGGGGTGCACGTGTTCCCGTGTGATGGCACCCCTGACGTGTTATCGTGCTGAAGTACATGTGTACCCGTGCGATTGCACCCCTGACGTAATCTCGTGCCGAAGTGCACGTGTACCCGTGTGATGGCACCCCTGACGTGTTATCGTGCTGAAGTGCACGTGTACCCGTGTGATGGCACCCCTGACGTGTTATCGTGCTGGGGTGCACGTGTTCCCGTGTGATGGCACCCCTGACGTGTTATCGTGCTGGGGTGCACGTGTGCCCGTGTGATGGCACCCCTGACGTGTTATCGTGCAGAAGTAAAAGTGGTGTTGCCACGCTAAAGTACACGTGTACCCGTGTGATGATATCCCTGGCATATTGCCGCGCTAAAGTACATGTTTACCCGTGTGACGGCATAAAAAACATGTTGTCGCGCTAAAGTACATGCATACTCGTGTGGTAGTAGCCCTGACCTTTTGCGCTAGAGTACGCGTGTACCCGTGCGCCACACCCCTGACGTGTTGTCACGCTGAACTACACATATACGCATGTCACCAC
The DNA here is from genome assembly GCA_949752745.1 of Protula sp. h YS-2021. Classification (NCBI taxonomy): domain Eukaryota; kingdom Metazoa; phylum Annelida; class Polychaeta; order Sabellida; family Serpulidae; genus Protula; species Protula sp. h YS-2021. The sequence goes on from OX457030.1 coordinate 29,214,719, forward strand.
GACCCTGTTCTGTCGCGATATGGGAATTAGTTATGTCAAATTTATTATGAGTATATTTAAACTAGAGCAGTGTGCATAGCTCACATATTCCCCACAGGCCCCCATCATTTAAACACGGCCATCAATAGTCAATCAAGAGCCGAAATTTTCCAAGTCCAGCTGGTCCATTTACAATACTGATCTGTGTTTGTTCCCAATGTAGCTACATACCAAGTTTCATTAAAATCCTTGCAGGAATTTTTAAGTTATCGTGTTAACAAGCTCTTGATGACAGACCGACCGACAGACCGACACGCGGTCGATCGCATATATTCCCTGTGGGGAATAAATTATTTTAATGGACAATACTACGAAAGTATTGATTATTTTTTTTTGTATCGTAATAATCAATTAATACTGCTCACTGTTGTTCAACAGCCAACCTCTTCGGCGGTTCGATCTGTTGTGTATTACACCTTTTTACTAAGCAGACCCACTGGGAGTTTCGCGAAAATAGTACTCATAAAAAGAGGAACTACTTTTTTTTTCAAAATATTCATCCACTCTGTGTTTATACATAACAGAAAGTTCTCATCAGAGGTCAGCTGTTTTATAACAACAACCATCAACTGGACTATTCAGAGCCGTATGGTTGTGAACTAGTGCGTATAGGGCGGAGGTTTTGGATAAAACTGTCAATCTAATAATCCACGAGATAAGTATTCTAATGTACTGCAGGCCAAGGGTATTAGAACTCTGTCATTGTGTAATTCATACTGTTTGAGATAAAATAATAACCTAACATATAACTAGAGCAGCCAGTGCACACAAACTTCAGTGCACCTTTATCTAACATTTAATTCTACTAGTAATTCTGTTTTATTTAAGTTACATATTATTTAAGTTTTTCATACTTGAGGCAGGAAACTTTTGTAACGAGAAATATTGTGTCTTGTTGATTTCAGTTATAATCAGCCATGTTTTGATATTTTGCTTTCTGCTCTATGTTTATATGTGTATGTGCGCGATTACACCCGAGAAATAAATAAACTAAAGCCTTGGAAATTTAATTGTGGTTATTTATCAACATTTAATGCGTCCAATAACAAAAGTAAAATACATTTGAACACAGACATTATCCATTTGAACACATACAAAAGAGCAGGTTGATGCTTTTCTCCGGGTTTCAGCCAAAACTGAAACTGTAAATTCGCTGCCATTTACCATACACCCGTCAATGTACGGTTTCTCCAGTCTTCTGAAAAACAAAGCCGCCACCTGTCCGACCTTATAATACAGATGTACCTTCATATTTTCCTGGCGATTTAAATGTTCTTATGTTTTTTTCTTCGTAATGTTCTTTTAGTCGTCTTCGTCCGTATCTTCTGCTAAAACTGTGGGTTTATTCGCTGGAGGGCGCTGCGACACTTGTGTCGATCCTTGCGATAGGCCGAAAAACAGCGATTTGAACTGAAAATTAAATTTAAATTTTTCGGAGACCGTCCATTATATATTAAAACATACATAATTACTTGTCATAATATTAAAACGTACACAATTTAAATGTTGAAATATTTTTGTACTATATTTTTATTTAACGAAACTATGCCAAAACTTCAATACTGGCTTCGGATAAACTTCAATGTAATGTTGCAAAGCTCTTGTGTAGCTGTTCAAACAACACCGAAGCCATTGACAGCGGTCTCACAACTTTGACTTATTATACAATTAACGCTTCAATTTTTAAAGAAAAATCAAAGCCCAGTAGCGTTCTGCTCAAGGACGGAGGGGAAGGTGGGGGGGGGGGGGGGGGGCAACTTCAAAACCTTGCCCAAGTAGCGTGTTCACCAGTCAAACGCATTTATGAAAACACGAATTTTTAAATTCTATTTAGGGAGGAGGGGGGGGGGAGGGGTGGAGTTGAAACGCCAGAACCCCCGCCTTGGATCCACCACTGAAGCCCCTCACCTTTTTCGCTGGTGGCGTCCCTGGGACAACGTCTTCCTCCTCGCTTGCAGTCTCGTCACTGCTCTCCCCCAATAATACTGAACGACGCGTCTGCAAAAGAATAAATCTCAGCTTGAACAAAAATCCTTCCCAAACCTTTAATACTCAATACTATAGCTAAAGGGCAAAAGAATCCCCCCCTCCTCCGCCCCCCACACACACCCCTCCTTCTTACAGGCTTCCTAATAATGATCAATTGTCAACGCCATATGTAAATGAAATGGCGCAGCTACTTTCAAGGCTTGAATTTCTTCAAATCTCACACTGTAACTTCAGTGGCAAATATATGGCCCTGTGAACATTCTCATCACCTTCAATTGTGACGTACATTTATTTATTTATTTATTTTAGTTTAGTTTTTTTCCTCAGATAATCAACTACATATTAAAACATAGATTGAAAGGTAAACGGAACGAAAGAGAAATCGCGGGAATCTTTTGACATGGGGATAATTTGGCGGCCATATGACAAGTAATTGTGTCTCATTATCGGTTGTTAGCATAGTCGTATTATATTTTAGTTTATACTATAGACCTGTAAAACGCTTAGGTACTGTAGGCGCTATAAAGATGACTATACAATAAATACAATGTAATCTGAGTTGTCACAGGAATTGATGTAGATGAAAGCAGCCTGGATGAGGAGTCGCACTCATACCTGTTCTGAAGCCTGAACTGGAATATCCGGACTTATTCCATCTCCACTGCCTTGTTCTCCTGTTTGATTTGTATTTATAGCGCTACTCTGATTGGCTGATCTGAATGCTGCAGTACGTTGATTGGTTACAGTTCTGACAGTACTTTGTTGGTCATTTGAAGAACGATATGACTCATCTGTAGTCAGGGCGGCCATATTTCGAGAATGTGAGACTTGGGGAACCATTGATGATGGGCCTTCCACGGGACCAGCTGTGGTGCTGTTATCCCCAGTCTCCGCCCACTCTCCCTGGTGCCGGCTGCCATGAGATTGTTTTCTCCTGCCACAGATAGGAGCAAGTAATCAGTACAAAGCTTCCCATTCATATTACGACAGTAGGCAAAAATCTTCACTAGCGAGACGTGGTCTTTTTTTATGAAGCAAAGAAATTGAATAAAATCAGTGTTCTGCTGATCCGGGTTGTTCACTAACTAGAAGTGTTCGTCAACAGCCAAGCGGGACTAAAACAGCGAACCAACTGCGGTTACAACCCCGGGACAAGTAAGGAGTTCCAGTTGCTGACGGTCGCCCCCCCCCCTCCCCCCACTCCTCACCCTCCGGGTCACCCTATTTCTTAAAATTAAGTCACAATTTTTCTTTTACAAGTATTTCTGCTAATCTCTCCCCATCCCCCCCCCCACCCACCGGCGGGGGAGGAGGTAAAATTCCTGTGACTGTCACTATGTTCACAGTAAATCAGCCCACTTAGTTCTGCCGCAGGCTCTGTCACACAGAACACCATGGGTATTACTTTATGGAATATAACTGTAAAATAAACCTTTCTCTTTGTGGATGGACTGGGTGTGGGTGTGAAGACTCCCAGTCGCCATCCCCACCGTGTGCGGCCCCATCCCGGCCGTGTGTGGCGCCGTTCAGCTGTGCTGCGGGTCTTTGTGAGGCATGTGCTGGTCGTCTTGTGTTGGTTGATCTTTACCAAAAAAAAATCGAATCAATCAATAATAAATCAATTATAAATAATTTAATAAATAATAATTATTTTAGCCTGGTTTTTAATAATATAAAAAAAATTCAAAAAATCAAATCTCTTGTCACGTATTCAGTTCACATTTCAAATCAATCAATAATAAATCAATAAACCAATAATATATCAACTTAAATAATATCTCTTTTTTACTATAACCAATGCGAATATTACATAAAAATCAAATCTCTTGTCAAGATACATTACACATGTCGTTCAGATGGACGAACCGGCTCTTTTTTTTTTCCAAAGCCAGCTAAGATGTTTGGAGCTTTTACCAAGGATAATTCTCGGGCCTGAGCGTGATTGTAGAGTTTATATGTATTATATGTAAATATAATATGTATTTCATTTGCTGCCATTACCCAGTTTACATTTTGCCAAACGAAAAAAAAAAACGGGTTCATTTCAAGCAAGTTTTTGTGGAGATACTTGAGGCTTTACCGAGTCTGATTCTGGGGCCGGGCGTGATTCCTCACGGTACTTTGTGTACTCTGTTGTGTACTTTGTTGTGTACTCGGCAGCGATTTAGATGGATCTGCAAGCGTCGCTAGTACAAAGTTACCCTCAAACGTAGCGTCACTGTCAATGCTGAAAACTATAGGCCTGTAAGGAGAACATAAGCACAAACTCTTGTGACTATCATCTACCAGATATAACCAAGTGACTTGCAAAAACATTTCCATTTATCTTTGCAAACCATGGGAAACTAAAAACTTGAGTTAGGAATAAAACGAGTGAAAAAAGCAGAATAATATCTGCGAATGTGCTGAAATATATCGAACTATTGTCTCTTGTTCAAATATAACTGGATTCAATTTTTTATGTTAAATTATGGCTGAGGAGAAAAAAAAAGATTATACCTTCCAGAGGTCTCAAAATGTAACGACACAGGTAAGTTTGCCCCTTCAGAGAACGCCAAAATCGCCTGAAAGCACAATATAAATTTCACATCGAAAACAAGAACGTTTTAACTAAGACTAAACAAAATATTTTGTTTTATGTTTTTCAGGTTTCGGCTGTAAGATAAAAGCAATATCGATTATATATAGTTCTCAAACAAAATTTACGATTTTCCAAGTTAGTAGTGCTTAAATCCCAACAAAAATTTACCCAAAAGTCATAAGAAAGTGCGTACAGCAGCAGATTTGTTTGCGTTACGTCTTTACATTTATTTTATTATTTATTTTTCCGATATGTAAATGCAAAGCCTTGCAGCTACCATATCATTTTACTTATTTTTTAACGCATTTTCTTATGTTTTTTTTTCTCAAAGCTTTCTCAACACCAATGTCAGCGCCCACCCTCAGCTCCTTCAGGCAGAACGTCACATCAGCATCCACGCCAACTTGGTAGCTTTCAAATTCTTCTGGATCCATTCCCAGCTCCGTTCTTATCACCTTATTCGGATCTAAACATTAATACCTCAATAGTTCATTTGAGAAAACATTTGAGACAAGGAAAACCACTATAATAACTATAACGTAGAAAAACAACCCCTTTTACTTTTCCAGCTCTTTTTTAAACAGAACTTTTTACTGGACGTAATTCACACCTCAGTGGTGATTCGTGAGCGATAATACAAGAACCTGGTTCGTCATCCACGTAGTTTTTCAGCACAAGTTTTTCGGGATTCACACAGAGAGTAACCTCTTCCTGAGTTGTTTGAAAATTCACCACGGCATCGCAAAGCAACCTGCAAGTTTCGACATTGTTATCTCAGACTGACTTATTTCGAATATATGAAGTATTATTGAATAGTAGGTCAATAATATCTTCCTATTGACTGAAAATAAAGCAATATATCGTTTGCAACCTATCAGTTTAAGTTTTGACAGATTCATTTTAACATTTCCCATCACAATGAGAGTCCAACACGAACCTCATTATTTCGGTGCGAGTGCACGGGCACCGCAACAGGCCGAAAACGAATACTTCAGGCCGGGAAGAAAAATACTTTTGTGTCTCATCCCAATTTTTAACAAATTGGTCTGGCCGATGATCCCTTTTTTTTCTTCTCATTCTTTACCAATTTAATTTTTTTTATTTGCGACTTCAATGACCCGGCACGGGGGGGGGGGGGGAATTAGGTCATTTTTTCCCTCACCCCACCAAGCATTTCACCCTGTTTCAGCGCGTCCCTTGATCATCCATTTTACATCGCCTCGGCTGTTTTTCTTAAACAACATTATCCTTACATTTAAGAACATAGTCAGGTTGCCACAACTGACATAATGGCAAGTTATTTTCCATCTCAATTTTAACACCTTCCGAACATTTTATCTTTAATATGTATACACTTACACTGAAATAAATATAAATGAGTGGAAATATTGAGCACGACAAAAAAATGGTGAGGAACGCCTAATTTTTTTTACAACTCTAGCCTGATATCATATACATGTACCTGGACTGGGCTGTGAGCTTATTTGGCGTCATGTCCTTGGAAAACACCGCCTGTAGCGTCTCGCACTCAATGAAGGCCAAGTTGTGTGTCTTCACTATGCCTGACAAAATAAGCATCATTATTCAATCACTAAGCCACCCGCCAATAATAGTTTCACCAAAGAAAAAAATCAATCAATCAAAACTATATGTGTCGCTGGCCATAACGCACTCTACAGTATCTGCAAGTAAAATTATATCATTGACATTTTTCCCAGCCACTCAGCAATATTAAAAACAAACATTTCATTGTACACAAAAAACATCTCACCATGTCTGCAGTGGAGTTGGAAAACCAGTCTAGCTTCGTCCATATTGAGGGAGATTTTACAGCGCTCCACAGTTTTTTCCAGCGTTGCCAATGATTTAAACACCGTCATACACGACTACAAAAAAATGTGTCGATAAATTAATCCACTGATCAATTCAGCACTTATCACTCAAGCCTTATCGTAACTGATCAATATTTATCGTAAATGTACTGCTTTTTCTGTATTACCCCTACAGTGTAATGTTGAGACAGGGGAAATAAGGTACATAAGAACTGCGATGGTCACGGGCATCTTGAGATCAGCTATGAGATTTCAAACTTGTAAAATTATTTTTAAGAACAAGTTCGACGTTTTTAATTGGAAGATACAACAGATTAATTCTGCGTTGATTAGACAGCACTGACAACAAACCTTGACCCCAACTTTACATTTGATGGCCTCCTCATCTTGGTCTGATGGCTTCCCGTGGCCAGCCAGCCGTGAGCCGTCATCGTAGTGGATGAAGAAAGGTGGTGCAAATATGAAGCAAGCGTACGCCGACCGCGACGCGTTAACTGTCCGCAAGGCAAGCTAAACATGAAATACAACACAACAAAAAAATAGTATGATGTACAATAATTTACCAAGAATTAAAATTTCGTCTTAACGTGGAGAAAAGTCGTCGCAGGACTCCGCAATGCATCGCGGATCTTGACCTGGCGGTTATCTGTGAAGTAACTGAACAAGCACAGGAGCTGCTTCTAAGAGAAGAAAAAGCGACTGCATGTGTAGAACTGCTAGCAAATCTATATAAGACAACAGTGACGGCCTTCAGCCAAGCAACTCAGCCAGAAATAAAAAAAAAAGAAAAAAGAAAAGCGGATCAATTACTTCAGCTGGTAGATGAGTTGACATATTGAGATTTGCTAGTAATAAGTGTTATAGCAGACAGAAAAAAAGAGAATAGCCCTTTCGTTGGCAGCATACAACAGCCTACAAAAGATATGGAAATCAAGAATGTCAACGAAAATTCAACGCCAGTGTGTTTCGTTCGACTACGGAATCGATATTGTTATATGGCAGCGAAGCCTGGACGCCGACCAAACAGCTGGTCAGGCAATTAGATGGCTTTTACGCAAGGCTCCTCCGAACTGCCTTCAGTATTAGTTCCGAAAGCCATACCAGAAACGAGGACCTATACGGAGATATGACATTAATCGCCTCCAAAATAAGGCAAAGGCATCCAGAGCTAGCGGGTTATTCCTACAGACACCCCGAAGTGATAGCGTCCAACGTGGTCTTCTGGCCTCCAAGTCACGTAAAACGCAACGGGCTAAGACTAGCCTTCACGTATATACAGCAACTGATGGAAGACACTGCCTCGAAGTGAGGGATATAGCGACATCAGTGATGGAGAGCAGTCAGTGGAGAAGCAGGTCGAGGTTTTATACTCAGCCATAGGTGTAAAATGTATAATACGAAAAAAATAACAATTTAGCTACAATTCAAAATTATAGAATTTTATAATACAGTTGGTTAAAAAAAATTGTAATTTAATGATCTCCTTTAATAGCTTGGGCATAATTATTACAAATTCACTGAATTTCCTTTAACTGAAATATTCTCAATGTCTCCATATTTGTGTTTATAATATTGTTGACTGGGGACAAGAAAATAGTGATACTGAAAATTTGTCAAAATATGTGAAATTCTATATAGTTTTTTTCATAAGAAAAAGATACTTACTCCTTCTGGAAGCGGCTCAAAATATACTTCATCTCCTATTTTTGACAGTGAATGGATTGCTTTTCCAAAAACTAGGAAATAAAAAACACAATGTGTTATTTCAGTCAGATATACTAAAGGCCCTCGAGCGCTCAATTCGGGTTCCGGTAACAAAAACATCTATTAACAGGCCTATATTTGACAAGACCATAAATACAGAAGTCCAGTACCAGGCCCCTAATTAACGCACGAGGGGCCCCTCTACGAGGGAAAGGCTATGAAAATGTCACAGCGATATGGAAATGAGACAAATCTTTATAATTTCGTCAAAACCTACAATATTCCAAACTTTTTTTATTAAAATGCTATAATTGTCCTTTAAAATCAATCATACAAGTTTCATCTTTAAAGAAGGTTAAACTGTAAAATTTTCGTCTAGAAAACCGTCTCACTGCCATATTGCTGGGCATCATATATCGCATATATAGTGTATCGAACTGTTCCACGCACTTTCATTAAAGTTTGCTGCAGGTACGGGGCTTTTATATATGAGCCTGGCTGTAACTGATGTTTTACAGCCTCCCAGGCCTCCCAGAGAGCCGCCACCAAAAAAAGAGGTTATTTTAAGAGGTCCTTTGTCCAAAAAAGAGGTTTGTAGAGGTTTTCAATCAGGCAAAAAAGAGCTTTTAGAGGTTCTGTGTATCACTTTTCCAGGAGGTCTTGGGCATCCCATGTGTGAAGCAATACTTCATGCGCTTTCATTTAAGTTATAAATAAATAATTACTTGAACAAATCTCACTTTAAAATGGTTTATAGTATTTTTTCAATCACGTGAACTCTGGAACTCTGATATCTTAATCATTTTGACTGTGACTTACCCAGGTGGTTTCGTTTAATTAAGAAAGGATACCCGTACTGCAATTATACTGTTCTTTTCATTTTCTAGTAAAGTTTCATTTGATCAGTTTCAGTTTCTAACATGTTCAAAAAAAGAGGTTTTCAGAGGTTTTAGAGGCTGCGCCGGGAGGCCTGACCTCCAGATAAACGTTATTCATGATAGCAAGAATGGTAAATTTGCGAAGTCCGGGCTTGTCCTAAAATTTAACAGAAAAGTATCCTGAAATCTAAAATCAGACTGAAGTCTCACCAAACATCTAGACTGTTGAATTTCATTTCACAACCATCTGTTTGTAGACAGCGTCATAATGGAGATCTTATATTGGCCAACGCAGGCACTGTGTGCATGGTACACAGCTCAAGTGGCATAGCGAAGCAGTTGCCTATACATGCATCTAATCGCGCTTTGGGTGTTTCGAATTAAATGAGCAAGAATTTTTGCATTTCGACTGCAAGAGAACCGGTTAAAAAGGAAAGAACTGATAGTAGAAATATCGCAAAACAGCTCATACACGGAACAGAAAAGAAATTGAAACTCATACTATAAGCCACATCACACTTTGGGGGCGTTCCCAAGAAAAATGCGCAAAAATTCTGAGTTTCGAATAAAAATAACCGGGTAAAAATGAAAGAAATTATAGAGAGATGTTGCCTGAATGTCAAATTTCTCTTGCACTACAGAGCAATCGGGTTTTTAACAACCCGAATGCTATTTTAAAAAATTATTAAAAGTTTTAACAAATAGTTTTAAGTCTCAATTACTTACAAGTATATGTTCCGAGTATGAGCTGTTTTTGCTATATCTCTGCTATACTTTTCTATCATTTCTTTCATTTTTACCCGGTTCCCTCGCAGTCGAAATTCAAAATTCTTGCGAATTTTATTCGAAACAGTATGATCTGGCTTATTTGTTAAAACTTTCAACAATTTTTTAAAACAGCACACAATTTGTTAAAAACAGGGTTGCTCTTTGGTGCAGAAAAATATTGTCTTTGGGCAAAATTTCTCTATCATTTCTTTCATTTTAACCCGGTTAGTTTGTTACCAAAACGAAGAAATTTTGTGCATTTTATTCGGAACGACCAAAGTGGGATATGGCTTATTTTTCGATCAGACGATACATGGAACTACCTATTATCGCCCAAAAACGTTTAACTTTCTAGTAAGAATACATAAAACAGTATATGATACTTTTTAAATGCGATCCTGGTATTGTGCATTTCATATTTCGACTCCCACTTAAGTACACTTAAACCGAAGCTGTTATACATAGCATTATCATTTCACTGGCGCAAAATGTTTACAAACAGAAAAATCGAAACCAGCACCATTCGCTATAAATGCAGTCATTATGTGTAGAAAACCGACGCGTAGAAAACCGATGCCACTGGATAGACCAAGTACAATATGAACAACTTACTATTATGTCATATTTATGTTTTCCCCAGACGAGAAAAAATATTATAGTTATTCAATTCAATGGTTTATTTCTGAAGAGAATTACAAAAACAAAGTTTGCACAATTATATCATGCTATGATAAAAGAAAAAAAAAAAAAGATTTAGATTCCGAAAGTGACAAAGCATAAGCTGAGCTTATTTACTGCTATTGACATGGGTTTCGGAAAGTAAAATACATATTTATTCGATTTCAAAACTATATCTTCTGTGTAACTGAGTGAATTGTCAGAGCAGACATTGGTGGTTTGGATATTTGTTGTTGCATTTCTGTCTAGTCATTTATAAAAATAAAAAAAACTGGCATAATTTGGTTGCTACCCAGTCGCATACGATTTATGGTATCATTAAGCTAATCGTTACGAGCTAGAAAGTGATGTTGTTCTCTATCATTATTATTATGTGTTCATATCTTCTCATCTTGTAAGAGATTTGAAGCCATCCATGGCACGCACGTTAACATATTTTGTCTCACACGTTGCCATGAGGAAGCAACATTATGCAATGGCCTTAAAATTTTAATTACATTAATATCGTCTCTTGTTATTATGTACATGTTCTAAATATGGTAAGATTTGTTTAACTGTACTATCTCAGGTTATAGCTTTGATCAAAAATTATGTTTGATATAATTTTTTTAATTAAAAATGGAAGACTTTAATGCTTTGCGAGTTTTATAAACGTCCACTCCTGACCAGAATTGGGATAAGATTATTTATATATTATTATTATGCAGACGGCAGATAAATATTTCTTTAAAATTTGAAAGATAAAATAAAACAGTGGATAGACCTATTAGCGCAAGCGGTGAAGAGAAATTCCGATTCAACGAAAACAATGAGGCCATTTATACAATCGGAGCACTGAGGAGTTTCCGTAATATACTTCCTACTTTTTTCTTTAATTAACATTTTCAACGGATTTTAAGAATTAAAATGGTAAGCGAACTTCTCAATGTATAGATCGCAATCATAATTATGTTTCTGGTATCTGTCTGGCGCAAATGTTGGGTTCATATGTCTAGTGCTCAGAGCAATGGATACGTTACTTGCACTGGCCCACACTACTTGTAGCTTACTGTCTTCCAATGGCTTTTCTGTTTCTAACAAGATAGAAAGGGTCCGCCGGGACTGCTTGCTCCCAGACCCAATGAGTGCGATGGGAGTAGAGAACGGTTGGTTACAGTGGATTCAAATTGGCGGAGGAAATAAAAAATCATTTGATTGTGGATTCTAAAATTTGTTAAATGTTAATCTACCGTGTCTTTTTACGTGAAATAATCAATATAATTACAAAAATAAACTATTTCAAAAAGATAAAAATTTATGGATTTCGTGTTATATATGAAAATTATGAAAAACTACACAAAACTTACAATGAAAAAGCAAGGCTGAAAAAAGTGACTTGTCTCCAAGGAAATCTTCTCAAGCATTCTATTTTATGTTTGAAAATAATTTTCTTTTGTAAATTATCGCAAGGTGGGGTATATCGAAATGATTGCTAGTCTGCGGCTAGTTGACTTCTACTATTTTTTCACCAGTTATGATCTGCTGTAACCAATTCTGTCTCAATTCTCGTAGGTCTGGAACAGCTGGTACCTGGACAACCCAGTGCTTATCTTTGTAGATTGTTTTTAACTAAATACCTATTACTATGTCGTGTGTGATATTAAAAGTAAAACCTGTCTAATATTTAAAGCACCTCTCAGTTTGAAAGCTGATTTTGATGCATGTACCCCTGTGTCTGCAATCAAAGCTCTTAACGACGCTGAAATTAATTTTAAACTTCGAGGTAATTTGTATTTTCAGTTGGTTCTGGTGCTAGGTGACTTGCACATTCCACACAGAAGCAGCAGCCTCCCTGCTAAATTTAAAAAATTATTAGTACCTGGTAAAATACAACATATCCTGTGTACTGGAAATCTATGCACCAAGGAGTCGTTTGACTACCTTAAATCGCTGGCTAGTGATGTGCACGTTGTTAGGGGCGATTTTGATGAGGTAAGTCGGGTTGTCACTAGAGTTAATGCTTCTGGTTGTTCGCGGAAATTGCGAAATTCGCAAGTACACCAGAATACTTTCCGTCAAAAATATTTGCAAGCTTACATGAGTAGTAAATAAAATTCTAAACGTAACTTGCTTCTCATTAGTAGTGATAGACGTTTGTAACAAAACGAAGATAGTAATGGTGTATAAACAAGTAGGGTTTTTTAAAAGATTACATCGAGCTTTCGGACATCACTATTGTTTATTAATAGTACCAGTAAAATGGTTTCAATGATGGATTTCTGAATGCCATAACACAATTTTATCTAGAATTTAAGCTACCCAGAGCAGAAGGTGGTGACCGTGGGTCAATTCAGAATTGGTTTGTGTCACGGGCATCAAATGGTGCCGTGGGGTGACACAGAAAGCTTATCCATGCTTCAGAGGCAATTAGATGTTGACATACTCATTACAGGTATGAAAGCCGCAGCAACTATGTCTCTGTGCCTGCTATATCTTTTAAAACCAACGCGGTATTTTAATAAGAATACTGCGCATTACCTGTGTAATGGTAGTAATATACGACTTGTAAAATATGTCCTTTTAGCCGATATTCGATTCGTTTAAACAACGAAAAACTTAGAAGTACTTTCGGAAAAAATTAAAACCGCAACACAATAACGGTCTGAGTTAAACGTTTTGAGAAGAAAGTAAGCTTCTTCACCTTAAAATATATTTAAAAAAACGGTTTCAGGTCATACTCACAAATTTGAAGCTTTTGAACACGAACAAAAGTTTTACATCAACCCAGGGACTGCCACGGGAGCTTATAATCCTTTAGACAAGTAAGAAAAACGCCTAGTTTCTGCTTCATAAATTCTGTTTAATCTGTAGTTGAGGCAGAAATTGATGTGTCTTTTTTAGCATTTTCAAAAAATATTGTGTTTTCAAAAGGCTATTTTAACAATAGTCATAGAAAAAATCCATTTCATGTAATAGTTTTATAGTATACTATGCGGGCCTTAAATTCTCGTTGCACGTTTTAGCATAGAACACCTAGCTAACAGACATATTTATTTCTTTACAGCGATATCAATCCATCGTTTGTACTACTGGACATCCAGCAATCCACGGTGGTGGCCTATGTCTACCAGCTTATTGACGAGGAAGTAAAAGTGGAGAGAATCGAGTATAAGAAATCCTAGTCAGCCAGACAGAACGTACCCTATATATGTATATATATATAAATAGTAAACACTATATTCATAAATATTGTGCGTAAATGTGTGCAGCCAAAATGAACTTAGTTTAAAATGCACTTCTGAGTCTTCAGTACGTGATTCGACGTTGGGTTATTTAAAATGTCATCGGACTGACTCAGTTACTCGAAGTTGTGTAATAATAAGAGTTGTTATAGGATGTAAAATGAAATTAAAAAAATAAACTATTTTGACACAATGAGCGATTTGCTTTTGTACCAACAGTAATGTCATTCCATCAAATCAATTTTGAAAAAGTGCAATGCAGTTTCTCAAAATAACAATACTTGGCTTAGTAATCTAAGTTATGGGTACTCATGGACATTTTGCAAATAGGTCTATTTGAGCGCTGACCGCTTCCCCCCCCCCAAACTCTCACTTATGCCAATGTTTCTGTGGGGTCTCTTCGTCCCCAGCTCCCTTTGTCTTTTGATTTTTACCTCTTGACTTCCGAAGACTACGCTTTGGATAGCCCTGGCTTGAGTTTAGAATTCTCTTGTTATGATGTAGCATTATGTATGTTGTGCTGGGGGGGGGGGGGGGGTGGAGAAGGAGAAATTTATGGGAGAATTTTTGTTCACCAAATCTGGAGAAAATTTTCAATGCGTTTTACAGTGTTGTTATTAATTCTGATATAATACATTTTAATTAGTCAGTAAAAAAACTTGATTGTGGAATTATTGATAATTTTTGCGTTGAACTAAGTATTTTTGAGTACAGTTGTGCTTCATAAATTTCTGGAAATTGCGAGTGTTTTCGACATGAAAGGTAGGGGCAGAAATGGTGTAGTCAAGCTTACGATGTGAATTTCAAAATGTTTCATAAAGAAGGTTTCTAGTTTTTGTGTGTGTGACGTTAAGTCGCTGTATGCAGACAGTTACACCGATTTTTTTTACTACTTACATGTAATAATAGTTCAAAAGTTTTCTGAACCTGTTCATACTGGGTATTTGAAAAATAAATATTGTGAATCTTTTGTGGTTGTTTGCAATGAATTTAATGGAATTCAACACTTTTATAATAACACTTCAAACACACACTGTGATGTCATTTCAGACGAGCTGGCATTGGATATCTTTTCAAATCCACCTGCAAACTTTCTAAGCAAGGAACACCAATCAGAACTTCATATTCTTTATTAAAACTTATAAGTAAAGTTTTCAAAATGACAAACATCGCGTAAAATGCTGCAGATAAAAAACACAGTTAGAACGTCAAAAGTCCGTATAAAGTCGCCTAGAACACCAAGGGATAACTATTGTTTACAGTTTCCTTCACTTCAAAACACTGTATATGCTTTTGATTCGCTATTAAGACAAACGTTAAGGCAAACGCGGTAATCAACGCAGCTCAAAGTAAAAAAAATGGTTTTTATAATGAGGCACTTCACTTCAACAACTGGTATAAGCATTCGCAACGAGAATTTTGACATAACCACAAGTTTTTGTCAACAATGAAGCCATAAACTGCATCCCCACACATTGCCCACTGAACTAAGTCATTTCCCAAGCATATCGCTTTCCATATCCTTTTAAGTGGTTTCGCAGCAGCCAGTACAATGAGGTGCAGGATTTTCTAAGTACAGTGGAACCCGGATAATGCAAAGTCGACGGGACTTTGCAAAAGACGTGTCAATAAAATGCCAGTGTTTTAAGACTTTTGGTTCGTATTAACCGGTTATCGGACGATACGAACTTTTTTACACTGAAGTCTATAGCAGAAAATTGAAACCAGCGATTTTGGTCCTATTAACCGAGTTCGTATTAAATGGGGCCCACTGTACATTGCGGAATAAGCACCTACACTTCCATTTCGCTGGGGATATTGCCGTACATATCACTATTGTTTGAAGAGTTTCAGCTACCAAGAGAGAACCAATGATTGGATGTTACTGTTTGAAAATCAAAGTACACTTATAAAATTAAAGATAAAATATGCACCATTTGCGAACACTTTTTGGGATCACTTACACGCCACGAGGATTCAAATTATTTACACTTACAGCAAATACAAACCCACAACCACAGAAATACTGCACAAAATACCACACACGCGCAAACATTTGTTAATCCCTAAACATTTGTTTTGAATATTTACAGTGGATGTTGAGACAATAAAAATATGCTTAAAATGTTGCAGTTTAGTTTAACAGTGAAATATTTGTACAAATGATTTACGGAAAAAACACAAAAATTTTCAAACTTTAGAACCAACTTTCTATACTTCATATACTAGAGACTAACACTGATCCTTGCAATAATTTGTAGCACCTAAAATTACAATGAATTTAATTGTAAATTTGCCATGTTTAAAAAAAAAGCCATAACTGTCATAATGTAGACTGAACACATGTGTATACTTTGTACAAGATAGCACCAAGAAATCAGTTATTCTTGTAAGTTATAAGTACACAAGCACTTATAAGTACACAAGTACCCTCACACACTACTCCTATCACACTGTATACATCACCGTAGGCTATGTATACTTTCTAGCACCACAAAAAAAACACCAAAAATTAATGCTTAAACTTCAAAGAAAATGCACTTCATAATACTACGCAGTTGCACCGCAAAAAAAAAAAAAAAAAAAAAAAAAAAAAAACACTTAACAAGAGCTTTTTATGAATAATGGCTCTGGCAATAACGCCGAAAATTAAAGCCTTAACTTTAAAGTAAATGCAATTCATAATAATTCTCAGCTGCACCACAAAATAATAAAAAACATTACAAAAGCTGTTTATAAACAATGGCTTGATTCAAGAGACATATTTTTGACCGAAACGGACCAAAGAAGTACTTCCGTTTAATCGGCCAAAAAAGTACTCCCCTTTAATCGGGCAAAGAAGTACTCCCCTTTAATCGGGCAAAGAAGTACTCCCCTTTGATCGGCAAAAGAAGTACTCCCCTTTAATCGGCCAAAGAAGTACCCCCTTTGATCGGCCAAAGAAGTACCCCCTTTAATCGGGCAAAGAAGTACTCCCCTTTAATCGGGCAAAGAAGTACTCCCCTTTGATCGGCCAAAGAAATACTCCCCTTTAATCGGCCAAAGAAGTACCCCCTTTGATCGGCCAAAGAAGTACCCCCTTTAATCGGGCAAAAAAGAAGTACTCCCCTTTAATCGGGCAAAGAAGTACTCCCCTTTGATCGGCCAAAGAAGTACTCCCCTTTGATCGGCCAAAGAAGTACTCCCCTTTGATCGGCCAAAGAAGTACTCCCCTTCAATCTTTTCCCAGGTTAACTCGTGTCACCTGTTATTCGGTCTCCCAAATTGTTCAGATGTACAGTTGAACAGGAATATCCATAATACCCACGACACTTAGCACCATTTACACACACCTAGAAATGTCAAGAAACAAGTGACTACTATACCATACAACAGTAACCATTTCTTAGCCCAAAAACATGTGACGGACGGTTATACAGACCAAACCAAAGCGGATAATATCCTGGCATGAATTTCTCAAACAAATAAATAAATTGCAATAAGATAAATCAAGCAACACTCGGGGTACTAGGGAGCTAAAACTTTCACATGACACTTTTTTTATTTGGAACTACAACATGCGGCTTTTGGTACAACACAAACTAAAAAAAAAATCAAACGTACCGCAGAAAATGTCATTGTTTTCCAAAGACTGTGGCAAAATACTACATTGCTATGTTAAATAAGGGACATGCGCGTTGTGAGGTAACTGGGGCTCAAGCCGTAGGCAAGGCACGGGCATACAATGAACATTATAAATATCAACCTTCAACCTAGTACAAAAGTAATACGTCATTCTATGTCCAGTATGTTAGTTTTTCTCTCTCTCAAGAGGTCCGTGCGTGCCCGTTTTCTAAAGGCGAAAATTAACATTCTGCACATGTAGACGCATTAAGTTTATTCTCAGTGATATTTTTTGTCTTAAATTGTTTAGTTTACGACGAACTGTTTCACTCAGTCCGTATGCTTAATTGGGGCGACACTCTACGCTACAGGTGGCGGGTTTTCATTTTCCCTGTTATTGTTAGTACGTTTTACAAATTACTGTATTTATAAACCATTTATTCAATGTAAAAACTGTCAACGTGTTTCGTCAGTGACTGACCCAGTTTTTTACTTCCTTCTTCAAGGTGGAAGCAGAAGAACAACCGAAATGTTGAAAATAGGCTTAAAAGGGGGCGAGATGCAATGTATGTTCGGAAACACTGCACCCTTCATATTTTCTATCATTTCTTTTTTATGCACGGCCCGCTAGGCGTATAATAAAACGGTTTACATGTAGCATATTTTAGCGAGATCTTTTTAACTGCTACAATGCACTGAGCAAAGCTTCCTTAGTCTGTTAATGCAACAATGTGGTGGGAACCTGTATCAAAGGAGCCTTTTCCTGTACGTTCCACAATGCGGTAGGAACCAAAACCAAGGCAACGTGTTCCTGTGCGTTCCACAATGCGGTAGGAACCAAAACCAAGGGAGCCTTGTTCTTATGCGTTCAACAACGTGCTCAGTTTCATGGTTGCCTCGACATTGTGAGAGGTAGCAACAGCAATGCCATCCACATGAGCATTCACTCACAAGTGCCACCACATAAGCATTCACTTAGAAGTAGACCGTTCTTCTGTCAAACGACACCCACTTTTTTAGATTATGCCTCGCTTTCATGTGCCAGTTCATGGAATTCCTCTGCTTACACGTATAGTCACATAAATAGCACTTCAGAGGATTTTCATGGCTGTGTTCTACCTTCTTGTGGTATCGCAGGTGCTTGAATTCCTTGAATGACCGCGAACATTTCGGCGCGTCGCATTGGTATTGCGCTGCCTCGCCTGGGCATTCCTCTTTCGCGGGCTTAGCCTGTGCGCCGGCATGCGCGTGGTTAGCGCGGACGCGCATGTGTACTCTCTTCACGTGGTTGCCGAGGGCACCTCGCGTGTGCACGACCGAATCACAACCCCGGTATGGACACTTGAATTTCGGTGGTCCTCCCTCGCTATGTCGCAGCAGGTGATGGTTCAGACTAAATTTAGAGGAATAACCCCTTCCGCATATAAAGCAATGGAAAGCTTTCTTTTCTGTTACTTCTTTGCCATGGGTACTCATAACGTGGCTGAGTACCTCTTCCGGTTGAGTAGTCGAGTACTCGCAAGTATCGCAGCAAATACGTACCGCGCCTGGATGCAACTCGGTTTGGTGTCTCCACATCGCTTCGGCGTCGTCAAAAATCTGTGCACACACGTTACAAGGATACGAGATCACCTCGTCCGTTTTCTTTGCAATAACACTCCCAGAGCGTGACACTTTTCGAACTTTGTTGTTCAGTCTGAAGGTGAAAAACTGTCCGTCGACACCACCGGTATCGAGTTGGTTCACATCGACACTTGTTGTTTCGGCGCCTTCACTTTGGGCAAACGGGTTGGGCATTTGTATAATAGGCGGATCAGGAGATTCCGTAATTGTCTGGCTTTCCGGCATGTGCTTTAAGTCGCCAAGAAAGGGCTGCATTGTCTGGCTGTATTCGTAAACCCCCGGGGTGGTGGCGGTGGCGGGAATGTGCAGAAACGGCTGCACAATACCCACTGGCGTCTTGCTGACGTCATTCTTCACCTCTTCCTTTTTACTCACCGGTTTCTTCATTGACATATCTAAAGGCTCGTTGTCCTCGTAATTGTAAACAGAGGGCGCCAGGGTGTCGCCAGGTGTCAGGCTCAAAATAGCCTCACCGGAAGTCAGGGTGTTATCGCCCACGACACCGGAAGTCAGGGTGTTGTCGCTTACGGCAATTTCTTCCGGCTCGTTGCGCTCGATGTGTATCTCACTGCTCTGCAGGGTCATGGACGCCGGCTGCTCTAGTTTTGCCGATGTCGATAAGGTCTCTGTCGGTGTTGACGGCTCGCAGTCCATGGCCTTGGTGGGCGACTTCCGTGGCGAATCCCCAGATGATTCACTGAAAACAAATGGCAATTTTTAGAAATCCCGATTGGTCATAAGCCAGTTCAATCGATGCCTCGATCGGAAAAAGGAACCAATCGACAGTGATATCGGAATTGGATCCGGCGAAAAAACCACAAAAAGTGAGCCCTTACAGTGGAAAATGGCCACCCAAAATTCTGTGATCGCCAGGTTTGTTTACATTTTTTTTTTTTGGGGGGGGGGGGGTCTGCATAATAACTTCAGTTTTAAGCGGTTTATTTATTTCTATATAGAAGGACACGTTGCTGTCCTACCTGCATGTGTCGTCGCTGTTTTGATCCATGCGGAAGCTGCACACCATATTACCGTCGGCATCCACATAAATAGTGCGATTCTGTGCCGTCTTCGTTTTCTCCAGATTATGACGCGACTTCATGTGCCAGTTCATGGAGCTGCGATGCCTGGCCGCGTATCGACAGAGCGGGCACACCAAGGGCTTCTCCCCTGCAAGCCAAAATATTGATTCTGTATCAACTGCACACACCGAAAATAACTCGACTGTGTGTGTGTTTGTGGTTGCTTGTGACCATCACGCCACCTGTACCCACCGATGAATAGCCAACAAAATTGTTTGTATAACTTCTGATTTCACATTGAAATATCATCCTGAATGCAACCAATCAATCGAAACACCAACTTGAACGTCAACAAAGAATATCCACAACGGATAATGGATATCCTTTCACGTCAATCAAGCCATTGAAATATCGAACTGAGAGTTAATCAATCACCTGTATGGACGGTCATGTGCGCCTTAAGATGGCGCGTCTCCTTAAAGCTCTTGCCGCAGTGGGGATGCGAACACCCAAAAGGTCCCTCTTCTACGAGGCTATGCGCCTGGCTGCTGTAGCTTGTCAATGCCGTCGCTGCAAAGCTTTGCTTGTATCCAGCTTCTGACGACAAAGCCTTTAAATAAAAGGAAAAAACTGAGAAATACAGAAAAACTAATGTTGTGGTGTTTATGTGGCGAAGTGTCACCAAATTACTGCGATCACTAAACTGTTCACATCGAATATTTGAGTGCTTTTTTTTAACTTTAAATTCACCCAACTTTTTCCAAGCTCGTCTGATGACAGAAGCAAGAGGTCAAGTTTCTATCGAAGAATTGCCCTAAATATTTTCTCTCAAACAGGAAAGTGATTTCAGATATATCGCTCAATCGTAAATCTTAAATATCAAGCCTCATGCTTTTTTTTTCTTTTTTTTAAAATTTTTTGAACAAGGAGATGCAGAGATGGAAAATATTGAAATTTGTTTCACTTAAATTAGTAACGTACTTTTTGGTGAACCCTGTCAACATGTCTGGCAAGCTCTTCAGATTGTAGAAAAGTCGATTTGCAATTCTCAAAAGAGCAAATAAAGTAGAGTTTCGAATCGTGGTTTCTCGAGCTCGTTTCCATGGGTGCGGCAACTTGAATGGCAGACGGCTTAGGTACAGTAACTGCATTTGATTTGCTGGAAAATTGATTGGGTTTTGAATGCGTGTTATTGATGTCATTGATGTGTAAGGTCACTTGGTGATCCACGAGTTGCTCGATGGTATCACATGTGAATTTACACTCCTTTTTCGGGCACCGATAGCGCGGGTTGCTGTTGTGAATTAAGGCATGCTCCCACATTTCCTCGGCCGTGTCAAACAGTTGTTTACATATTTTACATGAGTGGAATTTCATGCAGAATTCATGTTGCTGGTTGTCGGGTTTCTTGGTGAGCTTAAAACGACTGAATATGCCTTGGCTGGCATTGCTGGCGTGATCCTGTGGTATATTGGCTAAAATATGCTGAGCACTGGTTGCCTGTGGTTGCTGTCCTGTCTGGTTATACCCCATCAGTTCCATGAATACCTTAGAGGCAGCACTCGCTATCATCGCATCCGTCTCCTGCACTCCTTTCGATGGTTCTGCCAAATTGTCCGACTCTCTCTGTTCCGAATTTCCACCACCGTTAATACCACCATCAACGGTCTTGGTGTTGCCATCATTCTGCTGAAACTGCTCCTTCAGTGGTGGCCTTTTCGGACCTTCACCTTCAGCGGTGTTGTCTACAATGTGGAGCGGGCTGAGCGGAGGGGACAAGCTGGAGTCGCGGGAAGGCTGCCCCGATACGGACGACGGACGGCTGGACTTTGTCTGCCAAAGCTTCTCTACTGTTTTCGTCAAACCTTTCGTGCTCTGTTCAAACAATAACACAGGGACGTGGCGTTTAGTTTGCTTTGTTTAAAAATATCCGCCTATGGCAAATTCGTACAAATTTAGAAACTCTGAAACACAGAATTTATGACCACATTTTCACAGATTCATTTAGAATGCAGGATCTTTACTCACTGTAAAAACCCGAAACATTTTTCAAATTTTTCCGGTTCTTGACAAACATTTGTTTTCACTGTGGTATTAATACGATCCGCCAGACCTAGCCCCTCCATTTCCTATATAAAACAATGACAGGACACAGTTCAAAGGGAACTCACTTTACTCTTGCCTGACTGCCGGATGACAGTATCGACACCAGCAGGATCTTCCTCCACAACGGGCTCGTTCACGTTTGATGTACTGTCGCTTGCATCTTCCTCAAACACATCTAGAGAAGAAATGTTTTTATACAGTCACTGATTCCAACCAAACTCACCTAATGTGTAATCTTCTTTGAAAAATTATCTTTTCTTCTTTATAAGTTTATCTCTTTTTTATGGGTTGTATTGTATTTTATAAGTAATTGTACATACAATTCATTGCTATAATTAGCACAATCATATTATATGTTTTCGAAGTCTTTTATTTTCTTTAAATTCACTGGTAAACATTTTCCGTTGGAACATAAATTCAAGGAAACTCCATGTTTTAAACAGTATTGATTTTACTAAACGCCATTACCATAGCACTACAACTATCCCTACAAATTCAGTGCCGTCTCTGGCGCCAGTAATTCTTACCATCGGTGTTAGTTGCGCCACTTCGTTCCACCATTTCGCCGATGAGCCGACCACTGAGGGAAACAAATTCACACAGGGGTATGCCTCCCCCGCCCGCCCCTTCACTCTGTTCCAGTTTTGTGGGGGCCTTCGAGGGACAGCTTTGCTTTCGTCTTTTCGTGCCTTTGATTGGTTCTCGTGAAATGCCACTGACGGATGAACTTTTGGTGATTCTGGAGGACTTGCCGTTCCTGCTTTTGTTTGTCGTCGCGCCAGTGGGAGCTAAAATGGGTTCAATATACGACGCCATGGGTCCGTTTTCGGTACATCGGGTCAGAAACACTGGAGCACTCTGCACGCAGCCTGGGGTCATTGTTAAGCCACTCTCCGTGCAGCGTGGCGTCATTAACGGTGCTGGCACTTCAACACGTGCCGCATTCCGGTTTACCTGGTGAAGCGTTTCATTGGAGGTCAAGGCCTGTACCAGCGCGGACGGTACGCCTGCACCCGCTCTCGTTGTGTCGAACAGACCGACAGGGCCGCGTGAAGGCTGTGCCGCAGATGTAGGCCCGGGCATACTCAAATGAACGACTGCATTATGTGCACCTGATGGGTCATAACCTTTGCCCTCGGCGGAGAAATAGGGGACGGCTTCCGGCTGGACATTGCATTGGGCATCTCGTGAAATGTCACATCTGCTTTGTTTATTTGCCTCGCTCACAGCAGCAGCGTCGTTTTGAGAATCTGAAGTTTTCTTAAAAATCTCACCAGGTTCTAAATCTTGCGCTGGACTGGCTGTACCTTTGGTATGGTTCTCAGGGTTTGCAGGTACACGGCCTTGGACGAGCTGCTGCTGCAGTTGTGACGCCGCCAGGATGGATGCGATATTGCCGATGTTTGCGACATCGCCACCTGCGCCCGCCATCGCCATCGACGTCAACGCCTGCGCCATAGCGAGGGGGTAATTCGGCAGCAATGACGTCAGCGGAGACTCCGTGCCCTGCCCTGCCATAGACTGCGGCGGTATTAGCAAGGGCAGTGACATCATCACATAGCCCGGTGCAGCTGCACTTTGGCCCGGCGTGTCACGTGATTCACTCGGCGCTGATGGCGTCTGTAGAGGACTACTTGATGTCAGAAATGGGTTCGGGAAGGGAAATACGGGTGACTGTATGGGAATCGTTGTGGCTTTACCGGCTTGAACCATTTGCGGACTGTAAATACTTGGCAGCGTGCCCTGGCTATGTGGCATTTGACTGGCAGCAGATACGTTCGTTTTCTCTGCTTGCTCGCCTACACTTGATGGCTTATTTTCCCTTGCGGGTTCTCCGCTTGTATATACCGAGGTAGTTTTAGCTAATGCCAAGGCTTGAGAGGCTAAAACCCCAGCCGGATAAAAACGGTCATACGTGTGTTTAAACCCATCTTGTCCTGTCGTTGTCAATGCGATGTCTTCCCTCGCGTCTGCAGGCGCCAATTCCTTCAGTTTAGGAGAGTTCTCATCAACCGATGGATTAGCAGCAACTCCAGATGTAGGTAACATCAGAGGGGGTAGATCCGGAGAACTTCCGGTTCTACCTCCAGAAGGAACACACCCCGGCTTCGCCCCCGATGTGGAGGCGGCTCTACTGGCCTGTGACGTCACAGGCGGGGGCGTGGCCACACCGGCGTCAATGTCTGAAACGGGTATTAAAGGGGGCATTGTGAGTATATTGCCCGCTTGCAAGTCGTCCGAGGAATTGCTCTGCGGCCGACGGCTGTACTCGCTACGATAGCCCAGTTTCAGCTTGTCGATGTAGTGAACTGTGTTGACATGCTCTCGTAAGGCCGCCTTTTTGGTAAACTGTATTCCACAAAATCCGCACGCCTGCACACACAAAAAGAAACAAAACTTCCCCTGAATATTACTGCGGAAAAAAACTTCTATCTGACATGTTACCTTCAACAACACGCACAGTTAGACCTCTCTGTAATCTGTCTAAAGAAATTACCGGCAACAGGTGTCAATATTAACCGGTTTTATATGCAGAATCACCTCTAGGTATCATCAGAATTAAATGTTGTTCTTTTCAAATTCGTCCGCTGTGTGTAATTGACATGACGCGAAAAAACCCCGCAATACCAAAGTGACAGGTTTTACTGTAGGCAACAGAAGGAAAAGTCGGCGGATATTGGTTGCTTTATTGGCGCATCTTTTTAGTAATAAACGTTTACAGCTTGCCTCCCAGTACAAGTAGCTACCCACCTGACAGAAAGCATATAATGTTATATTAACAAAGCCGGTATAAATACACACTCTGTTTATTGGCTACACAGCACGTTGTTTTGTTCCCCGTGTTTACAACAGTGTTTCTTCATACACTTGTAAAGAAATTTGCTCCTAAATTTACTCACATGAGTATTATGCTCGGCTTTGTGAGCTAGAAGCGCGGGCCTACTTTCAAACAGGATACCACACGTCTTGCACTTGAACATCGTGTTGTAGTTGACGGTTCGTCTGTCCGGGCGTTTACGTTTCGACGGCGTGAGACCCTTGTTGTCGAGCCGAAAATCGAAACGACAAGCATCGAAATCCCCCATGCTCGTTCTCGCGTGTGCCAAGATCTGGATAAGACAAAACAATTCACCGTAACAGCTCAATCTTATATTCAAAACCTTTAACTTTCTCCAACGGCAGTTGCCTTGGATTCTCAGATTTAAAAATTATGTATGACTGTTTTGTTTCTGTGTGTTTTTTATTCAATGGACTACCGAATATTCCTTACAAGTTGTTGTAGAAATTAATCATTTTTTTCACGTGTTAAAGTCGTCTAGAATGCGACCCGTTTCTCCTCTCACAACCAAACGACACGTAGTGTATTTTGCAGCTTTATATACTTGAAAGTTTTAGGCAAGCGTGTGAATGTATGCCCATTTTAAGAGATCTGTAAAACCTCAAGTGCATTCTTCCTTAAAAGCACATACGAGAACTTCAGGCTCCTGATACAGAGCCAAAATCTCGTTGCCATGGTAACCATTAATGGCAGTATTTGTGTTAACAACACGAGATTGACAGCTGCTTTATATCCACATTGCCGATTAGCATCGATTTCATGGCTTAATCTTCAAGCGTGTTTTTTTTTTTTTTTTGGTTGTTTGTTTTAAGGGTCTGGTTTACCACTGTCCGTACATAGCATAATGAAACAATGGAGACAAAACCTAGAAGTTCTTACATCCGAAACAATTTTCTCAACGATGAGCCAGAAATAGCCTCTCGAATCTCACCCTTCCCCACCACACTATGTTATGTCAAGAAAACTTTGTCAAGGTAGTCCAAATGACGTCAATTTTTAAATTTGTGTGCTCGAGCACATGCGGTTGACTTAAATCTGAAGTTCGTCTAAAATGAATTGATTTTGAGACGGCGTTTTGTTTTCTTTTTAAAGAAAACACACACGGGAGGAGAATACAAAGATAAACCTAGAGTATACTAGCTTGGCAAGAAATAACTTAGCGGAAACTGATCATAAGCCAGACACTCATAAATCAAGCTCCAGGTTATCCCATTAACTTTGCATCTGTGTATTAACTCTACCTAAAGAGTTTCCGTTGCTATAACAACGATACGCTTATGAAAATGCCTTCATGCCAGCCAAGCATGTGGAAAGGCAGTTGTTATGGAAACCAGATAGCTCCCGCTTTAACTTTTCACAGCGTGGGGGCGCTTGCTGACCTTTTCAAAAGGAGTTCTACTTACGTCATGATGTAACTTCCCGGGGGATGTAGCCACAACGTGTTGCCCGGGATCACGTGTTGTCCAGGGCCACAACAACGAGTTGCCCAGGGTCTCAACGTGTTTCCCTGGATCACGTGGACCCCAGGATTACAACGTACCCCCACCAAGATCACACAACGTGTTCCTCGGCGTCGCAACATGTTCCCAGGGGTCAAAACAACGTATTCCCAGGGGTCACAACGTGTTCCTCAGGATCACAACATGTCTTCCATGATCACAACAACGTGTTCCCCGGGGTCACAACGTGTTCCTCGGGGTCACGACGTGTCCTCAAGATCACAACGTGTTCCCCAGGATCACAACAACGTGTTCCTCAGGGTCACAACAACCTGTTCCCGAGGATCAGGCTTAACATAGTCCAGTGGACAAAAGGTCACAACCATCACCTTTCCGATTGAAAGTTTTAAATCAGTCAAAATGTTTCCATTTGGATTGTTCAATGGCGTAAAAAATTAAACACGTGCAGGAAAAGCTATTTTCTTTTAATTTAAGCCTTCATTCTGGCAGTATTGCCTATCCGTTCATATATAGTATGTTCAAAGTACAGTCTTGAACAAACGCTTGTCAAATCAGAGAATTCACAGTCAGAAAGCGAACTCAATTTTGCTGCAACCCTCTGTAGGATGAGGGATGCTCTTTTCATATCGCGGTTCATTCCTGGAAGAGAATAAATAAACTCTGGGATGACCAGTACTGAAAGGTCATCGGTCTTGTTCTTTTTTTTTTTTTTTTTTGTCATCGTCACTGGGTGTACAGGGGCGCCAAGAGAAAATGTTCAACATTTACAAGTAATTAAACTGCAACTTTTTTTACGATCACTCCAGCCTTCAAACATTTGTCAATTAGAGGCATATATTGTCCCTCCGTGGAAAAAGTTGCGAAACACGTACTTTTTTTCACAATTCCAGGAATTCCATTGGGCGCACCTTTTGAAATAAGTGGTTTGTCGCCGAGTCTCGTTATTTCTCCTTTATCTGAACACGTCACTATCGGACGGAAGCAGAAGATAATCGCCGTCCAAAAAAATGTGCTGAGACCATTCTGAACATTTGCTTAAAAAGCTTACTTGATTGTTGAAAAGCGGCTATTAAATCATGGTTAGGACATAAATTGATGATGTACAAATATAATGGTCGATATTTATTTGCTATATCGAAAGTGATTTAATTAAAACAATCAGAATAAACTTACCGCTAAGAACTTTCAAAGCCGTTCCACCTTTCCACAATCCATTCAAGGTTTCATCCGTACTCCTGCGTTAAATTCACGCTTCAAACTTCTTTTACAACTATTTAAATTCACCTTGTCATTGTTTATTTTTACTCTAATTAAAGACTCGTTGGCTACGGATCCGCAACTAAGTTTAAACTGACAGCAAATCACGCGGAGCGGGCGGCAAAATAGAACTCCTCAGTAAAAAGTACACACAACAAACACAAAGAGATAACAGCAGTGTTTCTCCTCTCCCTCGCATAACCCAATCTACTTCCCATAAAAGGAAAGCTGCTTTTCTTTGCGCGCGCGGTCTGGACGACTGCTGTGTGTATACGCTAATATCCGTAGATGAAGATCAGGTTACACCTTTACAGACTTGGCCTGCTTGCAGTGGTCTTTAATAAGAAGCTAGGCAGTTTCAGCTCAAATGTAAACATTGCTGAACGGCAGTAGAGCTGCGCCTGTTTTGTTAGTTTATCTCCTTATCTATTCGGGAGATTGCTGATGCGTCCGTGTTAATGAATGTGTCAGGGAAAGAGCAGGGTTTATTCAGGCGTGTAGCGTGAGCGGGACAACCGAAGGAGAGATCTGATTGGAGCATTTTGTGATAAGCTCTATAAGCTGATGACCGCAAGCACGGTGAAAAATCAATACTTGAATCGGCGACTCAAACCACTGAATTACAACAGAACTTACAAGATTTCGAAATAAACGGTCATTTTGATACTTATGCTCCTTAATGCTGAAAATTTAACTCAAGCCAACAGCCTTTTAATAAAAGACATGAAATTGCCACACATCAATAATGCCGAACGGTACGAATAGTATGCAGGGGTTCCTGGTACTTCTGCCACCCTGGGTCAATTTAAAAGCGTCATTCTTTTACTCGGGTTCGTTTTGGGATGTCTTTTGATTTAACCATACATTACATTTTCGCATGTGGCATTTTTGCAGGTTCGCTGGCCTACCACCATTTTCTTGTGGCAAGCTAATTTTAAAGATTAAAAGACAAAACAACTCAAAAATGATGTCGAAGCTTTCGGGATTCTTTGATTAGAAAACCAAAATTCGAAAAAGTTAAATGATCTTATTTATTACCCTAAATTCTAAGACAGCTGATCGACTGACCATAGATCTCTTCTCCCCCCCACCCCCCCCAAGCCCGAATAAATTGTTTGAAATAATGTAATCAGGGGCAGTGGGAATTCTGGATCGTCACCCCCTCTCAAAAAAGGAATAACGGCATAAAAACGAACTCCAGGACGGAAAAGCTACGTTCGGCAGCAAGCCGTGTTTACTCACGAGATAGCTAGAAGCAATCTCAAAAGTAGAGGGGCCAGCTAGCGTCAGCATAAAGGCTGAGCTCTGCTCCAGGTCCTTGCAACTTATATGTTTATATGTATCTAATCCCGGACAGAGGAAGTTTGGGGAGTACTATATATAAAGCATATCCGCACTGGATATGTAAATACACACATTTGAGAAGAATGAGGCCCATCGGCCAGCAAACAGAATACGAAGTGAAGGAAACCGAACATTGCTGCTTACACAGGAAACACGGTTTATCCTCTGATGTGCAGAGATGTAAGATACATTATAAACAACTTAATCATCCGTGCAATTCGTTCTCCCCTTTGTACTTTTATTTTGTGAAGTTTTAAGCTGAGTTTAAATGGTTCACGTTTTTTGTTTTGACCGCTCACACTTCGGGTTATTTTTTAACGTTCAGTTAATTGGAAGAAATGCATTTTTTTCTGATGTAATTAGTCTTTTTTCTCTGACTTAATCAGCTCAAAGGCCAAATGGTAGCCCCCGCGTTATACCACTCTCCTTACATTGAATAATTCGAGACCTCCCCCCCCCCCCCCAGCCTCCAAAAAAAACCTTACTCGAGCATATCGAGTAGTAACAAGGGCAACCGTTCTCTCGCAACGCCCATGCATCATGGCAAACATCTTCGGCCAAAATCTCGACCAGCGGTCCGGGGCTTTATTTTCTATTTTACACCCTCTTCCCGTCCCCCATGTAAAGCGATCCGTTACGCTTCCTTTGTAAAACGTCAAGCCACCAGAGTACTAAACAAAAAAACATGTACAGTGTGCATAAAATCCGACGCAGAAAGTGTAACCCCCTACCTGAGAAGAATTTAAAACTTCCGATCTCTCGCAATTAAAATCTAACGCTCTGGAGCTTGGAAACGTCATCTCAACAAGCTTATTCACTTACTAAGGTTCGCAGTTTTCCTCCCCCCCCCCCCCCCCCCTACGCATCGGGAACAACCACCGCATTGGTGATGGTTTCGAATTGCGTTGACCGAGTTGAGAATCCTGGAACTTACCTAAATCTGCCACGAACGAACTCGAATGTCTTCTACTGAGAAATGTTTAAGTTAAAAGATAACTATAAAGTGAAGAAACAAAAAATAATTAACATAAGTAAATGACAAGAAAAAACACAAGGTTTAACTTATGCAGTGGATTTATCAAACCAAAAGAGGTCGTTTTATGTTTTGTGCTCAAATAAGAATTCACCGCCGTGCCGCGATTGCCGCGCCAGTAAGAATGACAACATGCAAGTGTACTGAATGGGTGCATAATAGCCACCACTGAAAAAGAAATAAACACGTATCTCTCTCTCTCTCTCTCTCTCTCTCTCTCTCTCTCTATATATATATATATATATATAATATATATATATATATATATATATATATATATATATATATATATATATATATAATTTTACCGATGTTCCGCTTGTAACGACCCGACAAAAAAAAAAAAAAAAAAAACAAAAAAAAAACAAGCCATCGTCGAAGGCGCAGACCCCAACCGGACACAAGTCGCCATTTTGTTGCACAGCTTCAATATATATATATATATTCACTGTACAAGGTAGCAATATGCCTCGGGTAAATAGTTTCGGAGAACTCGCGTGGAAGCCACCTAAGTCTATCATTACAGTTATCTAAAAAATTGGCAATGTTTGACAAATCGCCATTTTGGCAATTTTTTACCGATTTGAAAAATAAAACGGCGTTGCACAACTTCAATATATAGACATATATGCACTCTGCAAGGTAGCATATGCCTAGGATAAATAGTTTCGGAGAACTCGCGTAGAAAGCACCTAAGTCTTACACTGCAGTCATGTAATAATTTGGCAATTTTTGGCAAGTCGCCACTTTGGCAATTTTTTACCGATTTGAAAAATAACACGATGTTGCACAACTTCAATATATATATTTTCACTGTGCAAGGCTCGCCCGGTTGGGGTCTGAAAAAAAAGGAAAAAATGTGGAGTTTAAACCACGCGAAGGCCGATACTATCGACGACGCCCGTGTAACTTCAGGGTTCGCGTTGGCGGGGTTTTTGTCCACTTTTTGGGCATTTTTTACGAAATGACTCACTTTTTCGGAACCCATCGAGTTTTTCTGGACCAAACTGAGTCACACTTTCCTTTTTTGACTCACTTTCCTGAGAACCCAGCGCGAACCCTGAACTTAAAACATTGTTCTGAGATCCTATACTTTAACAACTGTTAGTCTTCGTCATTTGTAAATGCCGTCATGCCATCACAATCATGGTGGATTTTACAACACAAGTCTTTTTTTCTGAGGTAATCCTTAAAATTTATCATGGCAGTGTCTACCGGTCTCAAATGACGACCCTGAGGAAGGAATTTCTGAAAAAAAAAAATGAGCAACGGATTCGTGGCCACGGAACACTCCTCGACAACTGGTCGCGGCTGAATAAAGAATATATAAAATCCAACTTAATTACAATATCCATTAAGGAACAATTAATTTGAAAAGGGAAAGATACTTTTCTGAACAAAAATAAAACAAAATTACTGTCAACTATCAACCGAACACATTTGTGAGGATAAAATGCAACATTTGAAGTCCAGCACGTAGGCCTTGCAGTCGTTAAAATCCTGTTACGGGATATAGACGTCGGTCTTCAAAATAAACGTGTCTCTTCGGCCCATCACTGCTCTTGAAAAACGACGAAATATTTGCCATCCCCTTCGCATTTTCGTCCTCTTCGTCATCGTCCTCCCACTGCATTTCACACGCTTTTTCTTCCAGAATTTTCGACGCCGTTGACCAGCTAAACCTCACTAACTGCGGGAAACCGAAAACTGGATCCAGGCACGAATGTAGAAACTTCTTGGTCTTCTCGTCACCCGGATAACCACTTCCATACCCCGTTTCCGGAACGTCGATATCTTCAAAGCATTTCCACTGGTTGATGACGCGGTCTCGTACGACCTTTGCACAGATACTGGCCGCACTAACAATGGGATACGTCGAATCGGCCTTCTTGGCCACTGTTATGTCTAGCTGTGGGAAGAGACCCTTCAGCTTCTCTTGGTATTTTGTAGCGTCTCCAACCGTGTCCACGTACACTTCAGAAATATTGGCACCTCCGTCTAAAGCGGCTTGAATGAGTCCTGCGTAGATGCAACGAAAGATAAGAGGGCAAAAGGGAAATAAAATCAACTAAAAAAAAGAGGAAGAGGACTGAAATCTGATACGAAAATTCCATATAAAAGCGACTACGATCTTATAATGTTTATCAGATTTGGAAATGACGTTTTCTACTTACCTATGGCAGTGTCGTGGGACAAGGCATTGAGATTGTACTTGTGTCTCCTCAGCATTGACGTGGAGATGGTGTTCGGTGACAAAATGTGCACAATCCATGCCATCATATTGTTATTCTGTAGAATTTTCACCAGCAGTTCCTCGCGCTTTTCTTCCGTCAGTGCCTTAGAATCGTCAAATCCCAGACTTTTCATTTCGTCCTGTAGCAACAATCAATCAACATGTGAGACTAATCTATAATCGTTCAATTATGCCTTCAATACCCTTAAGGTTTGTAAAGTCTACCACATCGCAATTCGCCGCTGTCCTTAAAAATGACCAACAAATTTCACGGATGACGTACCAGAAGTCAGCGCTTTCTATAATATTTCCGACATGGATCACATAATAGAATTTTACCTACTATATAATTTCTTCAACAAACCACCCTAAAGGACTCCCGTTAGAATAAATCCCCCACTTTTTATTTTTTGTGACGATTAAAACCATTTTTATTCAAATATTTCGACCTATAACAATGTAGTTGTAAGGCCCACCTTTTTAGAAATAGGACAGAAGCAAGTCCCGTAAACCATCGGGCCGAGGACAGGACCTCGCCCAGCCTCGTCTATGCCAAGCAAACACGGCTGCTCCTTTACAACATCCGGTATAACACTCTTCAGCGCCACACTTTGGCTATTATCGGCTAAAAATTCAGATAAATCAATTGACGGTACGTCTTTTTCGGGTTCCTCTTGACAACTCTCGGTGGAATCCTTCGTGCTTACTTCCATGTCGTCATCTTGACCTACTTCCGTAATGTCTTCTGGTTCACATTTCTCCTTAGCTCCCTTTGTCTCATCCGCTGTTGTGTTCGCCTGCTCTTTCTCCATTTTGGATTTTCAAACACGTACCCCTTTCTTTACACGTCCGGTTATCTCCTGTCAACAGAAGCGAAATGCATGATACTTCATGTTATGAAACGGAAGACGCTACTCGTAGCCTCGTCCAAGAGTATCCTTTTTAACTCTTCCTAGGACAGAAACGGTCACAAATCCGTTCACTGAAATGACCATAAATGAGCACTCTCTAGGCTATGGGCGTTTCAGCGCACGGTTCAGCGTACAGAGTTTCAAACTAGCAGCAAAAGGGATATCGATTGCAAAAATTTGGCAGTAATTGTGTAGTATAGACATTACCGTAATCACTTACGATAAAGGCACCATCCAAATGTCGTCCAAATGCAACTGGGAAGAAATTCCTCCAGTATCAGTTAGAGCCCTCATTCCCCATTAAGGGATCGGAAATAAAAACCTTTATTATCCCTATCGTTCAGAAATTTATTCTTAAACCCCTGGCACTGCTTTGTTACGAGTATATTTCTGACTGTTTTCAGTTCATCTGCATTGTATTTAAATGAGCCTATAGCCCCTTTCCAATGATGTAGTTTTCTAAATAGAGATCGTTATTACCAGGCCCCGAATGAGCGCATGACGTGTCTAATCTATCTGACTGGTTGTATTTTCTCGTATTCTTTTGGGTAGAAATATTATCCGCCAGCAGAATTTTTTTTCTCGAAATCCTGTTGTTTTGGAAAATGTAACCGGTCCCCATCTTACTTGTTTATACCTAATTTCACTTCAGTTTAAGAACCTGGTGACATTATGGCGACACCCCAGCCATTGTCAGCAAACAGACCTTTGAGGGGATCTATCTGTGATGTTCAAGCCCACAGCCAATATATATTTGAAGAATTAGTTCCTCGATCTTATTAGTACTATTTCTGTGGAATCCCGAGTGGGTTTGCCGATTTAAAAGGTGTTATAACAGATGAAACAAACGTAGAGTTTTATTGTTGGGCATAAACGCAGCGGGGTGAGGTTTCTTGCCAAACTGCGTTGTTATCTAACATCCAAACTTTACGGCGGTTCGGTCTGAATAGATCCTTTCAGATGTCTGCTGTTACATAACAACGGTTAAATTGTTATCTACAGTATCAGGGTTGAGACTTCGTAAAATTTTCTGACTTCGTAAAACTTTAAAGAGCTAATCGCCCGGCACAAAAGTCAGTCGTCCGGCGCAATTTTTGCAAAATTTGCCTAGCCCGTCTCACATGAAAAAAAACCCACAAAAATAAAATGGTGTTTAAAATATTCAACAGTATTTACCAGAAAATTTTCAGAAAATACTTAGTCGCCACTCGGGCGACCAACTCGAAAAAGTTACTCGCCACTCGGGCGACCACTTGTAAATATATTTCTAGTAAAATGGAATTCAGTGCATTTTCTTGCTATCATTTCTTTATGCCTTAATCCCAACCTAATTCGGTCGAAACGTCAAATCTTTTCGATCAAATTCTAAGTATGAATCTGCTTATGGAAAGCGTTCGTAAAATTAGGGTTTTCGTCATGATTTTATGGGTAAATAAGCCAATTCGCACTTTCGTGTCTTTCCGGTGGAGATGTTGTTTCGACTGCAAATATTTTGGGATAAATTATAAAGAAATGATAAGGGAATACGTCAAAATTCTAATTTTCTTTCAACATGCACACTTTCAAATTTATAAAGCCATCATATGATGTATTAAAAACTATTTTACATATTATTCAGTCCCTTTAATGGCCAATATGTGAATATGTTTCTGGCAAAATGGACTTGTTGACTTTTGTCAGATTTTTTTCTATGATTTCTATTAATCCTTACCCCAACGGAATTTAGCCGAAACTTTTCGGCAAAAGTCAAAGTGTGATTTGGTTTATTCGTTCTCGTGGAGCGTGAACTGAATTCTTGTCCACGCGAATCATGCCCCTCAAGAATACAGGAAAATGGAATTTTGTTGACTTTTCCCGGTTCTATCATTTCTTTAAATCCTTATCCCAAATGAATCCAGCCGAAACGCAAAAACTTTTAGGCAAAATTAAAGTGTGGTTTGGTTTAATCGTTCTCGTGGAGCGCGAACTGAATTCTTGTCCACGCGCATCTTCCAGAATAAAAAAAATCATGTCCCTAAAGAATACAGGATTATATTTTAGCTGCTGTTTCCACTAGACCCGAGTGCCCCCACAGTGTAGTGTATTTTTTTTTTTGAATTTACTGTTTCCACCGGGTACAAAAATGGGCGATAAATAAAGATTTGTTGATTTGTTTTAGGTGTATCCCCGAGTCTTTCATACGAATTGGTGGAAAAGCTAAACATGTACAATTGGCTGTTTAGCTGTATATTTTCACCACATATACATACTGCTTTAACTTGTTTTACGTTTTCCCTCAACTTTTTTCAATTCGGAGAGGCTATTCAACAAAGATTTTATTATTATTGCAATTGTGGAATAAAACACAGAAAACAATAATATAAATTCGATCTTTCTAACTGATACGAATCTATTTAACACAAATATACGAACGTCATATTGCCTGAAACAAGTTTACATGACGATTGTAATTAAGCAACAAAAGCAGAAAGGATCGCACGTGAATGCATTCAAATCCAACATTCAGGGAAATAAATATATATTTTCTTAAAGAGTTAGTGACACAAGGCATTTATATAGCTGTCCCTTCAATCTAGCTTTTTAATTTAAATCGTCGACTTACCAACTGCAGAGAACTTTATTTTTCGTCCGTCCTAAAGTTATTTTCTCTGTTATTCTTTTTTTTTTTTTTAATTTTATTTCTGTCTGTGTTCAACACATCTTTTGTGCTCCTTTACCATTTCACCCACAAGGTGGCACAAATAGTTTCAAATATGTCGTTCGACAGAAAACAATATCCAGTCTAATATTCCACATAACTACAAATAATTAACTCAGTTCAAAACTATGAACTCATTCAACACATTCCGGACTCCTTTTCTAGCTCACAGGAACTGACTATTCTACTACAATGTATAGTGCCGGATTTCAGGCACTACAGTGTTTTCAGTTACGTTAATACATTGAAGTTCATAATATTTATGAAAAAGTTTGGTCGACTCATGAAAAAGTAAACAAAATGGCAAAAAATGTAGGAATATTAGTGGAATTTAATTACGAGGATCTAGAGGTAAAATTTGCAATGGAATTCTTATATACCATTGATTTATTGTGGTTTTCTATCCATTTTTTCGTGTGACAATCCATGTAACACCAGGATTAGTGTTTATCTTTATTATCGCTCGACGCTTTCGTATTTATATCAGTAACCAAGGCTGTCTGTTATTTTTGGAGGGTTATTCTAACCACTTTTGGGGCATGCGTCGTCTGTTATCTGCCTCTGTGTATGTACAAACAAATTGTCTTAAATTTATTAATAAGTCATCACACTTTGAGCGAGCGTTTCGAATGCAAATAAACGAGTAAAAAAATGAAAGAAATAATAGAGAGATTTCGCCTAAATGTCAAATTTCTCTTGCACCAAAGAGGAGTCGCGTTTTTAAAAACCCGTGTGCCAATTTAAAAATCAGTTAAAAGTCTTCGCAAATAGTTTTAAGTTTCAATTTCTTTTATGTTGTGAGTATGAGCTGTTTCTGCTGTATTTCTTCCATATTTTTCTATCATATCTCACATTTTTACCCGGTTCCGTCTCAGTCGAAATTAAAAATCCTTGCGCATTTTATTCGGAACAGACAAAGTGTGATTAGGCTTATAATGCTGCCTGGGCAGTACGCACAACTTGCATTTTTGGACATTTGGCCAAAAACTGACAAATTTCATAAAGCTCAAAAATGATACTCACCTATAACTATGGTTCGATCGCTTTAAGACTTTACAGGAATGTTCCCTGCGGTTTTTGTATCAGGTTTGTATTTTGTTTGCCCCAAACACCCGGATTTGAGAATCATCACAAAGTGCTACAACTTGTCACTTCTTCAACGCAACTTTCTAGTTTAAATTATTATTATTATTATTAGCCACTTCAATTTTAGTGTAACAAAATGTGAACTTCAATATTTCTTTTCGTAGCTGTGGTACCCAATGCTTAGGTTGAGAGAAGAGGGACACACGACTTTCTCTATTGGTCCAGAAAAGGGAAAGCAGTACAATTCAAAGCATGGTTATCCATGCAAAGCTGACAAAGGCATAGAAGATGTGAACGCGCAGGTCGGTATTATGCCCAAATCATTTCAGACTAAAGTTTTATTGATTGAATCAAAACTTTACTTCCTGCAAATAATCAGAAGTACTGCAGTGTCAAGAAAAAATAATTTCGTGAAAGTAAGTTCATGCAAGCATAAACTGACTGAACCACTATATAAGACGTTAGAAAATATTTTAGTGATGTGAATGAATGTGAATTTAAGGATTTGGATGCGTTGATAATGCCTGGTGGCTTTTGTCCAGATTACTTGAGGAGAGACAAAAGAATGGTTGGATTAGTGAAAGATATGGTTAGCGCAGGTATATTCTATTGCCTTTACTTTTTATACCTGAGGCCTTTCATAATTCCATGTGTTGTAGTCTGATGTTACTCATACTAAGAAAGAGGTTTAAGTGATGTTGTAAAATTAATTAAATTCGTTGCAGCATCAGAATTACCCTACAGTAAAAGCTGTAGAAGAAAAAAAAAAATAAAAAGATAGTGATTAGATATGGGTTTTTATCCGTCTTACTCCATGCCTGTGTATTTAAAAATGTGTATCTTCTGTAAAATCCTTAATTGATTTGGAGCAGGCAAGCCTGTAGCAAGCATATGTCACGGTGCATGGATGTTCTGTTCTGCCAAGTGTATCAGCGGAAGGCGCATGACGTGTTTCCATGCCATCAAAGATGACGTTGAAAACGCGGGGTAGGCGTATGTTTTCACTCCCTGCCCCCTCCCTTCCTCCCCTCAAAAGATACTAATCGTTTTTTTTTCTCTCTTTTTTTTGGTAAAATTCTTTCAAAGGGGGGAAAGAACACTATTTATTTCGTACTCTGTCAGGCCATAACGCCAAAGAAAGAAGAAATTGAGGCCTAATAATTCATTGCAATGAGCCGGCTTAGTTGTATTACAGACTTCCTTCCAAATACTTTGCATGAGTTACCAAGCGCATTTATGTTGCAGGGCAATATACGAGGATGCCCCAGTTGTGGTTGACGGCAATATCATTACGTCGAGGATACCTTCTGATTTACCCGAATTCTGCAAAGCAATAATTCATCAGTTGAAGTAACTGCTCTGTGGATAATTATAAGACAAATCAGAAGCTGTTGAATAAGCTTGATAAGACCAAAACTCAGCGTTGTTATGTTATTTTAACAGAGGATGATTTGTGCAGATATCCACGGATATTGTATTTATTATTTATATTAACCTCATTTTGAATAATTTAATAAAAGGTTCAACCTGAATGTGAAGACTGTTTCTTTTTAGTTTATTTTTCACAAATAAAATGTAACAGTTAAAACTGTTTTGCAATATATTTTTCTACCCACTTTTTCCATGACTCCGCCAGATTAAACAATGGACATAATGTAGAAAAATTGGGTAGTAAGAGGATATTGCCATCAGCAATACAACAGCGTATCAATATCATCATATCACAGTGGTTTGGGTGAAACTGAGACAGCGAGAAGCACTCCAATAACACGGACGGATCCATACAACTAGGATCCCCCCTTTCGGCACGTAAATAAAAGCAGTTGTTTGATTTAGGAAGGCGCGTCCTTGTCCTTTCCCAAGAGTTAGAAGGCCTTTTGCTAACAATTCGCAAAAAAAGCTAGGTATTTTGATCATCATAGCCCTTTGTGTAATAGACGCCAAGAATGGCCTACAGCATACCGACAGTGGATCTTGAATAGATGTAACAAAACTATTCATAAGTTCTGCTTGACACTGGCACACAACAAAACACAACAACTTATTTATCTAATACTGAACTGCGACTCCATCAGATTAAGTGAAGTACCTGTGTATCGAAGACGTCGATTAATAATGTAGCAATAGTTTAGATTATAGATTGTTTTTAATGGACAATAGTGGCAGCAAAAGAACTGACTTTTTTATTTAGCTTTTCCCTAACGATAGACAATTCAAGAAAGCTTAATATTTTGTGAGTGATTCTCTACAATTTACAGAGAAGAGGCTGTGCGCTGGGAATCCGAAACTAGAATATAATGTATGGCAAAAAGAAACTCGGTATAAGTAACCACTCTCTTCAATCATCGTTATGTCAGTCGCTTGAGATGCCACTAGTGAAGATGTGCAATGGTATTGTCTGGAAAGATAAGAACAGAGCTCCCACGGTGTAGGTTGAGCGGTGGTTTTTGATTGGCTGATGTGATTTAATGTAGCCTTTTATTGGCTGATGTGACTGCCATGTGATCACGGCATGGCTTCTGATTGGTCAATTTGCAGGACATCGGAGTACATGCCAAATCCTAACAGTTCATTGGCAAACATGTCCCCTGACACTTTATGGGGCAGATTTTGATCTATGAGATCTCCTGCTTCCGTGGGGTCAAAAGGTTGTAATTCAGAGCTCCCTCCTTCCTCATTGAAGCCAAGCAGCGTGGTCAGGTATTCAGCTAACTCGTATTCCGTCATATGTTCACCTATGAATGGAAAACAATGAACCAAAGAAAATTTAGAACAATATGACATAGGATTTTGAAGTATTCACCGGTACGTCCAATGCCGCAGTGTCAGTTGACAACATTACAAAACCAACAGTCGTCCAACATGACCGGACAAGCAGTTTTGTAGGAATACAATAACTTAATTTTTCTAGCAACTTCATTTCTAAAGCAATGCAAAAATTCTTTTTTTAAGCCATCACCCATTGTATTTAATAAAACATAATAAAATAAAAAATACACACCAGACAGCTATTAAAAAATTGCATTTTTGTTTCTATCCTACCGTATCTGGTGACACTGTTTTGCAAAACGGTTGCAAAACCATGACAAAACTCACCCCTGTTTTGGAGAAGGTCCAGGAGCTCACCCCTGTAGACTGAGGATATGTTGCTGTCTTCCTTGTCTCCCAGAACGTCAAATGCCCACATCAGTTTCTCTGGCTGCAGGCCAAAAGCTGGTCTATGGTTGACATACACTGGAACAAAAGTTTTTAAGTTTTACTTGAGCAATTTTTTTTACTGGTAATCATGAGCTAAATAGGGAAATCATACATAACAATAATAATATATGTAAGAAAAATATTTTGCGATTTCTAAAAATATGCTGTCTTAATCAATAAGATTCACATAGCGCCGGCACAGCTGAAGTAAATCAATACACCTCACGTTATTATTCAGGTCAGTACACAGATAGCACTAGTACAGCTGAAGTGAATGAGTACACCTCACGTTACTGGACCATTCGGGTCAGTACACAGATAGCGCTAGTGCAGCTGAAGTGAATGAGTGCACTTCACGTTACTGAACTATTCAGGTCAGTACACAGATAGCACTAGTGCAGCTGAAGTGAATGAGTGCACTTCACGTTACTGAACTATTCGGGTCAGCACACAGATGGCGCTGGTACAGCTGAAGTGAGCGAGTACACTTCACGTTACTGGACTATTCGGGTCAGTACACAGATAGCACTAGTGCAGCTGAAGTGAATGAGTACACTTCACGTTACTGAACTATTCAGGTCAGTACACAGATAGCACTAGTGCAGCTGAAGTGAATGAGTGCACTTCACGTTACTGGACTATTCGGGCCAGCACACAGATCAAACACTTACATCTGATGAAATCGCCCATATCGACCTGAGTTTTATATTCTCCCGTTTCTACATACGTGCTATATTTTACTTCATTCAACATGTCTTCTATCTGAAAATTCAAGCAATATATCATTAAATAAAATAAAATCCATATTCATACACAATGGATGATAATGCAAGTCTTGTACTTTTTTTTCATCAGACACGAAACGCTTCCTTAAAATTTCGTGTTATCGAACAACACCAAACTCCATCCTCAAAAAAAATTTTAAAAAAACTGAACTAAAGCATCTCATCAGTCCTAAATAACTATCTTACCTGGACAGAGTCACCCAAAAATACTTGCAAATTTTACTTCTGCTACTTTAATGTTTGGATGTCATTTGGAACAATTTTGGTTGGCACAACCAATGGACCAACCTCTTGTTCAGACGGGTAGAATCCAAGCGCGCGCATGACGAATGGTATCTCTGCCACGGGGATATGGACAGACACCTGCCGTGTGTCCATTGTATTGATGCCTTGACTGTTAATGAGTAAAAATACAGGCAATACAATAAGTAAATATATATAAAAAATGAAGCTAAGACTTTACACACGAAATATGCAAAATCTTATAATGCTACACTTTCTTCTATTGACTATTTAGCACTAAACAATTAGTGCAGAAGATTTCATACTAATTCCTCCCCTCCACTCCCGCCCCCCCAATGAAATCGAATTCAAAAACTTCACACAGTTCGTTAACGATTTTTTCTCGTTCTGGTTGATCTCCATTCTAATCACCCTCTTGAAAAAAAAAAAATTAACCAGCACGAATTTTTCTCTTTTGAACATTTTAACTGTATAATCCCAAACTATTTGTTGCGGAATTGGAGTTGTAAAGAGCAGGCAGCCGCGGAAGTACCTTCTTAGCTGCGCATAGTAGAAGTAGTCTTCTAGTTCCTTGAACAGCTCGCCCTCGCGGCCCCCGTCCATGAGGCCGTAGAACGGCACGAGGTCCTCTCCTCCCAGTTTACTTTGCACTTGTAAAGCTCTGAAATTTGAAATGTACCGGGAAATAGAGACTTAAAAGAGTTTATATAAACAGATCTATGAAATATGATAAAAAGGGACCGTGACAGTATTATATTGTGTGATAATTTCTGATTAATTATGGAGCCCTTTCCCACCCCATCGAAATTCTTAGAATTTTATGTTGTTCTGATGTTGCCCCCCTCCCCCAAAGTACCTACAGCTCCCGCACCCCCAACCACATGTATCATGAGTAGAACGAAAAAGA
The DNA here is from genome assembly GCA_949752745.1 of Protula sp. h YS-2021. Lineage (NCBI taxonomy): Eukaryota > Metazoa > Annelida > Polychaeta > Sabellida > Serpulidae > Protula > Protula sp. h YS-2021. The sequence continues at coordinate 29,256,754 of OX457030.1, forward strand.
CAAAAAAAAAAAAAACAACTTACTGTAAATTGATATCCCACATGTGAACCGTGGCGTCCACCCCTCCGGCAGTGAACAGGTACTTTCCGTCAGAACTACACGCCAGGTTTGCTACCTGTCAAGTATAGTGTAAGGATATACAGGAGGATAGTAATAGCATTTAATGGTTAAGTGAGGGAGGGGGGGGGGCGGGGTTGCAACGATACCGCGGATACAGTTTATGTGTCTGCTTCACTTTCAAATACAGAACTGTCGTGATGCTAACCACACATTTTTATTTATGTTACTTATTTATTATTATATTTATTTAATTTTTGTACTTGGACGCTGTCCAATTCTGGACTGTGAATTGTTTTTATCTTGCAGCTAATTCAAACCACTTAGACAATCTCAAAAAGTAGGGATTAACGGATCTGCCATACACAAACAAAAATGATTTAAATACATGGCAAGCCTACCCCCTGTGGATGAGCGACGAGGGCCATGGCATTGTGAGGATTGCCGTCCAGGGGCAGGGCATTCAGGCCTATTTTGTCCACACTGATGTAGGCGATGTAGCGAGGGTCGCTGCTCGGGTCCTCGCAAGGCAGCACCACCATTCTGCATAACAACGATAACACGGGAGATGGTGGGTGGGTGGGTGTATTTGGTGGGTGGGTGGAACAGAGGAGAAATGAGGCGCATCGAAGTCAAACGCACGTGTATTTCCTCGTCAACCTTATTCAGTTTAAAACACACAGGCAAGCTTATTTCAAGTTGATGTTTTCATTTGAAATACTGTATGTAACGTTTATTTATGGCAGAAAATCAGCGCTAGTCTTACTTCCTTTAGGTAAATTTCTTCACAAAGTTTACAAGCAGTTGTTCGGTTATCCAGAAATACCCTGGCTTTCACAATTTTTTCCACTGGGAGCGTTTTTTTTTTTTTCTTTTTGTGCTACAGACACGCTGGTAGAACACTTACTTTTGCAATGGACTACCATAGGTCGGTCCAAGGAGCGTTTTCCGGCACATTTTCGTCGTGGCATTGTAGAGCTTATATTTATACTGGTCGTTAGCGGTGCAGATAAAGCTCTCCTTAGTGACGGGCGGGTACCAAGCCATGCACAGCGGCACGGCGCTTTGTTCTATCCTGTCAGAGCTCAGAATGCGCAAGTCGTCTTTCGAGCTGTTTTCTAAGTCATACTCAACCTATTCACCAATAATAATAATAATAATAATAATAATAATAATAATAATAATAATAATAATAATACATCTTAAAGCAATATGTTTCATTGTTTATTTTAATTTAATGGCATTTTACTATGATTAATTTGTTTCGAAATTTTGAATGCGATGTGCTTAACTTCGAAATTCGGAATGCGATATGCTTAAGTTCGAAAGTGGAACGCGATGTTTTTGCCTGCTGTGTGTATGCTTAGGGAATGGCAACAACACATTAATATTCCAATGCCAAATATATATTGAATGGTTCTTATTGTTAAACAGTCTTATATAGCACTTGATCTGAATCAGAAACAAATGAGGAAAAAGAAAAAAAAAAGAAACAGTAAAAGAAGAGATGGAAAGAAAGAAATTCCGATTAGCCGCTCAAGACAACATGTACGGAACAGACAGCATTGGGACTATTCTTAAGATTACTCCCTAACCCACAGGAGGGGGAGGGAGGGAGAGCTTAACAATGGATGAAAAAGTAATATCTCGTTAGAAAATAATATAAAAACACAATAATTACGTATCCAGTAAATAGGTTTATAAGCTTGAAAAAACAAAAACAAAAAAACCAGAAAGAGAATGCTACGAATTGCATTTATTATTTCTTTTATTACTTACGAGATGCCTGTCTTCTCCTAGAGACAATAACCTTGGCTCGTTCGAGTCGAGTTGAATACCAAACATTATGTCGACGATGAGTTTATAATGGGCCCTGTATCTGCCCACATATTTATACGGCGCGGCCCCGTCCACAGCAGACTGTCGTGTGAAGAGTGTCATCGTGTGCTCTGCGTCCTACAACATAACACATAACTAGAGCGGCCTGCGCACACAAAACTTAACAGTACAGGCCTTTGTCACAAACGTTCAAATGACACCTATTTAGTTTTTTTTTTTTTAGCTTTTTTTTTTTTTGTGTGTTTTTATTTACAATATGACATAAGCTCAATAAAAATTGTAGACAGCCGATAGACAACATAACTGAAAATTCAAGCACGCCGAAAGCAGATCGCGAAGTGTTGACTTACGGCCACGGCTAAATAATAGCTATTGTGTGAGAAAGCGACGTGTGTGATCGAGTCACGGGCAAAGCGGAATGGCGTCGCGTGGAGGTCCTCCAGTGACACGGCGTCACAGATTCGAACCATGCCGTTGGTGAAGCCGACAGCTAAAATAACAGAAAAAAACACTGTCACTCCTAATACCCTTATCGGAGAGTAAAAGCGTAGATTGAACCACGCACTGGTGGAACACACGTGCTTATAACCTCACATATTATTCCTGTACATGAAAAACTGAAAAAAAGTGCTATCGTAGACTCATATGAAGTGAATTTTAGAGCAGGGCATAATAGTTAATTGGGGTTCCCATGGAAAGCCAATCTTATGAAATCGGTGATTCCAAGGCAATGCGGTGGACCAATTTTCACGATCACCCTTTGGTTTATCTCTTTTATCTTAAGGAAGTTATGGCCCGATTTTAGCAATGAGCGCAGTGCTGTACATACCAATGAACTGTCCCTTGGGGTCGTATTCACAGCAGCGTATCATGAGACCTTTGTCAAACTTGCGTGAAACGACCACGGTCTTGGTCTCATAGTTCCACACTTTCAACAGGCCGGAATACGAGCCCACAGCCACGAACTCTTTCGTTGGGTGCGAGGAGAGACCAAAGACAGCTGCGTCATGGTCCCGGTGGATGACCTGAAAGACGTGAAATACCACTCACTTATTTTTACACATAAAACCAAAGACTATTTCATAATATTACTCTTTTTTCATATTTACATCGATGGAAAGCGTATGTATTAATTTCATGAAGGCACTCAAACCTTTGAGAATACCGGACCATAACAAATTTAACGCACAGTTACAAAGTGTAACTTTATCCTTTCCTGCGCGACACAATGTCTTTGTGTTTACGTCAGCACAACGACGGCTTACTTTGACGTCGGTCCCGTCTGTTGTCACATTGGCATAGACGGCATTGCACGTGCCTATGACGTAATCTCTGATGACGAACTGTTTGGCTTTGATGGTGGCGTCCGCAGGGAAATCCCCCACCACGGGACTGTCAAAAAAATTTCAAATTTCTAAGATCAAACCGTAAAAGTAATGCACAGTAACACTTAATTGCAAATCTTTTTTTTTTTTTTTAAATTAATGAAAATCGATTTTTATAAAGTCAGCTTCGATGTATTTTTTAATATTCTTTTTGATTCGATTAATCAAACGAGTTTGTATTTAAAATGATCATTTATATTGAAAGAAATATGACATGTTACTTACTCAAATGGATTATTGAACTCTGGGAAATAGGCGAACGAGAGCGAATTGATGGGACCCAGGTGGAAGTCTTGATACCAGTTCACCAGCTTCAGCGTGTGGTCAAAGAACTTCACGTGACCCAGCACATCCCCCGTCACAATAAATCTACAACGGTAAATCATTGCTAACAAAAGAGCACATTCCACAACCAGAACTTAAAAATTCAAGATGGTGCCCGCTGTGGCCTTGAAATTAGGTCAAGGTCAAAATGAAAATAAAATGCACCTACCCACTATGTTGGATTATCTGTGTACCAAATATTATCAAATTAACAAGGTGGGAGTTACAGCCGGCGATGGATGGAAAGCGGACAACACCCAAACCTACAGTCCCCTTTCGGTCGGGGGCCAAAAACATTTTGTTAATGCAAGTAACTTTAAATACAGTTGATTTTAACCACAAGCTAACTAACAGGACATAAAAACCTGTCAGGCCTTTGGGCTCCCTGATAAAGAAAGCCCGCACGCGGAGAGCTCTAGGGCAATTCGTATGCCAATGGAGAGGGGGGGGAGGGGGGTAGGGGTGCACAAAGTTCATAGATTCCGAATACTAATGGACAGGCCCTTGTTTACGTCACATTTTACGAGAACAAGCGACTTACTCGTCCGTGGTGGTAATGACGTTCAGTCCTCTTTCCTGAAGCTTCACAAGTTTAACAGCTCTCTTATCGGCCACGTTCTTTTCCCCAACTGTACGTAAACAAAACAAGGATCAATCAACACGTTCTTTTTTTTATGCAAAGGTAAACAAAATACCAAGTTGAATTGTTCATAACATCAGCGATGGAACTGATCTGAACCAGCAACCGTAGACAGCACCCCCCCCCCCCCACCGCAACCCACCCTCCAACATGGCGATCATTGTAGCCTAAAAACTGGGTCAAGGTCACAATAACGTGCACGTACCAACTACGATAGATAATCTATACAATAGATATCACAGGAAACGGATTATGACGATGGCAGCAATCGGCGGAAGGCCAACGCCCAAACCTGTGGCTCCCCTCAGGGTTAAGTCTCAAGTCTCAAACGTATGGGAAATACTCACGCCTGGTTGGTTTGTTCGTGTCCCAGACGACCAGGTTACCGACAGATGTCGCCGTCAGCGCACGGTTAGTCCCCGACACGAAAATACTCTGGCTGTACTTGCCAACTTGTTTGTTAAAGTCCTCGTCCGTCAACGGAGACGCAAAGTATTCCAGTTTGCCCGTTTTCTACAAACAAATATTCAGGGGTATTCATGTTTGGTCTATTAAAAATCATATTTTCTTAATTAACACTAATCTATGCAGGAAATTAAAGATTAAAAATGCAAAATAACACGGCAGAAGCGCATTTTTTTTTAATTAAAAGCAATTTAGTTTTGTTTTTTTTTTTAAAAAAAGCTTTACCCAAGAGTAGAAGATGACTTGTGAATCGCTGTTGGTTACAAGTTGCGTTGTATCTTCTGGGTTGAACAATATATAGGACTGATCTCCGTACTCGGGCCGTAGCTTTGCCGTGCACAGTGGCGTGTCTCCTTCCATCGTCCAGTCCCATATGGCTAGAGTCTGTGACCAGTAAACACCAGCTAGTTCGCAGGCTGTTTTTTTTTAATATATAATGGAACACTTCTTGTTTCATTCAGTATCATTTTCAAAAGGTTCTGGAGAAATATTTGAGGATTCAAATGGTCTAATTATATATAAGCTGTCGATATACTTAGGTGAGGAAAACTGAATTTTTTTTTATTTTTAAATAAGGCATTATGACTGGTTACCCAATAATTCAAATGGGAAGTTTATTTACTGGTTGTATCGGGGAAGAAAATTATTCACAGCATTCATTAGATAGTAAGCACGGAGATTATATAACCTGTGTCTCGCCGGCGCTGACAGTAGCCAGGTACTTGGCGTCAGGAGTGAGCGCCACGGCGCTGCAGCCGCCATCCGGATGCGGCTCAAAGATGGTGCGCACAGGGACGCTACAACAGAAATGGTGACGTATATCACTCCCATAGTAGATGTGGATATCACTCCCATAGTAGATGTGGATATCACTCCTATAGCAGATGTGTATATCACTCCTATAGCAGATGTCTATATCACTCCTATATTAGAAGTATATATCACTCCTATAGTGGATGTGTATATCACTCCTATAGCAGATGTGTATATCACTCCTATAGTGGATGTTTCACTTTTTTTGTGGATGGGTATATCACTCCTATAGTGGATGTGCATATCACTCCTATAGTAGAAGTGTATATCACTCCTATAGCAGATATGTATATCACTCCTATAGCAGATGTGTGTATCACTCCCATAGTAGATGTGGATATCACTCCCATAGTAGATGTGGATATCACTCCTATAGCAGATGTGTATATCACTCCTATAGCAGATGTCTATATCACTCCTATATTAGAAGTATATATCACTCCTATAGTGGATGTGTATATCACTCCTATAGCAGATGTGTATATCACTCCTATAGTGGATGTTTCACTTTTTTTGTGGATGGGTATATCACTCCTATAGTGGATGTGCATATCACTCCTATAGTAGAAGTGTATATCACTCCTATAGCAGATATGTATATCACTCCTATAGCAGATGTGTGTATCACTCCTATAGTAGATGTGTATATCACTCCTATAGTAGATGTGTGTATCACTCCTACAGCAGATGTGTATATCACTCCTATAGTGGATGTGTTTATCACTCCTATGGTAGAAGTGTATATCACTCCTATAGCATATGTGTATATCATTCCTATAGAAGAAGTGTATATCACTCCTATAGCAGATGTGTATATCAATCCTAAAGTAGATGTGTATATCACTCCTATCGTGGATGTGTATATCACTCCTATAGTAGATGTGTATACTTTACCAGCACAGGATGAAGATTTCAGTCGGCTTGGGTACTGAACCACTACGTTTTGGGGACTAAGCACAAAACGCACGGTCACGTAAAAGAAACACACAACAAAATCAAAACCATTGATCAACATAAACACAGGAACAAACGGCAGTGATAATGAACGGGGAGATGACGGTCACATACTCACCCCGTATACGTATCCCACACAATGAGCAAGCTGTCTGTGCCTTTGTCTGCAGTAGCTAGCCACCTTTTATCCGCACTGACGCACATACAGCTTATAGCGTTCGCCTACAACGGAAGCATCAATTCTTACGGTGAAGACTAATATTGTCCTGGCAACAACGCAGTCAAATGTAGATAAAGGATTAGCAAGGGCTCAAACAACTTCAATTCTGATAAAAAAAGTGTTTCTATTATTAGGAAAACGACATAGGTGTAAACACCGGACGGACGCAGTGGCCTGATCGTCCAGGTATTCCATGTCTGTATGAAACTTTCCACGGTACAACTGTCTACCATACAAACACATGTGCATACGAAACCAGAAAAAAAAACGAGATCTGATTGGCTGAGACGAGAAAGGACCTTACATGTCCCTGTAGCAAGTACTGCTTGTTGTTGGCGAAGTCGTAGAGGACACCAGTGTGGGCGCACGTGTAGGCGATCATTTTACGGTGCTCATCCGTCAGGTTGACCACCGCCACATTCTTGTTCATGCCAAACGACCACTGCAGGCTCTGTCAACGTTTAATCAGTACATTGAAATACTGAAGACGGAACCTGATTTCTTGGGAGATGTCTTTGTTGAGGTTTAAACAACTATCAGGATTCTAACACTATGGACTCTGCAAGCGTGCCTAGACATGAATTCTCGCCATATAATCTTATGCACTAAAATAAACAAGTTTTTAACACTGAAATTTACCATGGATTGTAAATACTGCAAGTAAAAGAACCACCCACAACGCTAATATATGCATACATGAGAGTTACAGTTTATGCGCCCTGTGATATTACTTATCCTAAGCCTCAACCGGACATTTTTTAACTTGAACTATACGGGTATACGAGTATAGTAAATAGACAAAGATCTACAGTAAGTGGCAGAACGAACAAACTTTTATGACAAATAACAAAACACTTGACTGGACAGTTTACCACAGCGTACGGTACAGCAGATTTGTAGTAATTTGGCTGCCAAAAAGAAAACCAATCTTTATTACAATACATCACCATTGACCAATTACTCTTTTTGGCAATTCTTGGGCGTGGTTTAAACAGAAGTGACCCATTAAATGTAAGGCAATGACTTAACCAACAATTAGCAGAAGCTCGGTGAGATTAAATTAACTAAAAATCTTACCAAAGCTGTAGCCGGTGCCCTGTCGTCGACACTAGAAAGCGTATCAGAGCGCGTTTCTATGCCGGTCATGGGAGGCGGTGCTGGCACCACGCCCTCCCCAGGTGCAGCTTCGGCAGTTGGTGGAGCAGCCGCTGGAACTTCTTGCTGAGCAACTGGCGTGTCCGTCACCGCTGTGGTATCGGGTGCAGGTGGTGGTGGAGGAGGAGTGGCTGGAGCTTGCTCTGCGACTGGAGCAACACTTTCTTCCTGGGCAATTTCAGCTTCTGCCGGCGGTGCTTCCGCGGGTGGCTCGGCAACTTGGGACTGTTCAGTCATTTCTTGCCCTTCCGCGGACGCCTCAGCAGCTTCTGTTACCATTGGAGTATCACCGGTCAAGTCAGTAGGCTCAGCAACGACCTCCGACTGCTCTGGTGCATCATCTACAGGCTCAGCGGCCGGTTGTTCTTCGTCTTGTGTTTGCTCATTTTGTTCGGGGGTTGGGGGTTTCTCCTCCAGAACACCCTGTTCCCCTCCTTGATCTGCCATGAGTTCCTGAATAAGAAGATTCTTTGTCTTGGTAACAGCAACCACATGAATTTGGCTTCCACACGAGTAGGTTACGTAAATTATCGAGTAACACTTTGAGAATGCAGACCTCAAAAACAGCAACTGGTTACAATAGTAATAATACGCAGGGACGAGTCATCATGAAATCTACCAGTAAATGAGATTTAACAGGGCAGCTTTACAGCTTATAGATTAAATGTCAACAAAATAAGAAGCATTTAGAATGGAAGAAAGTTTTATTTTTCTTTGTAAGCAGTCACCATTGAATGTGATATACAAATCTAGAGTGTAACTTTGGTTACAGGAAAGTTACAACACAAAGTAACTTGTTTTGGTTACAGAAAAAGCAGTAAAGGACTGTTCAAGAATGGATAGAATAGGCCCGACAGAGAAACTCTGGCAATTGCGTAGTTGAGAGGACTCACGCATCTTGTGGACATATTCTGCTGTCTGTAAATTTACTGACACCTTATGTCCTAGATGACTCTTGTGGTCTATGTCTATGTCCTATGACAGGATGGACCACAACTCATATAATATCAATTGAAATTGATGTCAATTTTTGCCAATCTCGGCGCATGACACAGACCAATGGCGATATTTTAGAAAGAGTGTATCACAGAAATTGTACTATTATAAATTATTGCCCAATTTTGTGGTCAAGTATAACGATTCTGTAATGAGAAAATATGTTTTATTGTGGTTAGATGCAGAAATTCCAATTATCCTCCATAACAATGAATACAAAATTGCAAACCGGTCTTTACCCAATTTAGACAGTTTCGTCGAGATCGAAAATAATGCACAGGGATTCTTCCTGGTGTGCTTTTTAAGAAAAGGTTTGCTAGTCTAAACTTCGATGTCCTGGACCGTGCGCCGAAAGATTTATAGCCTGAAAAGTTGACATCTATCGCTGAATGTATTACAGGAATTGCAGCCTTTCTGTGCTACGAAGATAGAAAAATCTGACTGACACTGATCCCCAACACTAAATCATTACTTAAAATTGAGGCTTATTTGGCATTTGCTAAAGGCTCTTAAAGTACAACAGTAATAATTTACAACTTTGCTTCCTTTAAAAGAAAAGAATATCGAAATAACCACAAATCTCCAGCAATAATTTACAACTGTTTGCATGCAAGGGGCACAGTTTACTACGTGAAAAAATGACAACAAATTTTGTAATTATCCGCCAAAAACTTTTGAACCTATATTTCAAAATGCATGAAAAAAAAACTAAAAACTAAATTTAACATTGTGGGTGTACAAAATAAATTTAAGCCTAATGCTGTATCTATCAATTATTTGAGTATACATCTTCAGATAATTTATAACCCCTTCATTGAAATTTCTTGTCACTTGACTTTGGTAACAAGACATTTAAATGTCAGAACGTAAACAAACATTTGATGCGCAAGCTAAATTCTCTGCACTTTAACAAAGAAATAAAAGATATGCAGGTTATTAACAATTGTGCCTGTTTTACAGAAATGATACATTGGGCATGAACTTTCTGCAAACGCTTGAATGCAGGATTCGTGCCTTGGACCAAGTGAAGTTGACCCGTATTAACGAAAAAAATTGAAGGTGTGGTAACTCTGGCAGATATAGCCCCAGCGGACCTTTTCTATCTTCCTAGGACAGAAAGGCTGTCACAGGACGACCGCAAGAGTCATCTAGGACCATGACAGATAGAGCAAGTGTAACGAAGAGCTGTCTCGGAGCTACATTACTGTGTTCCCCGGGGTACAACAGTAATTAAAATATCGAGCAAATTGCAGGTGTGATCTCCAGTGGTTGTGGGATAACATGCTGGGGAGGAGCTCGCTTGGAGTTTGGTCCAAGAAGCGTCTTGCTACTGAAATATATACCTAGCCACTAAACAGCTGACTTGGAGCTACTCATTGGAATCTACACTCCGATCGATTTCTTCAAATATTTGGAACCTCTTACTTTATGACAAATACAGTGTAGGAGTAACCACTTCGTAAAAGTAAAAGAACGAGCGGTAAAAGCTTGTGCAGAACATATATCGGTTCAAAAAATTAAAAACTTGTATTTAACATACTTGTGTGAGCGGTATCCAAGGGATTTGTTTACTTCCTGCTAGTCACAGTTCTTTGTTGTAGTCCCATAGCCAACCTCTACAGTACTTTTGTCTGTTGTATAAAATCAACTGACCTCTAGACATACAGCTTGTGCCCGAAAAAAATGCTTTTTTTTTGTTTTGTTTTGTACTTTTTTCTTTTGTTTTTTTTTTTTTTTTTTTTTTGGAAGCGACGATAGTGGCAGGGTTATATTCATTTCCTCAGACTTCCGACCATTTTAAAACAAAAATCAGGCCACAATGTGGCTGAACATTTTAGAATGCAGAATTGCTAACGTGGTGTTCCACGCAAATAATTGAGACCGTTTAGTATTCATCGTTGACGGTCACAACTGTAAACACATATTCTCGCAAAGAAATCCATCGTGGTAAAACATTCAATAATTTTCTATATTTGTTATTAAATTTAATTATATAGTCACATTTTATATGTACAGCCAGTGCCTGTGTTATTTCCACTTTAAATGGGATATGTTTACTAGCTCGGAAGTTAAGTAAGAGATCGCTAGACACATAAGAATCAGACATATCAAGATATTCTGTTCGTCAATCCTGATATTTTTATTTGAACCAAGATAATTCCATCGGAATATGCAGCTATTGAATTAAGATGCACTAAGTTATGAAATTTGTAACCCCACCCCCATAAATAATCACAAAATACACCAAATTGCTTCACATTTAAAACTATTTAACACTTTTTGTCATAGCATGATTGTCTTGTTATGAATGAAAAGAATACATTTATACGTTCTATTTATCTCTTACATTTTAATGCTAAACAATGTGAACACCGAAAACTTAAACGACAAATGCCTTCAGGGAAATCTTGTTACTTTGGTCTCTTAGTTCGTCTTTATGGTCATCACCTTTTCCTACATTTTTACCATCGTGACAGACGATTTTTTAAAAGTTTATACGCATGTTAAGGAACCAGGCACAAAACTAATTTTACCTTATATTTCAGTTACTCAACTGGGTATAGGAAACAAAGCTATTATATTTCCTGATCTTACCTATGATTTGATATCGATATGAGTACTATTTGCCCTAAAATCAAAAGGATCCCTGTTAAAGCATTCATATTTGAATATGCTAAATTTGTTGAAATGAAATTCCTATCTACAACGTGGTAGATGTCTTACGTAATATGTTACAACACTATGATAAATGTAAAATGATACTAAAACAGGCCTTCCTGGTGACTGTTAACTCATTTCTGCCGCTCCTTTTAGTCCTATAAACATCACACCCATATTTAAAGTGAAACTGATTTTCGGAACAAATAAGACTGGAAGATCCACGCGTGCGTATCACATTTATAGTGATAGGCTTGGTGATAAAACAAGAGTCATCAGTGATGGCAATACCCCTCGGCCCACGTACAGGTCTGCTCAAGGGTATATTTTGACTGGTAAATGTGTATTTAAAAATTTGGTGATGATCGGCCAAGTATTTTTTCACTTATCGCGTTTACAAGAAATGTTAACGAAAAATTCAAGGTGGCGGCCGACAGCCATTTTGAATTTTTCAATCGGGTCTAAAATCAATAGAAGCAAAGAATTAGACCTGGCAAAAGTGTGTATAAAATTTGGTGATGATCGTCCAAGTAGTTTTTCACTTATCGTGTTTACACGAAAAATTCAAGATGGCGGCTGCACAAAATTTCGTGATGATCGACCAAGTACTTTTCAAGCTATCGTGTTTACAAGATTAGAGTGACGGACAGACAGACAGACACCACGATGATGACAATACCTCTTTGGCCAATTTTGGCCGATGGGGTAATAATAAAAGCCAAACAGATCAGCTTAATTTTATTCATTGAATAACATGAATCACACAAGTGAACCATTGTACAAGCGAGTTAAATAGCTTGCCTAAAATCTACATAACACAATCCATAGAATGTGGATACAGTTCCAGTTCTGCACTGAATCGTTCTTTTTTATCTTGTTTATTTTTAGCATATAATTAAGCTAATACTTTTTTTTCTTCTCATATCTGTGGTAATATTTCGTCAGAATGTCAAATTAAGATGGCTATGTACAAGAGTGGGTTATTTCATTGAACCTCTGGCCAATGGCATTACGAGAAGTTACAGATCTGGACAGAAAAGCTACAGAAAAGCTAAGTGTATTTCTTAAATTTGTAACCCTTTGAATGCACTATCTTGCAGATTTATGAAGCATTTTTTCCAGAAAAACGTTAATTCTACCTCTTTCTGAAAACTGGCGCAATTCATCTTCACTAATTACACGTTACAGGTAAGCCAGAACTATGGCAAAACTTCCAACAACGAAACAATGAAATGAACCTACATTTACTAAACAGAAGTGAAGCTACCAATAAAACTCACTCTCCATTCTTCCAACGATTTAAAATATTGCACTTGATCTTAAACCTCAAATCTACTTAAATGCTACACAAAATCAACAAGTCATGAACAAGATATAAACACCTGATTGCACTTATCACACACACAGAGTAAAAATCACAAACCTGTTAAAATACGTATCATATTAAAGTAAATATCGAATCCGGTGGTTGTATATAGGAGAAGAGGGGGCTATAGGTGCATTGTGGCTTGTCTAGGTAACATCTTCGGTCTTCCCGGGTACTCAAATAGACCTATTAAATAGTGGTCAAAGAAATTAAAACACTTCTTTATTTTGTAATGATAATCGTCAGGTTCGGTTCCTGACAATTTTACGTTTTTGTCTTTAATTAACAAAGACGAGAGTTACGCATAAAGGCACTTTGTAAAGTATATACATGTTTGTACAACTGAATTGCAGACCTTCTAAACAATGCCTGCATCTGAAATCAAGAATGAGTGCAATTTTCTAAAACACCATATGCTACTCTAGAGATTTAAACTAAGCTAACATTTTTGAAAATCAACGCATGTGTACTTTCAAATCCTATTTTCTGGCAGTTACAACGCTATTGAAACAGAGCCTTCTCAGATAAGACGCTTGTTTATAACATTTATGTTACATCAGTAACAGTGTATAGTCTAAAACATCCTAGGATGTGATATAAAATCTAATAACTGCCTACCACTTCAAACTCATTGACGTAAATGTTAACTCTTGTTTAATTATATCGCATCATCGTGAAAATAAATGCTTTTGTCAAAGAGGTCCGAATACAATAATAAAACGTTATTGTAAAGATCTGAGTAAAAAATGTTAAAATTTATGAGATTGATTTCATAATATCAATTGTCTTTGTTTAGCTGAATTGGTTAATTCTGGACAAAGCACTTAGGTATATTTACAGTGCTTGCAAGGTCTATTCTGTTAGCTGTTATAGACATGATGCAACTACTGAGCTAAAAACTAGACGGGTGAGGATTAGGCAGTCGGCTATAGGGATTCCACCCGCCCGACTGCACATATTCACCGTCAAGGCTGTTTTCACTCCAAAAGCATTTTGTTCTGTAAAACAGCAGCAAATCAAGATGCCACAAATGTGAACCATGGCAAATCATGACGCAATCGTGTGTACTTTACAGATCAAGTTGACTGTTTTAAAACTTGCATCAAATCATGTCCTCTCAAAGCACTGATTATTCGGAAGCCACTTTACGCTGCAAAACAAACATGAAGCCGCCTTAACCAGCATCAGCTTTAGCAAGCTGTCGATTATAAACATTTGACTTTTTTTGACTACACAGGAAAACTGCGCATTTGTTTGTTAAGCAGTGTTGTACCCACATTTCCATTACACTACAAGCGTAGCTATCTGACTCCTTTTCGACACAGAGACACATTTTCTATGCAAACACTACAGCTGCTAATCATAAATATGCTTAACTAAATAGGGAACCGTAGTGGACCGAAGTTAAATTCGAGGATTCGGTCTTTAGCCAATGGAAATTTGCCACATTTTTCATTTGGATTCTATGACGTTGAATTTAAATGTTACACCAATTGTAATACTAACAGTTTTGTGCGCAACGTACCGGAGCTAGTAACAGAGCCGCAATGCCGCTACTGACAATTCACGAAACAGAATGGTACAGAACTCACCTGCACGTTACAATAAACATTATATAGCACCAATTAAAGTTAGTTCTCAGTTATTTTTTACAACCTTCATAGAACAGGCATTTTGATTTACTACGCCTTGTAAAAAGGCAACAGTCACACACGACTAAGTACCTCAAACTTTGCAGCTATTCAGGTCGAAACACCAACCCCTAGCAATGATATTAATTATAAATATTACCAGAATAAATCTATAAACCGCTAAAATCAGAATACTCCATTACAAAAACAATGCACATTCGTTCAGGTGTTGGCATACCCTTCTAACACATCAGCAGCGTACTGAAATATATCCACACGAAACCATATATAAACGGACTTTGCGCTTTACTAAAAAGGTATTAGAAAAGACAGTGCCACAGTTTACGCGAAATATGTAGTTAGTTTCGGCTACGACAATATATCGTTTCACTGTGTCATTTTTTTTGTTAAAATGAACAGCAACGCTTCAAAGGGCTTGTTGTTGATACAAGTACTGCCTGCAAGCGTGGTACAAACTCTTTTTTATATGCCCACGTGACATCAATGTACCTTTCAATGAGACAGCTGCTACATAAATACAAGCAAAGCCAGTCTGCTTATTCTAACAGACATCCTCAGAAACCAGCCAATTATGGCAAGGAGATACCTCCCCCACCCACCCCACCCCTGACTGAAAGGAAGAACAAGTTTTTAAAGCAGTTGATTCGAAGTGCGTTAAGTCAGTTTTTTTTCATGTCGCTTGGCAAGGAAGTGACGTCACATCCGGCAGCTTATGCGGTACGTGTCGATTGAAGAAAATAAACGCTTGTTTTATGTTTAGGTTTCCCTCATTGACTCGGTTAATGGGTGATGGAAACTCCAAAACAAAGGAAGCGTAAGGGTTCCTGGGATATCTGTCTACCATTTCAGTCAAACAATTTCAGGTTTTTAAAACATTTATGGCAAAGCTGCAGCAAATACATACAGAACACACAGTATAGCAACTGTTGAACGCATTCACTGACCTGCCCCTCAAAACCAGAACGAAGCAGGCAGACGCCTATACATTTATTGTTAATGTATCGGTGGTCTGCACAGAAGCAAGAGGTGGGGCTATTGAAAAGTATGTGCAGAAGCAAGAATTCCGGCTGATGAAACATTCAGGAAGAGTATATATTTGTGTATTCATTCCATTGGTGTGGCGTCAATACAGAATGGGGCGCGTGTTCTGATTGGCTCGTAGAAGTACAGCCACACATCACATGATCTCATTGTTTATATGGCGGGCTGTTGAATTTTCTGTAGAAGCTCTGTACGTAAGTGAAGACACACTTCCAGTCCGGATTCTTCATCCTCACCATATCATCTACGTCAAGTAAGGGAGCGATGTCCGCGTACTTCCTGTAACCAATAAATAAATAAAAATAAACACATAAAACACATCAGCAGATTAAAATTGATGCTTCCATAGAGAAGAAATGAACTTCAGTTCCAAGAAGTATAAAGATGGGATTATATAAGCAATTAAAAGACACGACATACAGATCTCACTTTTGACTTCTCGGAAAACCGAAAATACTAGTGTACAAAACAAAATCACGGTCACATATTTTGTAAGAATAACTCGCTGTTTACTTCGTTCTTTTGTTCTATCGTCTGTATGCATGAAGGCACTTACTCGGCAACATGAAAGGCTAGTGCAAAGTTAGCGCGGCGCTTCTTGGGATCCAGTTTGTTGAAATCGAATGCCTCCGGGTGAAAATGATGAATTAAGGCACAGAACGCCATGCCGTCGTTCCAACTACTTGAGAAATTTTCTATTTTTACATTCTGAAAATAATGACATCACGTTAAGTAGAAAAATCTGAATAAAAAAAAAAAACAATTACAAGGTGTTTATAATTCATACTTTTCATTCAAGTTATTTCAATGACATGTTTTCCTCCTTATCATAATCTTATTTCGCTGCTCATAAAAGCTCTGTTTGATTTACAAAAATGATTCCCACTGATCCACAATACACAAACTTAAAGGGCATGTGCACTTACATAGTTTATACCAGAATATGTACAAATCAAAGAGAAGATAAGAGTGCCGGCAGGGGAAGGGGTGGGGAGGGGGTAAGGAGGAAGGGGGGAGAAAGCGGACGAGAGGGACAGGGGGGATGTGACGTCAGATTCCTGTTTTTAAAGGTGCAAAAGAAACGGGACATAGACGCAAATACGTAATATGTATTGTACATATTATTTGTTCTATACTTCTCTTACAAGTACTTTAATGAGTACTTTCGTGAGTACTTTCAAGAGCATAAAAGGACCACACACATGAAGATAGAGACGGACAGAGACGAGACCCGTATACCTCATATTCGGTGACCTGTTTCTTGCACCAGTCCAGCATGATTTGTTTGATGGTACTCGGGCTGCGTTGTACCGACACTTTACCAGTACTGATGTTAGAAATGCACAAGCTTGTTTTACCAAACAATATGTTAGAAAATATAAGGCATTTAGATACACAACACTATGGCATAGTGCGTTAGCATTTTAGTGCCCGTCGCTTAAAGGCTGTTCCAGTCATAATAAATAAGAATAAGGAAGTGAATTTTTGTATAGCGGCCGAAGCCGTTCTTGAAATTACCCCTCAAATAAAACAGGACTTAAAAGAATGGAACAACCCTTAAATATTCTGTGATCCCAAAACTCCGGAATATTCTCCACTGCCACCTGTAATATGCGTACACATGATTCTCAAACACCACAAGGCATAAAGTGAAACGCTGTGTTTTTTTTTCTCCCCGTGTTCCGCGCTCCAAAAGCATGTGTAATGATGGTGTGAAACAACAGGGAACTATTTCAAAGTGCGGCGGAATAATGGCAGCCGGAGCAGCACTGCGGCGTAGTAATGCACCGCGGCATTTAAACTAAAAAGATCCATCCTGGCATGTCTACACATGCCAGTGAGGATAAATACACTTGATTTCAAAATCAACAGCGTTTCACACAAACGTCTGGCATTTGAATTAGTCAGGACTAGGGTTATATGTTTGCTATACTACAGATGAAGAAAGCTACAAGCCAGGCCTACAATAACCGAAAATATTTGCGTCAATGATGGGGCTTATTAAACTGATTCTTGACGCGTTATGGAGACAGGTTACAGAGAACTTTATTCATCTGTTACACGTACACAACGTTATAGTGTTAGTTTTTGTTTTCCCCCAAACATCTAACACCTGAAAGATGAGAGAAAAACCATTCAACCCGATATCCCATTAGTTATAGCAACCTGAAACCACCACTTTGACAATTCGAGTTGAATACTGTACAGAGACACTCCAAAGACACTGTGAAAGCCTAATAATGACAATTGTCCCGTTGTAAAGTGCATCATTTTGCACTAAGGCGTTCAATACTATTTACTAGGTTTCTGTTTATTATACGATTTTCAAGTTGTTTCTGTGAATAATGTCATTTTAATTGAGATTTGAGAGCTGAATAGGATTTTACATCATAGAATACATAAATTCTAAAAGTTTTTATTCAGTTTCATTTCCACTTTTTTTTGTTTCGTTTATTTTTGTTTGTTTGTTTGTTTGTTTTTGAAAGGGGTTTATAAACTCTCAAATCACGCCTTCTCTGCCGAAACGTTTCTATACATTCCATCCCGGATTGTATATTGGAGAAGAAAACGGTAATCTTCGCTCTAAGTATTCCGGTCGCTCCAGGCAGCAACCTCTTTGTGCCAGGAAATCTTATGTTTAAACGGCATAGTAATACACTGCCATAAACCCATTACACTGTAAATGTCAGTGCTAATTGTCAGCTCATAAACACCCTGCGTTAGACACAAAAAACCAGTGGATTAAAAAAATAGATGGTTATATCACGCAGTAGAACTCTAAAAGCAGTCGGTTATGACGTCACGATGACGCTGTACACACTACCTCATAGTCACGTGTACAATTGATGCAAAAGTTGAGAATATGTTGTTTCACAGTCGAGGCATTTCTTCTGATGTTTTGTAACGGCAAAAATTTCATTGGGCTGAAATAAAAATATCACTTAAAATAAAATTTAAAAAATAATAACAGTAGTATATGGCATCTTAACAAGACAGGAACATGCGAACAGTCGATAATTCGGTTAAAATCACGTGTTTCAGAGGAAGTTCAGGTTTGTCATTGCAGTTTATTCTGTTGCAGGAAACTCTGGTACATTATAACACTCGTAGCTAAATGCTTAAGTTATTTGTCTGATATATCCGAAATACATAAATCCAGTGCATCCAGTAATATGAGATTTACAGATCGTTCCAATACAGAAACATGTATTGACGAATGCAAGCTATTCTGTTTCTCAATCAATTGTCGTATCGCAATTTTAATCAAATTAACCTGCAGAGTTAAAAAAAAATGTATGTGTTTAAGGTAACGGGACAAGGCCCCAAATTGAAATCTTTCACGCGGTCCGCGATACGACAGAAATTCGAATTTTTGATAACGATGATAACTGCAGGTACGCAGTGAATACGTTTTCAAAAGTGAGTTTGAGTTTTCCCTACAAGTGCTTCCGTACTTTTTTTTTTGTAAGCTGATCGATTAGAGCTGTGGAATTCTTTCAACACTCCACTCAAACAATTCTTTCTTTTAATTTAGCATTGAAAAATCTTAAAATATTTAACAAAGTGATTCTTTTCTGAAAATGTCATATAAAAAACTCCCATCGCCGTCAACACACTTGTCAATAATCTTTGCGGCACTCCCAATAATCATTTCTAAAATTGATGGCCATTTTGTTTTTCAATAAGTTTGCTTTAACTGCACACGGCACTCTTTCAGTTGGTCTTTATCCAACAACCATGACAAAAAACCAATCTGCAGTTCATTAACTGTCTAAAAGAAAAATGAAGTGAAAAAAAACTACACATAAAATAAAATTAAAATTTTCTGATCAATAATTTCTTGTCAGTAATTTAGTAGATGGAAGCCACTGAAACTTCAATCACATTAATATTATTAGCATCGTTATTTATATTATTTTTTCGATTACCCAAAGTCCTCTTCGTCTAAGAACAGTGAGCTCCAAAACAACGGACTATGATGACCGGTGCTTCAAATTAAAAATGTTTAAAAATATGAATACTGACATAATAAAATGCAGCAAACTCTTACTCAGGAGATACCAGAAAGACCACAAGAAACATGCTAGGTTCAATAACGGTTACCGAAAATCTTCAAGTTTATTTGAAAGATATCAGTTTGTTCAGTATGCATGTCACTTTACATGGACGTAACTGTATTACTTTTTATATGATTTGATAAACCATCGGAGTCAGAATAAAAAACATCATTTAATTCTCCACCCCAGCTCCCCCCCCCCCCCCACCCATGACGCAAACAATCAAACCGAAACGGTTACTACAGAAAGACTGAGGCCAAACTTATCCATTGCTCGACCGCTTATTGTACTATTTATAGCGACATCAGGGCTGCTTTTTTAAACATTTAATGAATCAGGTCGTGAAATTTTCAACTGATGGCAAGTTTCTTACTTTGGTTTCGGATTATCATTGTCCATCTGTTTAAATGCCGCCATCGCACCACGAGGTCCCGACTTGGCTGAAAACACACACAAGAAGTCAAAAGCAGTGAGTTACCACCGGTAGCTAAACCAGACTAATGTCACGCGCTTTGAGCGATAATAACCATGTCATCGTCTAATACTTGCCCTTCTTTATCAGCAGAGCAAACTTCCAGGTTTTGGCCTTTTTTAGTGTAAGTTTATGTTACTAAAAATAATTACATAACAAAAGCTATTTATGAGGACTGTTTTCGATAAAAAAAATCGAAGAAATATATATATATTTATTAGTTACAATACCCTTGTGGCTGAAACAAACGTTTAACTTTTTCTAACGCGATTGCCCAAAGGATCAGTGGGCGTTAATTTTGAATTCTGTGATGGGTGATCTAACCCACTGAACTCGCTTAGCCAAGGCAATTAGAACGCACCTCAATACACCCTCTTCTCAGCCCGAGCCAGATTCGAACCTGGAACCTACGCTCTAACCAACTGAGCTAGCCTTCACCCCTTTTGGGGTTTACTTGAGGCAAGTATATACCTTAAGCTTCAAATCTTAAAGTTACTTATAATGGTTCTTTTTCTTTTTTTTCTAAAGTATTTATTTCAAAAAAAGTAAATAAAGAAATAATGTGCCAGGCCTTCAGAGCAGCTAAGCTTCACACATACAACTTCAGAACACACTCAAGCCGACTTCAGCAACACAGGTGATACAAACAACACAATTGATACAAACAACACAGGTGATACAAACAACACAGGTGATACAAACAACACAGGTGATACAGATATAACAGAATGATGACGCCAGGTGTACATCACACACACACAAAACCATACCAGGCTCATACGAAAAAAAAAAACAACAACATAACTTAGTTGTTTTAAATGAATTATTAGTGGATGAATGATTCACCAAGTGTATCCTAAATGAGTTGGCTCGCTAATAATTTACATAAATATTTTCATATTTTTCTTCTCAAATATTAGAGTCAGGTCATTAAGAAAGGGGTGGGCGGGGAGAAGGGGGGGGGGGGCAGGACTTTTGGCTGCGGGACATCTGGCGGTGGGACTTTTCACGAAAGGTGGGGGGGGGGGGGGGGAGGGTGAGCAATTGTTTAAACCGCATTAAATTATCCTTAGCTTCTATGTTGGGGATCGCAACGGGTATTAACGAAAAATGATCTGCCAATATTTAAAACTGTGTGAGTCATTCGCAAATAAATAGGGAGACAGAAAGAGGTTTGCCTCTAAACATTCAACGAGCATGCCAAAAAGAAGCCGTTGTTGTCTAACAGCCAACCTCTACGCGGTTCGATCTGTTGTGCATAGCACCTTTTAACTCACTAGCAATCCCGTGAAAAACAGCTCATAAAAAAGAGGAACTATTTTTTAAAATATCCATCCGCTCTGTGTTTATACGTAATGGACACATCCCTTCAGAGGTCAGCTGTTTTATAACAACGGAGAGCAGACCAGCGGCGACAGGGGGATGGCGGTAGGATCTAGTACACAAAAACCTATAACGGAGGCTAACCCTGAGTTCCTCCCCACGTTTTGGTCTTTTCGCACCGCTTCGTGATCCCGTCTCGGCTACTCCATTCTTCCGTTTTCACCGTGATAACGCCGCTAGTTTCCGTGTTCGCGGCTTTCGCTAGCGCGTCGCTCACTCCCTTGCATACTTTGTCTTATTTTGTTTTTGTTTTTTGGACGGGAAAAGTAAAAAGTTTAAAAAAAAATAATAAACCAAACATGACAGGTCACTGGTGCTTCTTCACAACACGTCATTAGCATACACGTTACAGCGGCGGAGAGTTTTAAAAATTCATTATTTTTAAGCACGATAACAAAAAAGAAATTCTCATTCAAACCAAAAATAAAACATCCATGCACTTTTCACAACTGCATTTTGATTGGTTCCCATTTTCTCAGGGCGCGCAAACCGATCGGGGGGAAAAATAAACAAACACGAAAACATGAGCACAAGACATGACATAGATTACAACAAAACCACGTGGAATCATACACGTAAGCAACTGCAGTGCAGCTTTATAAATGTATTAATATATATCTCTACGCAAAACGTGTCAGGGTATCGGCAGCATTTTTTTTTTTTTGAAAACCAGCACCTCCCCCCCCCTCTCTCTCTCTCTCTCTCTCTCTCTCTCTTTTTTTCTTTCCTAACAGAATGATGTTTTGACAAAGCATTTCTGTCTTTGTTTTTACGTCATGAAGTGTGAAAAATTGCAAGGATGTTTCAGCTTGAATGAGCGCTTCTTTTTTCAAATGTTAAGGAACCATGTTCTTCTGACGTAAAAACTGATGTGGAAAAATATATTGATATTGTACTGAAACATATTTATTGATTTACTTTTTTACTTGAGAGGTTTACCTAACTGTGTAAAAAAAGTCTAAAACTGAACCTGCCTTAATACAATAAGCTTCATGACCGACGTACTTATCCCGTGCAAAAATATGGGCGAAAAATCGCGCAGTTTTAGAGCGAAACTGACTGTATTTTTTATTCATTTACGTTATTTATTTATTTTTTTATTCATTTTTGTTGGGGGTAAGGGGGGAGGAGGTTCCTGTGTGATGGGAGTTGTTGAGTATGGACTCAGGAAGTCACGTACCGGCGGAGGTTTTGCTAATACTGTACGAAGTGCCGCCCACTTTGCTGACTTGCGTCACCTGCTTGGTCTGTTTCGTTACCATGGTAGAACCGTCTGCAAAAAAGTAAGATGCCTCAGTCTGAGATCAATTTACCCGTTGCCACAGATGACGTCCCCAACACGCCAGACAGGCTTCCTGACAGCTTGCCTCAAACTTGAAGTTCAACTCAAGTATTTGGTCAAAATGTGACGGAATTGTTCATAAAAATATTTTCTTTTATTTTTGATCTCCCTAAAATTCCCTTGTGATATAAGTACAACAAAATGCATTATTTATTTATATATGTTACAGGGAATCTGTGTAATCAGGAATTTCCTAGGGAATTCCTGTAATGACTGAAGAGTTCAAAGTTTAAGCTTTGTTTCATAATTTATTAGCTCTCAGTGAACAAGTACAATAAAACGATACAGGTTTTGAACTTTCAGTTTATTAAAGAATTATTTTGCAAAAAAGCGTCAGTCAACTACTCTGTCAACTATTTAAAATAGTGGATTTTCGATCGTATTGAAAAAGTGGCCTTTAATAAATGTATCATTACATTTTGTGTCTAATATTTTGGATACTGTTTCCACTTCGTGCACCGATTCTTGCTATCCTACAGCATTTCGCCAATGCTCCCTTTTACGCAATATTTTTAGTTAAAAATGTTGAAAACTTCAAATAATTTGCTCATTACACAGATTCCCTAGGGACTACGTGAAATCCCTGATTACACAGATTCCCTGTAACATAATACATCAGTCACAATCTAACCCCCCCCCCCCCAAACACCCGCCCAACCTTACCTCCCTCCCCTCATCAAAACCAAACAAACACTTGGCCTCGTGTTGCCATGACTACCTTGCGTTTTATGGGTCGTCGTGGTCACACTGGTGGTCGTCGTGCCGCTCGGACCCGTCTCCGTCCTCGTGCTCTTGGAGACCGTGTCCTCATTGGTTGATTCCGACATCCTCTGCTGCTCCTTCTCTTTCACTTCCCTGGCTTTTTGCTGGTCAAGTTTTGTGGTCAGATCTGCGCCTAAAATATTTACAGAAATGCTCTTCGCTGGAAAAAAAGTGGTAAAATTTAACGTAAAGTGTCAGTATACAATTTCTAGTTCAGTTTCCAACAAAATTTTCGAACTCACTATGATCACAGATACTTGGTGTATTCTTAAATGACGTGTCAAACTTTTATCTCATACCAATGCCGAATTCTGGAATAGATATTATTTATATCACAATTTTATCTCTTTTTTTTTTTTGGAGGGGGGGGGGGTGCATGCAAAACTTTATATCCGTTTTTATCTCTTTTCAAACTACTGGAGGTCAAAAAAATTAGGTGTAAGGTTTTAACCAGCTGTAAATCTAGTCTTAATCACCACATTCGTTTAAGAGTTCTGATAAATTTCAAATTTCCGACGTATTATTTTGTCAGCAATTTTTTTTCTTTCAAATTTACAGACAAACTTTCAAAATAGTGCACAAAGAAACTCGCATGGATATATATTACAAAAGACAGGACAAGACCCACACGACAAAAATAATGCAAGAACTGTCAGATTTATTCAAGCAAAACACTTCACAGACCCGGGCTGGTCGAAACGACTGATCAGAAGCCCGTGGCCTAAGTGGAAAAAAAGAATAAAAGTACTTTCTGTCTGTGTCTATATGCCCTCACCCGCTGTCCGTCTGTCTGTGTCCATATAACTCCTTTCTCTGTCTGTCTGTCTGTCTGCCTGTATGTCTGCATACCCTGTCTGTCTGTCTGTCTGTCTGCATACCCTGTCTGTCTGTCTGTCTGTCTGCATACCTCTCTCTCTGTCAGTCTGTGTGCCTGTATGTCCTCTCTCTGTCTGTCTGTCTGTCTGCCTGTCTGTCTGCACACCCTGTCTGTCTGTCTGTCTGTCTGTCTGCATACCTCTCTCTCTGTCAGTCTGTGTGCCTGTATGTCCTCTCTCTGTCTGTCTGTCTGTCTGTCTGTCTGCCTGTCTGTCTGCATACCCTGTCTGTCTGTCTGTCTGTCTGCATACCCTGTCTGTCTGTCTGTCTGTCTGCATACCTCTCCCTCTGTCAGTCTGTGTGCCTGTATGTCCTCTCTCTCTCTCTCTCTGTCTGTCTGTCTGTCTGGCTGCCTGTCTGTCTGCATACCCTGTCTGTCTGTCTGTCTGTCTGCATACCCTGTCTGTCTGTCTGTCTGTCTGTCTGCTTACCTCTCCCTCTGTCAGTCTGTGTGCCTGTATGTCCTCTCTCTGTCTGTCTGTCTGTCTGTATACCTGTCTCTATGTCCCCCCTCTCTGTGTCTGTATGTCCCCCTCTATCTGTCTGTCTTTGTATCCATATGTCCCCCTCTCTCTGTCAGTTTGTTTCTGTATGCCCCCCGTCTCCTCTGACGAACACCGCTTGGTACGCGTGCGATGACGTATGTCTACATGCCCCCTTTCTCGCCCTCCCCCCTCCGTCACCTCTGACGAACACCTACTTGGTACGCTTGCGATGACGTTTGTCTGCATGCCCCCCTCCTCCCCCACCCTCCCCTCCCCCCCCCCTCCGTCTCCTCTGACGCACACCTGCTTGATACGCTTGCGATTACGTATGTCTGCATGCCCCCCTCCTCCCCCCACCCCTCCCCCCTGTCTCCTCTGCGGCACAACTACTTGATACGCTTGCGATGACGTATGTCTGCATGCCCCCCTCCTCCCTCACTCTCCCCTCCCCCCCCTCTCCGTCGCCTCTTGACGAACACCTACTTGGTACGCTTGCGATGACGTATGTCTGCATGCCCCCCTCCTCCCCCACCCTCCCCTCTCCCTTCCCCCCTCCGTCTCCTCTGACGAACACCTGCTTGATACGCTTGCGATGACGTATGTCTGCATGCCCCCCTCCTCCCCCCACCCCTTCCCCCTGTCTCCTCTGCGGCACAACTGCTTGATACGCTTGCGATGACGTATGTCTGCATGCCCCCTCCTCCCTCACTCTCCCCCCCCCCTCTCCGTCGCCTCTTGACGCACACCTGCTTGATACGCTTGCGATGACGTTTTCGCTATCTCATTATACTGCTGTAACTTGCGCTGCTTCTCCTCCTCCGCCTTGCGCTGCCTCTCCTTCACCGGGTCCGTGTCGGCGCCAGCCTTGCGCGGTCCCTGCTTGGCGATGTCCTGGTACTGCTTCAGCTTGCGCTCCTTCTCCTCTTGCGCCTGGCGCTGCTTCATTTTCACAGCGTCCTCGCGCTGCGCTTCGCGTTCTTTGCGCTGCCTCTCATAATCAGCTGTGACGTCACGGGGTATTTTTTTAAAACAATAGGAAGAATGACGTCACAATAGGTGGGATAATTACGCTTAAACAAATTGTTTATCACGCCGCACTATTCAGAAGTAGGTAGAGGGGGCAAACTGTAAACATATTGGATCAATACCAAAGAGACCTACGTCACGTCATAAAGAGTTTAAAGGCAAGAAAAACAATCAACAAAATTTGGTGGCACAGCAAACGAGAAAAATGTCAGACACTGTCAAAAATACCACATGAACGGCAGAGAACAGCAAGACTTACAATCCAGGTTCAATACGAATAATAGAGTTTCTTATCCCGCGTTCCCAAATGAAGCAAGTTGTGTAAGTTAGCCACGCCGTATGGTATTTTTAATTGCAGAAAGATGTTGAGTGAGTTTGCCCACAAAAGTTCAAATCTTAAAAGAGGTCAAAAAAATAATTTAAAAAATACCAATATCTGGTAAAGTCCACAGCAAAATTTCAATTCACGTTTTGCTCCATGCAAAGAAAAATTAAGGTCACAAAAAATTCAAAATTTAAGAAAAAACCAGTTTAACCAGGGGTTATTACAGCACTGACATTTCCACACGAACACTTTACTAAGTCCCTTACCTGTCTTTTGTTCCCGAATTGCACGTAATCGGGCGCGTATCTTCTTCCTATCGTCAAAATTCTCCGTCTGATTGAGCTGCAGAAGATAGAGATAAAGACAAAGATAAAGATACTGCATGAAAGCTGCTTGTCTTCAGACAATTACATTCACTAATTATATGCAAATTCGAATCCTGATGATTGCTACGATAGCTGTAAAAATATCGACAGCGTCCCATCCCCCCCCCCCCCCCGAAGTACACGGAAGCCGATGATTTACTCTGGTGAAGGCTCGGTGTTGTGCCGTGTCCAACAAAGCTTTGTTTAAAACTATTTTCAGTTTTTTTTTTAAGTTTTAAATTAAACAGACACTGTGATGATAGTGAGAAAAAAATCGCATATGAAGAAACTAAACAACATTGCAACGGTAAGGTTCATGACAGTGAGTGAAGGTTCATGACAGTGAGTGAAGGTTCAAGACAGTGAGTGAAGGTTCATGACAGTGAGTGAAGGTTCATGACAGTGAGTGAAGGTTCATAACAGTGAGTGAAGGTGCATGACAGCGAGTGAAGGTTCATGACAGTGAGTGAAGGTTCAAGAACAGTGAGTGAAGGTTCATGACAGTGACTGAAGGTTCATGACAGTGAGTGAAGGTTCATGACAGTGAGTGAAGGTTCATGACAGTGAGTGAAGGTTCATGACAGTGAGTGAAGGTTCATGACAGTGAGTGAAGGTTCATGACAGTGACTGAAGGTTCATGACAGTGAGTGAAGGTTCATGACAGTGAGTGAAGGTTCATGACAGTGACTGAAGGTTCATGACAGTGAGTGAAGGTTCATGACAGTGAGTGAAGGTTCATGACAGTGAGTGAAGGTTCATGACAGTGAGTGAAGGTTCGTGACAGTGAGTGAAGGTTCATGACAGTGACTGAAGGTTCATGACAGTGACTGAAGGTTCATGACAGTGACTGAAGGTTCATGACAGTGAGTGAAGGTTCATGACAGTGAGTGAAAGTTCAAATACCATTTTATACAGTAATTCTTCATCGTCCACTTTATCGATGTCTTTGTCCGTCATAATGATGGGCTTGTTTTGCTTCTACGGGGCGCAACACAGGTCCAACACAGGCGCAACACAGCGCCCCAGCGACAACACCAGGAGGGAGGTGTGACACAAGGCAGGTCACGCATTTCCGGGGCGGGAAATATAACACAGGTGTCCATGGTCACCGCACACAGCAACAAGTGATGGAGTCAACACGGGAACACGGAAAACAGATAAAGGAAAAAAAAAACACAGGCGTTAACAAAGGTACTCAGTAATGCATTATTTACAGATACAAGTTGTCATCTAAATCTTCCTCAACGCTCTATGACTGTTTCAGACTTATCACATAATATCCATTTGGGCACTGCTATTACTACTTGTCGTTTATTGCATTTTTAACATATCTGATTCCTTTTTTGGCATCACTAAAAGCAAATTTAATAAATATATAGGATACTTCTTGAATTACGCATGAAGTGTTTGAATGAGGAAGCGTGTTTTTTTTTACATACCAACTTACTCTTTCCACCAGGTCTACTGGCTACTCTTTGACACGCCTGACCCCCTCCCCCCTACACCCACCCGTCACCACCCGCTCCTCCTACACCCACCCGTCACCACCTCCCCCCCTACGCCCACCCGTCACCACCCCCTCCGTCCACACTCACCCGTCACCACCCCCTCCCCCACACTCACCCGTAACCACCCCCTCACCCCACACTCACCCGTCACCACCCCCTCACCACTCCTACCCCCTCCCCTCATCCCTCACACCGTCTGCCATGTCATTGCACAGCGCGCAACACTGACAGCTCAAATGCCCCGTCCGAAATCCTTATCTTCAAACACTGAATGCACCACACAAGGATAAACTGCACACTATTTAAAACATATCTTTGCTGAACAATTTGTTATTAAGTACGAGCGAACACTAAATAAAGAAAAGAAAAGACTGACAGAATAGACGAGTGATAGATTAAAATGATAAAACTTGCCACGATTCTGTGTTCAGCTAGCTATATGCAATGCAGATTAACGAGATTAAGAGTAATGTATACATGGCTTCGCACACTAAGATAAACAGATGCCTACCTTCTCCCACCACGTTTTCAACCGGCTTATATCCACCATATTGTATATTGTATATCCGTTATTTAAAAAAATAGCAAGAATACTCTAATATTTAAAATAAGAACACATCAAATATTTAAAATATTTAAAATAAGACAACAAAGATTTTTTTTCTTGAAGGCGAAACAAAAGAGA
Organism: Protula sp. h YS-2021; assembly: GCA_949752745.1. Taxonomy (NCBI): domain Eukaryota; kingdom Metazoa; phylum Annelida; class Polychaeta; order Sabellida; family Serpulidae; genus Protula; species Protula sp. h YS-2021. Next base: position 29,285,606 of record OX457030.1, read on the forward strand.
GTTTGTCCCGGAATAGACTCAAGAGGCTCAATCTAACTGAAATACATAGAGAATAATTAAGTTGGATTGTCCTTAATCTACGTTAGTATATTTCGGAATACACTAGCCTTGTTTCGAAAATGACAACAGATATGTGAATTCTTATCTGTTTCATATAGTCATGTTTGTTTAATCTATATTTTGGAAAAAAAATGTACTGTCATATATTTTTTTCGCAACCTTTTTTTTTTTTGCGACTGTGTCGTTTCATGCCATCAGTGCGTTGTTGTTCACCGGCGAACCTCTACCTCGGTTCGGTTTGTTGTGTATAACACCTTTTTACTCAGCAGACCCACTGGAGATTCGGCAAAAACAATACTCGTAAAAGAGAGGAACTACTTTTAAAAATATCCATCCGCTCTGTGTTTATACATAATATATAGATTTCTGCAGAGGTCAGCTTCTTTATGACAACTGTCGCCAGTGCACCGTGTCACAGGTGTCAGTACATCCACACAACCGTCTTTTTAAAACGACTCGTAACAAATTTACTGTTCATTCAATGCAGTCCAAATCACCCGTATCACTGATAGTGTCACTATCTTGGGGTGGGGGGGGATCAATTCATACGGGTGACAAGTAGATAAGAAACAGGCTGCATGACAATAAACAATACGACATCCCACAACTACTGTGCAAGCGGGACAAGAACACACAGAGAAAATGTTCTGGGGACCAATACCTAAGCATGACTCTTAAGTTCTGTACATTATAAGTTTTACTACGTACTAAATCACTCCAGTCTCTCCCAGCGACTTTACATGCCCTTGAGAAATGTCGTGAGCATTTCTGGCGAAACAGCATTATGATGTGCACATGAACTTGGCATGGTTCACGCCCTCTTCATCGAGGGATGTAGTACTCCTCGATACTTATTAGAGTTACGATACTCGCCAGTATCCTATGACTTTCACCGTACTCAGAGTTACGATACTGATGTGAGGTACGGTACTGGCCAGTACCCTGTGAGTTTCACCGCACTCACCAGTATAGCTACTGAAGAGTTGGTACATTCACGAATACTTAAGACTTGGTGTACTCATGTAAACTTAATGACCGAATGGAGTCACGGACACTTAAAACGCAGTGGATACTTAAGATTTGGTATACTCATGGATATGTAAGAATTCGTGTACTCATGGATAGTTACGATGTGGTAATCTCATGGATACTTACATAATGTACTCATGGATACTTAAGATGTGCTTTACTCATGGATACTTAAGATGTGGTAATCGCAAGTATAATTGTGACTTGGTGTACTCATGAATACTTAAAACCTGGTGTACTCGCGGATACTTAAAGAATTGCGTTATTCACATATGTACATGCG